>CM052442.1:115281509-115303501 GCA_028533085.1 Varecia variegata | reverse complement strand
GCCGAGGCGGGCGGATTGTTTGAGCTCAGGAGTTCGAGACCAGCCTGAGCAAGAGCGAGACCCCGTCTCTACTAAAAATAGAAAGAAATTATCTGGCCAACTAAAAATATATATAGAAAAAATTAGCCAGGCATGGTGGCGCATGCCTGTAGTCCCAGCTACCCGGGAGGCTGAGGCAGAAGGATCGCTTAAGCCCAGGAGTTTGAGGTTGCTGTGAGCTAGGCTGACGCCATGGCACTCACTCTAGCCCGGGCAACAAAGCGAGACTTTGTCTCAAAATAAATAAATAAATAAATAAATAAATAAATAAAAAAGAAATTGACAACATGCCCAAGCATGAGTTGTGTAGCTAAAAAAGTCCACGCCTGCTGTTAAAAACAAACAAACAACAATAACAAAAACCAACAAGATATCAACTGGCAATAACCCTCCAATGCCCTGTTTCATTCTTCTGTTTGGAGGTGAAGAGATGGTGTGGAAGGAAATAGAAAGACAGGCATCTCTGGGGCTGAGACTGTTTTACTTTTTATTTTATTTTTAAAAACCACCAAGTTCTCTCCACTATTGTATCCTCCTTCAAAGACTGCAAAGACATTCATACTATTTTCTTGTTATCCTCAGAAATGCCTGGAATGTAGGCAGATTTAAAGAAAAAGCAGCAGCAGCAACAACAGCAACAGCTTGGAAATTAGGCAATTAGCCTGAAGGCACATAGTTAAACAAGAGATTTATAAACATTCTTTGGTGGACTCCTGAATAAATCATGTTCCAACCCCTAAGTCCTCCAACGTCAACAGTATTTAAGCAGAGTATCCAAGACAGGGGAGCAACTGTATCGCAAGGAAGTAAGACTCACCTTTGTCATAGACCACATATACCTTGATCAAGTGGAGCTTCTTGGGCTCAGTACTATCCAGGGCTACTGGAAAGGCACTATGATTTACGTAAAGAAAAAACCAGGGCTGTGAAAAGAGAGGCTGGTTGAAGACGGTGGGCCAAGCTAATCTAGGCTTTGGGACTCAAAATGACATACAACAATTATTTTACCCCTCAGCTGAAAACTATGGTCCTGCTACCTATGTCCTTTCCAGAGACAATATATTCGTCACTTTATTTCTCCTTATGTATTCTTCCTTTCTCTACATACCCCTTTCACAAGAAAAATCATTCTACTCCAAAACCTTCTTCCCTAGCATCACAAGACACTGTAAAAAAAAAAAAAAAAAAAAAAAAAAACCTTCTTCCCACATTGTTTTCCTCTCTGTTTTTAAAACAACATACTTACTGGCAACTAAGGCTTCGGGAGTAATATGCCTTGTCCTTGCCATGGGAACGGTTAAAATGTACTTAGCCACTAGCCCATTAGATGAACAGAACTAATCAGCATTCCTCTTTCTCCCTAGCCCAGCCTGTCCAGTCTTATCTGTTTCCCTCCTACAACATCTCCAATTTTGTGATGAGTCAAGAGCAGCATGAGTTGGGATCATACTATAGTGTGACTGGAATCACATGCTTATGTTCCAAATTTGAAAGGAAAGGTAATCCTAAGTGAAAACCTGCAAATCATCTCCTTTATGATGACCTTAGAAATAAATCAAAACCATGAAGCCTTTGTACAAATTTTTATACAAAGTGGCCTTTTAATGTTAATATATGCAACAAATAATTACTAAATATTGATGTTCCAGGCAAAGTTATAGGAGGAATAGACAAAGAAGGTATTTTAGAAGATTCAGATTATAGTGAACTGGCCCGGCGTGGTGGCTCACACCTGTAATCCTAGCACTCAGGGAGGCTGATGTGGGAGGATTGCTTGAGGTCAGGAGTTCCAGACCAGCCTCGGCAAGAGCGAGAACCCATCTCTACTAAAAATACAAAGAAATTAGCTGGCCAACTAAAATAGAAAAAATTAGCTGGGCATAGTGGCACATGCCTGTAGTCCCAGCTACTCGGGAGGCTGAGGCAGGAGGATTGCTTTAGCCCAGTAGTTTGAGGTTGCCGTGAGCTAGGCTGATGCCACGGCACTCTAGGCTGGGCAACAGAGCAAGATTCTGTCTCAAAAAAAAAAATAAATAAATGAGCTATGCCACTTATTAACTTAGTCACTTGTTTAATATCTGAGGATGAGGAAATCAAATATTGATAATGGCTGTAGAAGGATCCAGATACTCATATAATAATCTTACTTCCATTCTAGTATAAAAGGGTTGAAGAAGGGGGCAGTGATTATTCAGTTCTGGGACCATGGCATCCTAAGTAACTCACAGGGATGTGTATGTGAAATTTAGACCAAGATGGGAATCTTACAATACCCATAAAGTACTATAGCTTCAATCAACTAGTTTCAGGAAAAGAAAAGAATGCAGACAAATGGCATAATTAGACCTACCATTTTATCTGGAAAATTCAGACTTCATCAGCTCCATCAAGCACTATGCTCCAGATAGGTGTCTGGAGCAACTTTAGATGGTACCATTCCAAATTAACAAGTCTTTAATTTGCAAACAGGATATGGCTTAATAATCACAGAACTAGCTTCATTCAAGTGTCTAGATGCTAAAATAATTTCATTTAACAAGTTCAACAACATGCAACACACACCCTCTCAAGGGAAATACCTCTCAATGACAAAGAGAGGTGGCAAATACCAAACACCTCCACAGACCATTTAGCAACTGGTGGGACTACAGCTAACCCTTGAAGGTGAATTCAAAATAGAACTGAACCACAATACCAGACTTATTTGTCAGAAAAGGATAGTATGGGCCGGGCACGGTGGCTCACGCCTGTAATCCTAGCACTCTGGGAGGCTGAGGAGGGTGGATTGCTCGAGGTCAGGAGTTCGAGACCAGCCTGAGCAAGAGCGAGACCCTGTCTCTACTAAAAATAGAAAGAAATTATCTGGCCAACTAAAAATATATATATATAAAAAAAAAATTAGCCAGGCATGGTGGCGCATGCCTGTAGTCCCAGCTACTCGGGAGGCTGAGGCAGTAGGATCGCTTAAGCCCAGGAGTTTGAGGTTGCTGTGAGCTGGGCTGACGCCACGGCACTCACTCTAGCCTGGACAACAAAGCGAGACTCTATCTCAAAAAAAAAAAAAAAAGAAAAGAAAAGGATAGTATGAATTCCACTGAGTTCCAGTTTCAGATCTAAACCAGAGTTGTACGGCATTGAGAAAAACACTAGCCCAGAGCCTACAAATAAGTTATTTGGAGGAAGGGAATGGAAATCTGTCAGTTGAGATATAACAGTTAGCATAGGTTGCTTTCTTTACTAAAATCAGACCATAAAGAAATATATTCTGGTTTGGGCCTTGTTGATACTGCTTTCCCCTAAGTTGCTTCATCCTTGTTTCTGCAGAAATAGAATTATAGCTCAAAGTCACCTGAAAGCCTCCACAGGAAACTATGTTCCAAAGAGAAGATTCCAAAGGGAAGAACAATAGAAAAAGAAAATATTGGTAAGCCTTTGGTAATGTAATAATGAAGACCCAATCCAGTCTTCATTATTTCTCAATGGACAAGAACTCTCAACCAATAAACCAAATTTATTCACAAGAAGGTAGTAATAAATTGAAATAAGCATCTTACTGAGTTTCTAATCTGGCTCTAAATCTCTTTCATTAGGGAATTTATAGCACCCCATTGTCAGATAATCTCCCCATTCCTATTTACTTGATTAAACTATAGCAATGGAGGTGAAGGCTTAATTTAGAAGTATAGGAATTACCCTCATTTATACAATAGTAGTAAATACCCTACTTATCTTTTGAGCATTTCATAATACGTTGTGTACTTCTGCTTCATATTTTACCAGCTGAACTGTAGAGCTTGGGTCTACATGTTAGGCTTTTCTTGTAACCTCTGGAGTACCCAGCACTGGAACTGGCAGATACCAATTAGATGAAGGATTTCTTTTTTCATAAGCCATGCTGTAATTGCTCTCTAACCAAAATAAAATATCTGAGTGCCAATCTTGTATAAGGCACTCAATTACTTGTCATGAAGGATTCAGAGAAATATGTCATCTACCACACTCAATAGCAGACCTTTTATCCTCTTCAGCCTAATGCATCTTACCAGTTAAGAACTACCTTGATGCCAAGAGTCTATCTTTCTCTAAATTATCTGTTGTTCCCTGAGTACCATCTGTTTAATTAAATTTTTTTTTTTTTTTTTTTTTTGAGACAGAGTCTCACTCTTTTGCCCTGGCTAGAGTGCCATGGCATCAGCCTAGCTCACAGCAACCTCAAACTCCTGGGCTCAAGCAATCCTTCTGCCTCAGCCTCCCATGTAGCTGGGACTACAGGCATGCACCACCATGCCCGGCTAATTTTTTTTATATATATATTTTTAGCTGTCCAAATCATTTCTTTCTATTTTTAGTAGAGACAGGGTCTCACTCTTGCTCAGGCTGGTCTCGAACTCCTGACCTCGAGCGATCCGCCCGCCTCGGCCTCCCAGAGTGCTAGGATTACAGGCGTGAGCCACCGCGCCCGGCCAATACTTTTAATTCTATATATCAAATGAGAACTTTTGTGAAAGTAGTTTAAGCACACTTGAAATATCATACAAAATTATGTTACTATATGGCCCTAACACCCATACAATATAAATAGAGAGCTAGATTCCAGGAGATTATCAAGAAAACTCTAAATTTTAAGCCCATAAAGTAGAATTTTATTTCTTTGCATTGCTGACTCGAATCATAAATTTGTTGTGTAATAATTATCCACAAACACAATTTTCAGGACTCATTATTACATAGTTGCCTAAAAGAAAATTGCTAGCCCCTTCTATTTTATATGAAGCCAATGTCCAAAGCACTCCTGACTCCTCATTCCAACCCCACACTTTGACCAACCTCATCACTCCCCAGTTCCCACCCTCATCACACACACCACCAGGCCAGAACTTTGAGCTCAACTATAAACTCTGTGTCTCTGCTCAAGTGCTTCTTCCTGCCTGGAATACTCTCTTTTCAGACCTGGCTAACTACATCTACCCTTTCATTCTAAGTGGCTGCTGGAAACTCATTTCCTTATGGAAATGTTCTATTTCTCTTAAAGTTTAAACATTTACTGAACATGCTATGTGCCAGACACTTTTATGTTATTTTGCATATGTTCTCGTATCATTTCTCACCAATTTTGAGTGTTTTCTCCGGTCTCCTCTACCTAGCCCTAGTCACAGCCTCACAAGGACCCTGTGTCCCTTGAACATTGTCAGAAGGGTCACCTTAGATGTCTGCTGGCACAGTATTTTCAATAATTTGATATCCTGATTGAACTGTAAGTCCTACAGTAGGCATTTTTGAATGAAAACCTAACATAGCCCGAGGAAAGGATTCCAAATGAATCTGGCCCCTGAAGTCTGCCCGGTGAAGGAGTGAATGGAGGAGGAGAGCTAAACATTGGGGAGGCTGAGACGACAGCTTGAGAAAAAAAGGCAGGAGGAGGTGCCGTGCACATGATCAGAGGGTTGGGCACAAACACAAAGGAGGGCGTCTCAGGAGGTTTGGGGGAGCTGTCCCAGGGCAGGCTCTCTCAGGGCTTAGGAACGAGGCGGGGCAGGTCCGACTCACCTGTGAGGTTAGGACGGGGCCAAGACCCGGAACCGAAGAGCAGGTCACGGTAGCGTTGGAAGGCCTCGTCGAGGACGGAGCAGCCGGGCTGCGCGGCCGAACTGACGTCGTACTGGAATCGGAAGTTGTTCGGATAGAGGACGTAGCGCCGGTCGGAGGTCTGGATGTACTGGGGCCAGGGCCATAGGGCCGTCGCCGGCTCCGCGAACGCTGCCGCCAGCAGCAGCGAAAACCAAAGGCTGGAGCCTGCCATGGCCCGCCGGTCACCTCCGTCCCAGCGGGCTGGGCCACGTGAGGCCCTGGTCAGGTGAGCGGCGCCCGCGTGACCATCGGCGTGTCACGTGACCGGAGGCGGCTCGGCGCCGGCGTCCCGGGAGGACGGGCTCCGGACCCTTTCCCTGCAGGCCTGGACGTGGGGTCCCGCAGCGCGCCGCCGACCCTGCTGGGCCTGGCGCAGGCTCCGCTCCCTGGGCGGCCCGCTGCGCCACTCGGGCTGCGGCGGACCTGTGAGGCCCGCCAGGCTGCAGAGGCAACGTGGGGAGGCGGGGCGGGCGAGCCGGGAAAGAAAGTTTCCCACACGGGGCACGTCTCGGGTGAATACTGAACTGTGAGAAAGAGTTCTCCAGCCCTCTTCCCAGGCCGAGGTAGATTCAGAAGCAGAGAAACAGAGGATTAAAGCCACAAGTCGTTCTGATATGAAATGCTGTGAGGCAAGAAGAGACTGGAATTAGGTCGTCTGAACGGTTCGAGAGGGGATCACAAGGTCAACAAAATGGGAACTACTAACGACTGGAAAAATAATACTTTGAGAGCAAGCTTGAGGCATCCCATTCTCTGCCTCTGATGTGCGCTCTTGACTTCATGACTAATTAGAAATCTAGTCACCTGCCCTCAAATCCCCGGCCTCCAGACAAAACTCCTATACCCTGGTGTGTATCTACTGCACGCAGTAGGATATTGCTTGGACTTTAGGGGCCAGATGGAGACTGCCCAGAGATAAGGACAGGGGCCTGGTCTTGCTTGGGGCTTACATGGGAAGTCGAAGAGTCAGGGCTTTATTCTGTGGGCAATTGAGAGTCATCCCAGAGATTTGCATTTTAGAAATCTCATGCTGAACTGTTGTTGGATGGATAAGAAACCAGTTAGGAAACCCCCTTTTTTAAAATTAGAGATGGAGGATAATGAGAGCCTAAACTACAGCAGTGGGGAAGGAAGAGAGCAGGAGAGCCAGGAAATAAATAGTGGAAAGCCAGGAAAGAGCCTTGGGATCAAGGAGAATTCCACAGATCAGAGCACCCGTGAATCCCTGGCTACAAAAGAAGAGAAAAGTAATATTATTTTTGTGTGGTGAGTAGGTTGCTTTTAAATCATAAAATTTCATTTTAGTATTAAATGTAAACGTCAGGAAAATGAACTTTTTTAAAATAAAGGGCTTTTAAAATCATGATAATTTATATTAAGGTTGTAGGTACCTAATAGTAGTCATACATACATGGTTCTGATGGGAAATCAGATAAAGAAACAGTCTCACTTTTGTAATTTACAGTGATTCATCAAGAAATTTCCTTTAGAAGGTTAATTACTCTAGAATGGAGCTGGTAGCAAAGGAAGCAGAAATTAGATCTCACAACCACAGTTTCAGATCCAAAGGCTTGCATTCTTACACTAATTTCTCCATTGCTTAAATCTAAATTTTCATCAGCACTAATAATGTCTGGGTACTCTGCCAGTCAGGGGAGACATTACCCAAGGTTCCAAGGTACAGAATCCCAGAAGCATCAGAAGAGCCAAGTTCATAATCAGGCCCATAGGATCAATAGTTTCAGGAGGGGTCAGGGCAGGTTCAAAGGTGAAAGCAGTAGATGAAAGTAGGGTTTCAGGACTGAGCATCTGCCAAAGCACACTTTTATGTGATACTCAATGTGTACAAGGGGAGACGAGTCATTTACTTAAAAGAGTCACAAAAGATGGAGGAGCTGGACCCAAATAAAGAGATTATAAAAATTACCAATAAGAGTACTTAGAAAGTTAATGAGTGACTGTTAAAAGTTTTTAAAAAATCATAGTCATAACAGATGTTCAGAGTCTAGCATAGAGATGGTAGCAAAAATCTAAATGAATAGTTTTTTAACAATATGAGTTCTTTAGTATATATACAACATTGCCATCAATTTTGATAGTAGAGGAATAATAAAAGTAATGACAGATACTATAATGTATAATATTTGGCTGTTTTCTCTATTTTTTCCTCTTATGAAAGGCAGCTTGTTGAATTAATAAAAACATTTAATTTTCATAACTATAGCTTCTAATAAAATTAATTTACATATCAGAAAAAGAATTTGGTGTGAGACGATGTGCCTAGATTTTTGGCTCATATATTAGTCATCAATGCAAGAGCTCAGAGCAGGGAATGACTAATTTTGCCTGGGGAAGTCTTTTGTGTGACCTTTGAGCTGGCTCTGAAAGCATGAGTTAGCCAGATGGGGAAGGGGAGCATGTGCAAAGCACAGAGGGGTGAAAGAAGATGGCATATGGAACCTAGGGTTTATGGACATAGTCAAAGAAGATGTGCCATGATTACCTCACTTCCTGGCCCACTACTCCCTTCTCCTTGGAATGTCTTTCCTACCTCCCAATCCCATTATCCACTTGAAGGTCTGAACTTATATTTTACCACCCTAGGAATCTCTGACCTCGCAAACTTGGGTAAGATAACCCTCTGTGATCCCATAACTCTTGGAGTTTATCTCTATCAGAACACTTATCTCACAGTATTGTAATTGCCTGGCCATTTTTCTGTCTTCTCCATTAGAGTAAAAGCTTCATAAGGGCAGGTTCCGTGTTCACTGTTGTATTCCTAGCCCCTAGGCACAGTGTCTAGCACACAGAAGGTGCTTAAGAAATACTCCTTAAATGAATGATTGAAGGGCCCTGAATATCTCTTCTATTACCATTTGCTTATCTTTCAGGTCCTAGCCTAGACCAGGCCAAAAAGAACTCCATAAACGGAGTACAGGTGTGCCGAGACAGCAGTTCCCCTCATTCCTTGGGATGGCAGGGCCTATGGCAGAGAAACATTCTGGCCAGTCACCTCCAGTCAGGAGAAATCTCTTTCTATGTGTGCTGTGATACAAGAAACTTGGGGAAGTATCACCTCCTCTTGGGTGCTTATACATGGCACCCTCATATTAGCCTCTTGTCTGTGTTCCCAGTAGACCACATGCTGAATGAAAGATATCTTTTTCACAATTGTGTCCTTACTGTCTAAGCCAGGACTCTGTACACAGTTAGCGTTCAGCAAGTATTTGTTGAATGAATGTATGAATGAGGTAGCATTTGTCTTAAATTTTGAAAGACTGAATTTCAATGTGTAGAGGAAAATAGAAGTCCATGGAAAGGCTGGCTGGGTGCAGTGGCTCACACCTGTAATCCTAGCACTCTGGGAGGCTGAGGCAGGTGGATCACTTGAGCCCAGGAGTTTAAGGTTCCAGTGAGCTATGATGACGCCACTGCACCCTACCCAGGGCGAGAGAATGAGACTCGGCTTCAAAAAAAATAAAAAAATAAAAAAGCCCATGGACCAGCCTGAGCAAGAGCGAGACCCCGTCTCTACTAAAAAATAGAAAGAAATTATCTGGACAACTAAAAATATATATAGAAAAAATTAGCCGGGCTTGGTGGCACATGCCTGTAATCCCAGCTACTCAGGAGGCTGAGGCAGAAGGATTGCTTGAGCCCAGGAGTTTGAGGTTGCTGTGAGCTAGGCTGATGCCACAGCACTCTAGCCCAGGCAACAGAGTGAGACTCTGTCTCAAAAAAAAAAAAAAAAAAAAAAAAAAAAGTCCATGGAGAAGGACTACAATCTAGAAGGAAAACTCTGTCTAAATTGTTCACTTTAAGATCCTCAGGTCTTGGAAAAGCACCTGGCACATAACAGACATTTAACGAATATTTTCTTGATCAATAGAATGAAATGGCAAGCAAACCCAGGCAAAGATCTCTGAAAAATCTGGAGTGATACTAAGGAAGTGAACAATTCTTTTTGGCTAGAACAAATAGTGCATGAAGAGAAATACTGACACGTTAGAAAGTAAGTTGAAGTTGGGTCATGCAGTAAGGAAAGTAGGAAATTACTGAGTGAGGTACTGTGTACAAGATGTGGTATCTTATTTATCTCTTACAGCAGCTGTGTGAGATTGAGTATTGTCTACGTTTTACAGATACGAAACTGACTCTGAGAATTAAATAAAGTAACTTGGCCAAGGCCCCATACACAATTGTCCGAACCAGTATTTGGATCAGGTTTTCTGTTCCAAAGTCTATTTCTATTACATCAATCACAGTTCCTTGAAAACTAGGCTGCAGATTTGTTGGGATTTTACTCTTGGATCCTTAGGAAGACAGTGAAATTTTTTTAGTTGAGAAGCAACAGGCCAGAGCTAAGAGTCACTGAAATTGACCTGTTAACATATGTAGGAGAGATCAAATGGGGAAAGTCAAGTGCAAGGAGATTAGCTCTGAGGCTGTTGGCTAAGAGCCTTCTAAACAACCTGACCATCCCCATGTGCTATGGGACTCAGCCAGTGTAGCCCAGATTCACTTGGTATTTATGCCTTCATTTCTCTTCTCTCACACTAGGCACCCAGACCAACATGACAAAAGCTTTGTTTGTCTTGTGAAAGTTTACAGACGTGGAGGTTGCCAAAAGTTTCTCTGTTCCCTGACTCTCTTTAAACCCATTCTGTTTCACATGGGGGCATTTCTGTTTCTGCTGTACCCCGTTACCTGCAAGCTCCTCCCTTCCTAGTTCCAAATTTGCCAAACCCTTTCCAATTTCCCACTACCAAACATATACATTTTCTGTGGAGTTACTAAAAATATTCTGTGTCTAGTTTCTCTTCTTTTTTAGCCCAATTCCCTCGTCTCTCCTAGTCATATAATTATCCTACTTACTTATTCAGGTTTATGCCCTAACTTATTCTTAGGAGACTTTCCTAAACCTAGACATACACTCCTTGCAATAATTGGCCTTGACCTGTAGATATCCAATCCTAGGCTACAAATAGACTTTTCTTTATTGCCTGAGTTTTTTACATAGGTGTTTTTTTTATTTTGCTTTTGTTTGTCTGTTTATTTTTTAAGACAGAGTCTCACTCTGTTGCCCAGGCTAGAGTGAGTGGCATCATAGCTCACTGCAGCCTCAAACTCCTGGGCTCAAGAAATCCTCCTCTCTCAGCCTCCTGAGTACTTGGGACTGCAGACTCGAGCCACCACTCCTGGCTAATTTTTCTATTTTTTTGTAGAGACAGGTCTTGCTATTGACCAGGCTGGTCTGGAACACCTGACCTTACATAGGTGTTTTCTATGGTCAGAAAACTAGAAAAACTAGAGCCCCCAGGACACTTCCAACAGATCTGAGCTAAAGGAGTGGCAGTGGGAAAGGAGGATGTGGAACAAATGCAGTAATATTTCAGATACAGAATGAGAGAACTCAGGAACTAACTGGGGGAAGTGGCAATGGGGACAAGGGAAAGGGGAGAGAAAAAGATGAGTGTGTCCCAGCTTGATGGCCCAAGGGAATGGTGATGCACTGGCTGAAAACAAAAGCAAGAGCAGATTCTGGGAAAAGATGATAAGCTCCGAGACATGCTGCTTTTGAGGGGTCTGAAGGACAGAGTTGGGTTGTGCAGAGCCAAGGCTGGGAGCTCCCCTAGAGAGCTTTGGGGATCGTCTGCCCAGAGGTAACAGTTGACATTATGAAAATATGCGGTATGGCGCGAGAAAATGGGAAAAGGAAAAGAAGGCTAAAAATTAGGGTGACAGACGAGAGGGAGGTTTGTGAGGGAGGAGAGGAGAACAGAGGAAAGGTGATGGCTGGTAGAGTAGATTAAGAGCAAAGATGTAGGTGAGGGGAAAGGCAAGACAGGAAGTTTCCGAGGTCTTCTCAGTTCAGCCTCCACACTACCGTCAGAGTTGCACCTTTCTAAACTGTACACCTGATGGAGTTATCTTCTTGCTCCAGAACCTTTAATGGCCATGCGGTGCTCTCAGGATTAAATCCAGCTATGATCAAGGCTTTTTGTTTGCAAGGAATTTCATGTTATTTCAGGAAAACAGAGGTCTACTGAAGGGATATACATGGCAAACCCAGAAAAGCAGGGAATCTAACTTCAAAAGAACAGAAGTCAAGGGCCTGGGTACTCCCTCTCTCTCGTGGCTCTCCTGCGCCTCTGAGTGTCTGATCAGTTTTCCTCTCTGCTAGTCAGCTACTTCCACTTCTTTGTAACCTTTATTCCCTCTTGACTGAGTGTTGCTCAAGATGCATCATGGCCACCTCAGCTCCACACCACCTGATTTTCCAGCTCATTCTCCTGTCTCTGAATAGAGACCCTGCTATTGGCATAGATTTGCCATGCGAATCAAGATTCTTCTGATCTTCTCACTTAGCGTCAATCTCTCCATTGTAATGCCATAGACTGAGTTCCACAAATACAGCTCTTACCACAGCCAAACTTGGATTAATATTCTAATTATGTATATGTTCAGCACTCCCACGTATCCAGGAGGGCACGGGCCACATATGAGCCATCCTCACACACCCATAATATAGAGTATAGTGCTTTGCACAGAGATATTATAGCTTGTAAGATTTATTGAATTGTTGCTATTAACACTTTTCGCAAGCAAAAAGTATAATGGGAATTGTGTCCTGCCTTTGCAGGAATCCCAAGGCGACGCTTATAGTCTTGTGGGATTCAGCTCAGAGACTGGCCCTGTCAGGCTGCTTTCTCTAGATTTGGGGGAGTCGGCCATCACCTCTCAGGCTCCGTTGGAGAGTATGCTGAGGCCCACGAAGGAAATTCTATTTCCCATGTTTGAAAACGTTCTTTTTTCCAGCCAGAGAAGTAAAACCAATTGGTTTCTTTGAGTTATTGGTTATTGGTTATTCACATAAATCCCCCAAAGATGATACTATTTGCCAACATGTGACACCTTACTTAAGAGAAAGATTATCTCAACTTCTTCTATTACCGTCATCAGAAGAAACGTTTTTCAGATTAATTTCAGCCAGTGCTGCCTGAAATAACTCTCTCTCTGAGCTAAAAAAACAGTTATCCACAAAAACTGTTTTCCCAGTGGCACGGCTGGAATTGCTTGACCATCTCCCTGGCTGTTTGGTTAGCCCTTTGTCACCCTGCTGTCTCCTGACGAGTGAGTGCTGGCTGGCAGCAAGTAGGTCATGTGTGCTATGACTCAGGCACACTCCACCGTACAACTCCACTGCATTTTGTTTTTCTGTCAGCAGTGACCATTGCAATTGTGCAATGCTGTGACCTTGCTTAGATGTTCCCTGTAAATATCATGGTGCCAAACAGCTCTACTTGTCTATGTTGTACCTGGATGCATTATTCCAGTGATTAAAACTTTGGATTAATTAGGAGTTGGTTTGAAGCATGTACAAAGAGAAGGACTATTAGGTAAAATAATAGGTTGTGAGATTAACAAATTACAACGGTAGTTATAAAGCAACTTAAAAAAGCAGAACTCTTGAGGTCAGTTCTTTTAACTTTCTTTATCACTAGCACTGTGATGGGGTATGTGTGTGTATGTGCAGTGTAGGTGCTAATTATTATATAAATTATTCTCATGAATTCACACATAAGATCCCTTAAAAGGCCCAGTTCCTCTCTCTCTCTCTCTCTCTCTCTCTCTTTTAGACATGGTTTTGCTCTGTCTCCCCAGCTAGAGTGCAGTGGTGTCATCATAGCTCACTGCAACCACAAACTCCGGGGCTCCAGTGTTCTTCCTGCCTCAGCCTCCTGAGTGACTGGGACTAGAGATCTGCTCCACCTCGCTCAGCTAATTTTTTCTATTTTTAGTAGAGATGGGGTCTCCCTCTTGCTCAGGCTGATCTCGAACTCCTGAGCTCAAGTGATCCTCCTGCCTCGGCCTCCCCGAGTGCTAGGATTATAGGCATGAGCCACCACACCTGGCCCCAGTTTCTTCATGTGTGATGATTATGTTGGATTAAAAGATATATACAATTTCTTCCAGCTCTGAAATTCCGTTTTGTTAAATAATTAACACACACCTGCAGCAGTCAAATTTGGTAATAAAATTTAAACCATTATTTTTCTGTGTTGTACTAGACTGAGAACCTTAGAGACCCATAGTTACAAAATGAAATGACAATTACCCTTCATTCTGTATTTAGGGTATTTTTCCTCCAATAAAACTTCATGGATTTTATATTCATATCTCCTAACAGGCCAGTAGAATAGGAACAACAATAATAGAGGTTTGTATGTAACTCCTGACATCTGAAGATTTTAAATCTTTTATAAATAAGGGACAACAGGAGTGGACCCATTTTAGGGATACAAAGTTCCACTCAATATGAAAAGTGACTCAAGATAAACCTTGAAAACCTTGCTGGTGCCATCAGACCACACTGGGTGACATCCTCAGCATTTTTATGAGGGTTCGTTGACCAGGCATCTGCCTGGGTGTGGTGCTGAGCAAAGCACTATAACAATAACAACAAGAAATTATAAGATTCGCGTCAGGCTTTACAAGGAAGAAAATGCTATTAAAAGAGGGAAAAATATATGGTGTGTGTATTTACCTATATAAGCATAGAATATCTCTTGAAGCATATATGCAAAACTGGCAATACCGGTGCCTCTGAAGAGGGGTATTGGGTAGCTAAGACAAAAGATGCAAGGGAGGCTTTCCTTTTTTTTTTTTTTCTTTTTTTTTTTGAGACAGAGTCTCACTCTGTTGCCCGGGCTAGAGTGAGTGCCATGGCGTCAGCCTAGCTCATAGCAACCTCAAACTCCTGGGCTCAAGCAATCCTTCTGCCTCAGCCTCCCGGGTAGCTGGGACTACAGGCATGTGCCACCATGCCTGGCTAATTTTTTCTATTTTTAGTTGTTTGGCTAATTTCTGTCTATTTTTAGTAGAGATGGGGTCTCACTCTTGCTCAGGATGGTCTCGAACTCCTGAGCTTAAGCAATCCTCCCGCCACAGCCTCCCAGAGTGCTAGGATTACAGGCGTGAGCCACCGCGCCCGGCCGAGGCTTTCCTTATATATCCTTTTGTATTTTTTGTATATTGTGCCATGTAAACATGTATCACTTTTTAAATTTTTTAGGTTTTGTTTTAACCTATGTTATTGCCTTTAATCCTCATGATAATGCCACAAAGAAGGTATTGTTAGTATCTCCTTTACCATGGGAGCTGTTTAAGGCTCTTGCCCACTGTAAACTTATATCTAGGTTGGATAAACTCATGGAAAAATATCAGAAATCTCATCTAGGGTTGGACCGGTAGTCCAGGGCCTCTGACACTGGGATATTTATACCAAAAAATGTCAAGTTTATATAGTTACCACAGGTATGTGTGGTTTAAGGCCCTTTCAACAGGAACTCCTTTTGCCTAGACTGTATCCTGTTCCAGGCATCCTGATAGCTGCTCTGGACTAGGCTTATCTTGGACCTAACCTGCTCTCTTAGTTCATGTCTAGAGCCTCAGTGGCGATAAATTTTATGGCAGGGCTGCTCATGTTGGCCAAACCCACGAAAATTATCTGAAACCCCCTGAAAGGAAGTGGGACATGATGAAACTGAAACTGTCCTTTATAGAAAATCATTCAGACTCTGCATTATTGCCCCTGGAATTCTCCAGTGGGCCCTAGAAGATTTGTCACTCACTTCTTGCTTTCCTCCCACTCTCTTCCTGTCCAGGTCCTCCATATCTTATTTTCCTTACTTGACAATTAGCCAGGCTACAGCCTCCAGGGTCCTTGCAGCACAGATCCTGTGACTTTTCTGTCCTTTGGCCACCCACTAACATTTGGCTTCATAAACATTAGTGATACGTTACTGTGATGCCGGTTTCTAAAACACACAATCTCACTGACGCCAGGGGTGGTCTTTTTGGTGGTAAGAGCACCATTAAAATGTCTTATTTCTGTGCCTTTGGATCTGTCTCTTGGATTTCTTTTTTTTTCCTTCATGTATATATTGATTCTCTGTCTTAGAACTTGTCTTCCCTGTGGGTGGCACAGAAAATTCCCTGGGACTTCCTCCCACTCGGGAGAGAACTGGGGAGAGGAGGCACGGGGTGGCTAGTAGGAGAGGGCCTAGAGCAGGCAAAAGGAGGTCCTGTGGCTCCAGGGTGGTGATGCCTAACTCACCAGTATGGAGTATTCATTAGAGATTTGGGTCAAGGTCCAGCTATACTTTTCTTTGGCCTGGAGTGTCCTTAGCGAGTCTCTCCCTCAGGAACCTGGCAGAGTTACAGTCATATTAGGCAGTTGGTCAGAATTCAGTGGTTTGAAGATTCTGCTCCTCACCTCACACTATCCTGTATAAATATCAAACATCCATAAAATTCCACAGAGAAAGAATCAAGCACTAAGAAAGATTTAGGGGAAAGCATTATACAAGTGAACTGAAATCAATATATGCTGTTTGCAAGGTATGTTTGAAAACTTTATTTAATCCCATTCTGTAAACTTCTGCTTGCACTAAAACAACAACAACAACAAAACAATCCCCCAAAATAGTACAGAGATCTAGGGGGAAATTTTGAGAATCATAGAAGTTTAGAGCTAGTTGTGATCTTAGAAAATATCTAGTTTCACTTCTGTCATGTAGGATGAGGGAACTGAAGTCCAGAGAGGTGAGTGCTGTTCCTCAAAAGCAGGAATAGGATCTTATTCATAGTGGCACTTCCGGCACCTAGCATGACGCCAGGTAGTGGGTGCTCACTAAACGTTTGTGAAATGAAGAAATTCATTCCTTGCTGTGCACAGTATACTACTTTGCATGCAGTAGGCATGGCAATACATTTTTTAATGTAAGCTATTTGACCACGGTCAAAAATAGGCAGAGAATGGCAGTGCTGGAAAGAGATCACAGGCGTGTGGCTTCCCTGAAAGGGAGACTCTGTCTACCACACTGGGACAGTGCCTCTGCTAATGCCTGTAGTCATGTAGTCTCCTTGTGACTTAATGCAGTTGGATCGTGGAGCTCACTGTGACTACAGCCTGTTCTTATCCCACTGTCTTATTCTAGAAAGGAATGATAATTGGGTTTGAACATGCATGGCCAACTTTCAGTTAGCCCTTGAACAAGCAAGAAGCAATGATGCACACAATCTAAGAGTCACTGTGTTAGGCCAGTGCTGTTCCCCCTTGGCAGGTGCTGACTGACTGATTTTCCTGAAGAAAGTTTTCTTAGGAAAATATTAAATGCATTAATGTTCCTTGAGTTAACATTAGCTAGGTAGTGGCAGGAGGAGGCCAGTGGAAGGATAAAGGATTGTTTAGAGCCAACAAGTGAAAATACAAGTAATCATGAAGTAATTATAGCTCTAACCATGGAGACAAAGGTCAAAGAAATAGTGACTCTTCCCATTACTATGAGTGATGATATGTAATATAAGGATGCTCTAGGGAAAAAAATTCATTCTATTTTAGATACAAAAGGTTAAATACTTTCTATTCTTGTCAGTGATCTTTTAATTGCAAGGAAAAGAACACCAACTAGCTCACAAATGGGGAGTTTATCATCTTCACAAGCATGTGGAGATAAGAAACTTAGTCTGGCCACAGTCAAATGTGCTGGAATGCCTGTTAGAAACCAAGGATCCCCTTGGTCTCTCAGGACCTATCCTGTCTCTTGTCCCCACCTCTGCATCTGCTTCCTTCTGCTGCTCTTCCTAATTCATTCTCTCAAGGTTCCAGTGTTCAGAGAGAGAGACTATTATTGGCCCAGCTAGGAAGAAATGTCATTCTTTATGCAAACATTAAGGACACATACTATAGATTAGGGATGGCAGGGTCATCTAATCCATAGATGGTCAGAGCTCCATCCTTGAGCAGGTGCTAGTGAGGGGAACAGATTCATTTAGAAGGGGATGGGTGGAGAGGCAATGACTGTCATTTCTTTATTGTAAAAGCAATATGTATTTATTTTTAAAGATTCAAACACAATATTGTGTATAGAAGGTATGATTCTCAGTTCAAAAACTCAACTATACAGGAATTATAACTTTGTTTTCCAGAACAATTTAATTTCTAACTTCATGCCCCAAGCCCCCAATCTGCTGGGGTACAAGGAAATGTCACCATAGTCCTTCCTGATATTTACACCCTTCCCTGGGCTTATTTCACATCCCTGATCCCTTTACAGTACCAAGGGGCCACATAGAAGCCAAAAAGATCAAGACCACTAGCACTTTAGCATATATTTCCATGTATATGCATATATGACATAGTATGTATGGTCATTTCTGTGTATGACCATTTTCTATATATATGCATATCCATAATCCTTCAAAACAAAAACTTGAGCCATGCTATAACCACTATTTTGCAATTTTTTCAGTTGACAGTATATATTATGGGCATCTTTTCATGTGCATATGTATAGAGCTAATATTCTATTTTTAAAAGCTCAATAATAATAACTATAATAGTAGCTAATTTATTATGTGCCAGACACCATTGTAAGGGCTCTACGTATGTTGACTTATATAAGCCTCACAGCAACTTTACAATGCTAGGGGTGGTCTTAGTAGTCCCACTTTAGAGATAAGGAAATCAGCACTGAGAGGTTAAGTAACTTGCCCAAGACTATATAGAAAGTGGGAATAGTGTAGTTGCTCCATGATTTATTTACCCAATTCTTGATTTATGCACATTTAGGTGCTTCCACCTTTCCCCAGTCATAAACAATGCCTATATAGAAGATGTTGGTTGCTTCACCCACATCTATTTTCAGCCTTTCTCACTATTAACACCTTGGTTTTCATTTGGAGATTCCACCCTTCAGTTTTGTAGTTTGGATAGGATTGACCACAGCCTCAGGCCCTCCTGCTTAAAGCCTTGTGATTAGGGCTACTTTCCCCACTTCCTCACTACAAATGCTTTGAAATGTGGGATACAAATTTACATTTCCATCGATAATGTGTGAAAATGACCATTTCGTTACTATCTTCCAACATTAGGTATTATCTTTTCATTGCTACTCAGGCTGGTCTCGAACTCCTGAGCTCTGAGCTCAAGCAATCCTCCCACCTTGGTATCCCAGAGTGCTACGATTACAGGTGTGAGCCACCGCGCCCAGTCCCAACCTTTACCTTTTATTTTATACTCAGTAGAACCACACTGTTTCTAATGCCCTGAGAACCTCATTCTGTTCATGGCCTCCTGCTTGAGATACACAATTTTCTTTGTCTCAAATGTCCTTCTACCTTGATTTTCTGGGAAATTCCTTTCAAATCCAGCTAAGACATCTCTTCCAGTAAGCCTTTCCTAATTTTCCTCTGACAATGTTAACCATTCTAGCTTCTGTGTCAACTTCTGTTCTTTACATAAAAGTGTGTCGTTCTTCATTCATTCAACATTAAATAATATCCTTCTGGGAACTGAGTTGAGTACTAGGAGACAGAGAGTCAAATAACACTTTAGCAGAAGGAAGACTCACTCCATGCCAAAGCACAGACATATCTAGGCGCTGCTTAGTAGTTCCCACCAGCTGAAATAAAGAATGGATGTAAACAGGTTGGGGTGGGTGGGAAGCAGGTATTCTAGAAGAAAAGTATGGCAGGGCCTCCCAATTGAGCCCAAATTTAGGAATCAAAGTTTATCTGTTTGTAGAAAACAAGAGCTGGGAACCTGGCAGGGTATTTATTTGAATCAGTGATCATGCTGTAGAACCAGATGGCACCTATACCACAGCCTGGATTGATTTTGAGCCCTTGTAGGGAGAGAAGTTAGGATCAGATGCTGGAGAGCTGTTACTCTGGGCACAAGCTGTGCTGATTGTAGAATCAAGGAAACCCCATTCTCCTCATGTCCAGATAGAACCCAGCATTGCCTCAGTATCTTGAAGAATGGTAGCTTTTAGCACATGGGTATGTAGCCTTATGGACTATGTGGTTACTGGCATTTTCATAGTGGCCCCTATCAGCTCTGGCAGTGGCAGTGGTGTATCACCCTTAAAGGGCTTCATGAATAGAGGCCGTTGAAAGAGGGAACCAGAGCAAAAAAGGGAGAAGAGGGTGGATGCTGCATGAAGGGCTATGACTGACAGACTGGTTCATAAGCCTGAGACATAGCTGGCATGAACTCCAGCCTACTGGCTACTGACATGTATCTAATCTTAAATAATGACCACAAGCAATTGACTTCCGAACACATCAGAGTTACACTTTATCATTTGCTATGTGGGAACTGTGTCTTACTCATTTTTATGTCTCAGGACCTAGCACAAAGCCTGACACACAGCAACTGCTGACAAGATATTTGTGGATTTATTTAATAAAGGAGTTGGGAAAAGTTGGAGAAGGGAGGGTGGGGAGCATCACATATACATACACATGCTTAAAATGTGATAGTTTCTTCCTGATCTGGCCAGACCCAGAATAAAAAACAGAAATGGGATCTGAGCAATGGGTCCTGGCCCTTTTTGGTGCTGCCAGCACGTGAGAGGACATGTTGAGACAAATTCCGTGGCAGTTAGAAAGTGAACTGGCTGCCAAGATGGCGCGGAGGGAAAATTTAGTCTTGACCTTCCACATTCCTGAGGTTCCCAAAATAAAGGGGAACCGGAAATACCAAAGGGTGAGGAGACTCCTAATTGGAGGTCAGATGAGAGGAAGAGGACTTACTTACAGGTGGGGCTAGACAGAGCATCCTAAGGACAGAGAAAAGATCACCCTAAAATTTTTGTTTTTATAAGAGGAGTAGGGAAAGATATCCACAAATCAAACCCACATGGGGATAGTTGAGGTAGAGAAGAATAGGAGACCCTGGGGATCAGGGGTGATCCTTTTGGGTAGGCAATATCTCCCTCATCCTTGTAGCCTACCCTCCCCACCAACAAACATCCGAGGGCCTCGATGCCACCCCAGAGGCGGCAGCAGCATGTGGATCAGACACACACCTACATCCGAATGTTCTGTGGCAGCCTCTGTGGTTTTAGCCTCCTAATCCTGATCTGCATGTCCCCACTGCACTGGGTGCAGTTCCTGGTGGTCAAGAATGGCCTTGAACTCTACGCAGGACTCTGGACCTTATGCAACCATGAGCTGTGCTGGAGCCACACACCCAAGCCACCCTGTGAGTGCCACCAAATTAAGTGCCACAGGCCCCACAGTTCCAGAGCTTTCTGCCACATCATCCCTTCATCTTTCTTCCTGTAAGCTCTTTGGGTCTTCACCTCTCCAAGTCCAAGATGGGTCTCAGCCAAGTTGTAAATGTAATCAGCCTTTTCTTTGGTAGCCTCTGTGTACTCTTTCTGCCTCCTATCCCAGGCTGTTTCTGTTCCAAATAATAACTTGATACTCTTTACTCTCTGGGAAGAGCTCTTTTGTCATTTATAAGGTATTACTGTGAAGCAATGTGATTGGTATTCTAATGTAGCTTGCAGAAATAGATAATAAGTGATTGGTCATAGCTGGGAGATAAAGCAAAGTGTCTGAGCACCCATTAGGTTTGATTAGCAAGGTCAGCTTGTGCTTCTGCTAGCAGTAAGAGAGAACTTAAATGTATGTTGATATGTGGTATAAGAAATGCCAGCTATGTAGAGTAAATTATGTCAAATTTTGTGTGAATTTAAATAAATCTGAAAATGGAACAAAATATTTTAAAATAAGCTTCTGGGGCCTAGACGATATCATATACATGAGTTTTTTAAATCAGACCGAAGACTTAGAGGAAAGACACGCTGCATGCAGGACTATGATCGACAGACTGGTTTCATAAGCCTATTGAGACATATTTGGCAGGAACGCCAGGAAACACTGACAGTTTTCCCATCACCCACAAGATACGCACTTACACAAAGAAGCAGGTATTGTGAAAGAAAACATACGTGAGTAAAGTGTTTATTCCCTTTCTCAGATAAGCAGGAGTCCCAGATGCTGGGGGAAAAGAGCACCTCGGCCCAGCCCTGAGGTAGAACGTCAGTTACTTGGCTGTGGGCTGTGGCGTTTGGAATTAAGGGGCAGCATCCTAAAGCAGGATCTTGGGAAGAAACTAAAACAAAGGCGGGCAGACAATTCAACTGCATCTTCAACTAAAAAACAACTGGAGGAAATGTTTGCAACAGATATAAAAGATAAAGGTTAATGGCCTTAATATGTTGAAGAGGATATACAAATTATTAAGAAGAAGACAAAGATCCAAATAAAGAAACTCTTTTTGAGCAGACAATTCACAAAACAAGAACTATTAACTGGCCGGGCGAGGTGGCTCACACCTGTAATCCTAGCACTCTGGGAGGCCGAGGTGGGTGGATCATTTGAGCTCAGGAGTTCGAGACCAGCCTGAGCAAGAGTGAGACCCCGTCTCTACTAAAAATAGAAAGAAATTATATGGACAGCTAAAA
>CM052442.1:115241688-115274422 GCA_028533085.1 Varecia variegata | reverse complement strand
GGGACCCGTGAACCTCGCCTGGGCCCCTCTCTTGGGACCCGTTACCCTCGCCCAGGGGCGCTCAAATAAAGCCTCGTTGCTTACTCCTTTCAACTCTGCTTGTCTTTCTTTCTCTGGCGCCGACCATCCAAAAACCTTACACTGTCCATTATTGAGAATGGGATATTGAAATCTCCAAGTATTATTTTAGAATTGTCTATTTCCCCATTCAATTTGGTCAGTTTTTGCTTCATATATTTTGATGGTTTGTCATTAGGTGTATAAATGTTTATAATTGTTATATCTTCTTGCAGTACTGAACATTTTATTAATATACAGTGTTCTTTGTCTCTTGTAACATTTTTTAAGTTCTGTTTTGTCTGATATTAGTATAGCCACCCCTGTTCTCTTTTGGTTACCATTTGCATGGAATATCTTTTTCCATTTGTTCACTTTAAATTTATTGGTGTCTTTGAATCTAAGGCATGTCTTTTATAGACAGCATACAATTGGATCATGTGTTTTTATCCATTCTGCTAATATCTGTCTTTTGATTAGGGAATTTAATCCATTTAAATTTAAAGTAACTACTGATAAGGAGGGACTTAATTTTTGTCTTTATGCTATTTGTTTTCTATTTGCCTTTTTTACTATATTCTTTTGTGTTTAGTCATTTTTTTATAGTGAAATGCTTAAATTCCTTTATCATTAGCTTTTGTTTATAAAATTTTTTTGTGGTTTCTATTAAAATTACATTTAATATCTTAAAGTCATAATACTCTAATTTGAATTTATACTAGCTTAACTTCAATAACATATAAAAACTCTTCTCCTTTACAGCTCTGCCCCACCTCTTTTGGTTGTTGGTGTCACAAGATTACATTTTATACATCAAGTGCTCCAAAACATAAATTAATAATTCTTTTAAATGTATTATTTTCTTAAATTATATAGAAAACAAAATATGGAGTTACAACTCAAACTTACAATAATACTAACATTAGAGTAATAATTGTTTATTAAAATGTATTAGTCTCTTAAAGTATGTAGAAAACAAATGGTGGAGTTACAAATCATTGTTACAATAATATTAGCTTTTATAATTGGCCATAAATTTACCCTTATTGAGATATTTATTTCTTCATATGGCTTTAAGTTACTGTCTAGTGTCCTTTCATTTCACCCTGTAGGACTCCCTTGAGCATTGTTTTTGGTGTTGTTGTGTTTTGTTTTTTTTTTAAGAGACAAAGTCTCACTCTGTCACCCAGGCTGGAATGCAGTGATATGATCATAGCTCACTACAACCTTGAATGCCTGGGCTTAAGTGATTCTCTCATCTTAACCTCCTGAATAGCTAGGACTACAAGTGCATACCACCACACTCAGCTTATTTTTTAAATTTAATTTTATTTTTTGTAAAGATGGGGGTCTTGCTATGTTGCCCAGGCTGGTCTTGAACTCTTGGTCTCAAGTGATCCTCCCACCTCAGCTTCCCAACGTACTGGGATTACAGGCATAAGCCACTGTGGCTGGACTCCTTGAGCATTTCTTGCAGGGCAAGTCTAGTAGTAACAATCTCTCTCAGCTTTGGTTTATTGGGAAATGTTTTAATTTCTCTCTCACTTTTGAAGGACAATTTTGCTTGAAGGACAATTTTGCTGCAATTTCTTGGTTGACAGATTTTTTTTTCTTTTAGCACTTTGAATATATTAGCCCACTGCTTTCAAAGGTTCTATTGAGAAATCTGCTGATAATCTTATTGAGGGGGCTTGTATGTGATGAGTTGCTTCTGTCTAGCTTCTTTCAGATTGTCTCACTGTCTTTCGCTTTCAAAAGTTTGATTATAAGATGTCTCAGTGTGGGTCTCCTTGAGTTCATCTTATTTGGAGTTTGTTGAGCTTCTTGGACATTTATACTCATGTCTTTCATCAATTTCAGTCATTATTTCTTCAAATAGTCTCTCTGCCCCTTCTCCCTCTCTTCTCTTCCTGAAATTCCCACAATACATATGTTGTTCCACTTGATGATGCCCAGCAGGTTCCTTAAATTCTGTTCACTTTTCATCAATGTTTTTCCTTTCTGGTCCTCAGACTCGATGGTTTCCATTGTTGTATTTTCAAGTTCACTGATTCTTTTGACAACTCAAATCTATCTTTGAATCCATCTAGTGAATTTTTCATTTCAGTTATTGTATTTTTCAGCTCCATAATTTCTTTTGGGTTTCTTTTATGTTTTCTTTTTATTGATTTTCCATTTTATTTATACATTATTTTCTTAACCCTGTCCACATCTTCCTTTAGTGCTTTGAGCATCTTAAAGCAGTTGCTTTAAAATCTTTGTTTAGTATATGTGCCTTCAAGTCTTTTTCAGATATAGCTCCTGTTGATTTGTTTTCCTTTCAATAGGCCAAACTTTCCTGTTTCTTTGTATGCCTTGTGATTTTTTTTTGTTGAAAACTGAACATTTGTATCTAATAATGGGGTAACTGTGGAAAGCAGATGCTCCCCTTCCCCATGTTTGCTGTTTTTTATTATTGTTTTTGCTTATTTATTTATTTTTATTTTGGTAGGCTATCTCTGTGCCAAGGATCAGGCTCAGGTGTAAACTTAAAGTCTTTTCACATCTTTTCCAAGCCTTTCCCTGGGCATGCACAGTCATTTTATAATTTCCCCCATATATGTAGTTGTGTTTGAATGTCTTAGTCTTTAAAGTCTGGCTCCCAAAAGGGGAAAAAGAGAAAAATGATGGGGAGACAGAAGGGATTCAAGCCATTTCGATGCCAGCCCTTTAAATCTCTTGGAAGTCACTTCAGCTGAAGTGAGAGGGGCTTGCAACAATGGTGGGAGGTGTGACAACAACAATGCTTGCCAGCCTCTTTGCACCTCTGTGATTAGAAACAGTAATTAGCAATCACAACATAGATGCCTGGTATTTGGAGAACAGGAATCTTTTTGCCCACATGGGCTCCCACAAGTTGTTTTCAAGGTGCTCCAGGAACAGATGCACAGTAGCCTAGTAAATCTAGATGCCCGTAGGATTTTTGCTCCCTGATAATGACTATGTTCAATGGGAAAAAGATGGCTTGTTCAAACCATTTAATCTGGGAAAGTTAGGAGACTACTTACAAAGTCCCCTTTGAACTGAAAAGGATTTGGGGAAACCATCAGGGGGGAGAGTTGTTACTACTCCTAAGTCTAATTACTTAAGTGAAAGGAGCAGTTAGCAGAACAGAAATGGGTAGCTCCATGGAGAAGGCTGCCTGTCAGGACCCTGCTTTAGGAAAAGGCACATGGACAACCCTCAGTAGTCTGGTAAGGAGAGAACTAGTGAATAAACACACTACTCCTACTCTGCCCTGGACCTCTGATCCTCAGAAAGGATGCCTTAGTCAGCCCAATCAGAAGCTGGATGACAAGGCAACACATTGATGCAGGCCATATCAGTCAACCTCCTTGAACAAGGATGGAAAGTGGATCTGGAAGGACACATGGAAGACACCCAGCACATCACTGTATTGTCAGCACCTAACGCAACACCTGGTACAAGCTAAGCACATAATGATTGAATGAAGCTGGATACTGGAGCAGAAACCAGATCTTGTAGGGCTTTTCCGATTTACACTAACAAGTTAGGATTTTCCTCATAACAATGGGGAACAACCAGAGTATTTTAAGCAGAGAAGAGACATAATCAGATTTGATTTTTAGAGACATCAATCTTGGTGACTTTGTGGAGAATAAACTTAAGAAGAGCAAGCCCCAAAGCAGAGACATCAGGGAAAAAGCTGTTGCGAAATCCAGGACAGAGATGAGAAAGAGATGGCCTAAGGAGTGGAAACAGGAATATACAATGGGTCTGGAAACTTTGAAGAGGTAAAATCGGCAGAACACTTTGTGATTGAGTGGCAGGAGTTAAAGAAAGGGCATATGTTGTATGTTCTGACTCCTGTTGGCTCTGTCTCTGGGTTGGGGGAGGGCAGGAAAGGGTGTGAGGCCAGAGCAAGTTAGGTTCTAGGACAGTTGAGAGGAGCACTGAGTCAGCTAAGATGGAAAGGACAGGAGGAAATGCCACGACCTTCCACAACTCTTCTAAAACTAGTACAATGGGTGACCCAACATATAGGGTGAGGAAGTTTTTGTGGAGTGGATAGTTGTGGAGTCCTTTTGGAGGAAGTAGCTTATGTATGGCACAAGGAAAATGTCAAGGTGGCAAAGATTACTCCTTTTTAAAAAATTAAACTGGAGGAGAATGGGTGAAAAAGGAATCTCAAAAAAAAAGTTAACATTGAAAAATAGAAACCTATGGGAGGCTCTGGTGTCAGAGGAGAAAAAGACCCTGAAGTGTGAAGGGAGATGAGGTTCCCTCCAGTATAGGTCTCAGGACTTGTCTTTCTGTGAGTGGAGACGGAGATACCTGAGATAAGATTCATGATTTCTTCCTCCTTTCCCCACTTTAGCCAATTGTCCGCTACCACTTGCACCGCTTCTATAGTACGCTGCCCTACCAGCAATGGCTCCTGGAGAAGACCTGAAGCTACATTCACGTGTTCTGTGTCAGCCTCTTGGGCTGCATCTTTGTCCTGATGCTCTGCTTGTCCCCTTTGCACTGGGTGTACTTTTTGGTGTTAGAAAACAAGAAGCAGCTCTTGGCAGGACTCTGGACCGTGTGCCACCATAATCTTTGTTGGAGCCACACACCAAAGGCGCCCTGTGAGTGCTTTCCCAATCCTAGAGTCAGTATCTCCTTTGGAAGATCCGCTCAGATCTCTTCCACACCCTATCTCCCTCTCTCCTTCCCACAACCTGCCCATTCTTTCTCCTTTGATTCACAAGCATGTAAGGATAGCCCCAACCCCAAACAGGGCAAATTTGCCCAAGTTTGTCTTGACTAGACTACTCCAATGACTTAAAAGCCACAGCCCCTTAATTATCAAAAGCTAATGCCTAGTGACCTTGCGCTTTTTCTTACCTTTGCATTCACAACTTCCCTCAGAGGAGCAGTATTAGTTATTTACACCTGAATGTGAAAGTTACCTCATCCTATACCTTAAGTTGCCTCTCAAGGTTATAGTTATAATTTCAACTTTTCTCTCATTGTGGAATAAGTCCTTTATTTCCTTTTAAAGGAATTCCACATGTCAATGAAGAGATAGAAACAGGGTCCTTACTGGTGCCCGTGAAGCCACCCACTCAGTGGCTACTTACTCTGACTCCATTACATGTAAGACAAGCCCTGATTCCATCCTTCTTTGTCCCTCGCTCCCTTCCCTAGATTGCCTTCTTTAAGGGTAGGTCACCTCTGCTCCAGCCAAGCATGTTCTCTTCACCTTCCCTTGCCAGACTACCTCCAGTTCTCCAGGGCCTTATTCCTCATCTCTGCCGTCATCAACCTCGTTATTCTTATCTGGCTCTGCATCTGTTCCACCAAATGGTCGGGAAACAAAACCTACATAGATCTGAGCATAGCCATCTCCTGTTTTATCTCAGGTACAACATGATGAAGTTGGAAAAGTTTGCCCCTGGATTCCTGGTATTCCTTCCCCATCTTGTGCCATTTCCCCTTCTTTTACCAAGTAGTCCCCAGCCTCACATGAACACTGCTGTCACAGTGTGTTATCTCTTCCCCAAAGGAGGAAAGCTTTTGATAAATTTTCATTCCTTACAGAACTATTGCTTTTTAAAGAGGGGACCCTGGAAAGATTATACCTAACCCAACAAATATATCTGTAAGAGTTGCTATCTGAGGGACTCGTAGGGAAGGGTATTATATACTGGAGCCCTCCTGGCACCCAAAAAATCACCATGTAGATAGCTAGCTACCTGATCTGTTTTACTTACAGGCTCCACTTTAACAACCTTATTCCAGCCAAGGCAGAAACTCTTTGCTCTCTCGTCTTGGCTAACTGCCAAATGAGTCTTCCCTCTAAGACATAATTGAGACAGCTGAGGGTGACAATGGAGTGCAAAGAGAGGGAGGAGGGTGGAAGGGGAGAGATGGCAGAAGGAGGTTATCATGGGTAGTGATAGCTTTCATTCTGATCCCAGGCACCTGCTTACTCCTCTGCCTCATTTTGTTCCTGATGCAAGTGAAATTGTACAGTAGAAACATCCTGGAGCCTCACTTCCTATTAGTCTACCACCTCAATTGGTGGAGCAGTATGATCTACATGATAGTTGGTGAGTTAATGCTCCTGTTACAATAGTGAAGGCACAGAAAATGCAGTGCTACATGGTTGGTTCTTCTCTCATTCTTTTTTTCCTTACTTTTGCCTGTTTGTTTGGTATATTAGAATCTCATGATTTGGAAGGGCTCTATCAAGAGTCATTTCCATGTCAGCAAACAATCCTTAATAACAAATGCTTTCATTTTTTTCTATAATGATACCTGAGACTGCACAGATAGGATTCAGTAAGTAGAAGAGGAAGCAAAGACATAACTGAGCTATTCATAGTTCTTCAGTCCTTCCAGAAGACAGTTTCTAAATTCTCCTCTTCTTTTTCCATATCAAATAACTTCTCTACCTTTGTGAGAAAAATTTACCTAAACATTCAAATCAATCTCCAAAATAAAGCTTCAATGTATGTTCCTTTGTAATATTACCAATATAAGGCAGAGCAAATAATGTAGTTTTGCCTGTATAACACTTCTTTGATCCGTTTTTTTTTTTTTTTTTTTTTTTGAGACAGAGTCTCACTCTGTTGCCCAGGCTAGAGTGAGTGCCGTGGCGTCAGCCTAGCTCACAGCAACCTCAAACTCCTGTGCTCAAGCAATGCTCCTCCCTCAGCCTCCCGAGTAGCTGGGACTACAGGCATGTTCCACCATGCCTGGCTAATTTTTCTATATATATTTTTAGATGTCCATATAATTTCTTCCTAGTTTTAGTAGAGACGGGTCTCGCTCTTGCTCAGGCTGGTCTCGAACTCCTGAGCTCAAATGATCCATCCACCTCGGCCTCCCAGAGTGCTAGGATTACAGGCGTGAGCCACCATGCCCGGCCTTCTTTAATCCTTTTAAACCAAGTATTTATTTTAATTAATTAACTTCAACAGTGATCTCTAAACCACTTTATCATATGCCTTACTAGTAAAACACTTTTTAGCAAGCGTTCAAAAAAGCTGTTTATTTATATAATGTATATATGTATTAAATCATTAATATATTCATTACATTGTAAAATATACTCAAAAATAGAACTTAAAACATGATTTGCTAAAAATTAAAAAAAAATACTATTTTCTTCCTGTGTCCTAATGGATTGGCTCACACACTCCCTGGATATCACTGTACTACAAAAAAGCTGTTTGTTTTGAACCTCAGGTTCCTAAAGATAATGAACAGGATATTCAGAAATGTATTGTTAATCAAATTCCATTATAATTATGACAGTCCTACTGTTCAGCAGTGTTTGGTGCTTTGAGATTTTTATCTATTACTAATCTACAATGCTGACCCTGACCTTTTTTTTCTTTTAGGGTTCCTCTATGGATTTAGTTACATAAGTTGTCAGGTTCCTCCTCCAGACCAACATGTCTTTGTGATCCCTACAACAAGGACAAGGATAGGACATATGACCACGGTGGGATGGAATCTAACTGAATCAAATGGAGGTGTTTCTCGATGGATGCATCAAGCACCAGAAATGCCTTCAAGTCCAGTGCCACAACCATGGACCCAATCAGAGACAAGGACCCAGACAGAGCCAGAGATAGAGAATGCATTAGTAATAAAGAATGTGTTAGTCACCCGGGGTAGGTTAGCTACTGGGATGGAATCAATTGGCACAACAGAGCCAGGGCCTGAGGCAGAGACAATAAGAGGGAATATTACTAGTGCTAAGTCAAGCAATAACTAGGCCAGAGGGTAAGAAAAAGAAAATGTCCAAAGACAGGGATGGTATGGACAGAGTCAGCTGAGAAAAATGATGACAAGACAAAATATTAATCTTAGATATAATGTAGTAGAGGACAGAGATACTTAAAAAAAAAAAGCCTGGCAGAGAGGTTTCCTTTCAGAGTTGAAGATTGATTCTGAGATGACAGTACCATCTTCAGATTATGCTTTATATACTGAAGAAGTCAATATTTTGGATGAAAGAATGTCATTAGTATGGTTTAGTTCAAAGGCATCAACAACTTAATCACAGAGAAAGTGATGAAAAGCTTATTAAAGAGTTTCCATGTTAGTGTTGTATGCCATGACTGGAAAAGGCTAGCTATAGATGGGATGCCCAGGCCACCAAGCCTTTCCAGATTTGCATGATCACACGATGGAACACCTCAGCAGAATAGAATGAGCATTCAGTTTGGAAATTCAATACTCTAGTTTTTAGTCCTCACTCTGGTAATTAGTTAGGCTGACTTTTGGCAAAGATTTACCCTTTTTTGGCCTAAGATCCTTCATTGACCTAGACCCTGAGATTCCTTCTACTGCAAACTTTTTATGGCCATAAATGATAAACAATACAGAAGTTATTCCTGTTGACCCATGAACCCCAGATTATTTTAGTAGGTAATTTAGTCTAGTCAGAGTAATTAAGTTCAGTTCTCTACCTCCAAGGCTACTTCTAGAAAGTTGCTTCTTTTTTTATTTATATAGCTCATAAAAAATGTAGGTAATACTCACTTTTAAAGATTATTTGCAAGAACTGTAAAGGAAGGAAAAAGACAAAGGGCAAAGGACCTAGACTCTCTGATACAGAAGGTGCCACCTGGATATGGAGAATTTTTGTGAGGCCTTAAATGGTTTCACAAAAGGGATTGTGGCCTTTAAAACTAAAAGCTAGTTTTTTCATTGGAAGTACTAGTAGTTTACCATGAAAATCCATCTCAACTCCTTAAAAATAGTCACTATTTTACTACTGCTGCCTTTCTGTACCTCTTGTTAGTTAGTGAAATTCTCTGGCCCTTAGTTTAATTTTATCATCTTTAAAAGTGGCTTCAACAAATGATAGCATCCTCTTTCCACATATTTCACTTTCTGGAACACTAGACAAGAAATAAGGAGAGAGTAGAGGATAGAGCAGCAGGCATTAAAAGACATTCCTCCTGGTAAATATGATTTCATAGACATTTTTACAGTACAAATTTTCTAAGGAGATAGTTAAAATTTTAGTCACACCTTAAATTTTCATATGATTATATAGCCAAATCAATCATATGATTATATAGCCAAATATTACTAAGCAAATGTTTTGATAGTTAAGAGAAGGAAGAAGAAATTTTGCAAAAGGAAAGTCCAGATGGGGGAAGAATTTTGAGAGCTTTCAGGCAGGATGAAGGAGCTGATTACTTGGACAGCAGGGATACTGAAAAAGTAGAAAAGCATGAGGGAGACTACTGATCAACTCAAATTTCACCTGCATTATAATTTTGCCTAAAACCATGGAGGCATGAGGTATTTCACGGGTTTAAAAACCTGTAACCTCCATTTTCTCTTATTCATACCTGCATTTCCACATATCATCCATCCATCAAGATCTTAACAAAGATTTATTGAACACTGAACGGTCGTTCACTGTGCAGCGGGGGTTAAAGGCAAGAGGAGTAAAGGGCAAAGTACAGATGTCAGGAGTTCAAATAGTACACAAGATGTACAGCACACCCAATTCCGTCCAGGAGCCTAGGGCAAAGCTGCTCAGGGTGAGATCATTCTTGAAAAAGAAAAACTAGTAACATAGACTTCATCTTGGAGAAAAATCACTCAACAAATCTTTAGTATAAAGCTGACTTTCCTAAAGCTTTTGGGAAACAGAGGGAATAGTATTTAAAATTACATTTAAATAAACTTGTTCTTTAAAAATGAAAACAAAAATAAAACTTCCTCAGCCATTTTTACTTCTTAGACTCTAGTCTCTTGTCATAAATGCTTGGCTTTCCTATCTCTCATCTTTCCTCTGTCTTCTTTTACTTTTTGCTGCCCCATTCTTTTTCAGAGCAAAATCCAATTTCTCACATTTTCTTACACACAGAAATTTCAGCTTTCTCTAGTCCTTACCCCCAATATCAGCTGTGGGTTTACGGAGATCCAAGAGTTCAGCTAATTATTTGAAAATCTTGTGTTTAAAACTCTAGTGTTTAGAAAAGATCCATCCCCTAGTATTAGAGGAGGTGGTTATTCTATTTTCTCAGTTACAATTTCTCTTTGGAGTATTTTGCAAAGCTGCTCCACGAATTCTCCTTCCAAGAATGGACTGGAAAAAAGACAAAATGCACTATTGAATTGTGGTACATGCTTTCTCATTTTTCTGTTCTAGGAGATTACTATAGCTTTTCTACCTTCAGAAGGGGTATTTACTCCACTGCTTTCCTCTTTAAGGTAGGCCTTTGGATTCTCCCTAGGCCTTCTTGGATGGCTAAGCATTTGCGGTAAGATCTAAGGAAGAAGCAGTACTGATGCTTCATTCCAGGGTGTCAGTTATTCCATCTTCCTTTTCTACCTCACTATCCCAACTTACCATCAGAACTAATAAAAACCTTTAGTTAAATAGATGAATAAAAGAACAAGATAATTAATATTCAAAAATCAGCTAATTTAAAAATTAGCAATATAACAAATTAGAAAATGTAATGATAAAATACATTCAATGTAGTAAAGAATAATAGTATACCCAAGAATAAACAAAATAAATATGGAAGACCTATACAAAGAAGATTGTAAAACTTTCCTACAAGACATAACAGTAGACCTATTTCAATGGTGGCATATCACCTAATTGATCACTTTCTGGCCTCCTCTACAGCTACAGATGATCATGTGACATTATTCTGTTCACTGAGACATCAGAGGAAGTATGTTGTGGAGTTATAGAAAATGTGTATCTGCTTTGCAAACTCTAATGGTGCTGCTATTAGACTTTTCCTTTGGTCTTAAATGCTACTGTGATGGTCAGAGCTGCAGCAGTCATCTTGGAAACATGAAGCAAAAAGCATGACATCAAGAACCAACACACTTGCATTCGGGAACTGGGAAAAAATAAAGAATGAGAGAAAAAATAAAAGAAAAAAAAGAAAAAAAAAGAAAAAAAAAAAAACCAACATACTGAGGATGGCAGAGCAGAAATACAGAAAACATTACATCCTCAATGATATTGTTGAGCAGAGGAAATTGCCAAGGACCACATACTTCCAGAATCCTTGTTATGTGAGAAAAATAAAGCCTTATTTTCAAAGCTAGAGTTAGTTGGGTTTTCTATTATAGGGAGCTACATACTTTCCCAGCAAATACAAAGTATAAATACTACAAAAGACAATAAATCTAAAATCAGAAGATGGAAGAGAAGGAGAATGAAGGGAAGGAAGAAGAAATAGTGTACTACTAACTTCATCCTTCTCATAATAGAGTCATTAGACCCATTTAAAAAAATGAGAATTAAGGGTATATATAAAGTTATTATAAATGTATACAACAGAAAAAAATACAAACATTATCAGATGAAATACAAACACAAAATAAAGGAAAAGAAACACCACATTTTGAAAGATGTGGTAGAAAGACCACATTTTGAAAAAAAATTAAAGCTATAAAAATGAAAAGCATATCTTAATAATGTGATATGTTCCAAACCAAATATAACCCAAATTAATAAATGAGAATACTTAATATTAACCAGTAAAAGAACGAGTGTTTCAGATTGGACCACAAAGCAAAATCTATCTGGTAGCTATATACAAAAGATATGTCCCAAACATACAGAGAGGTTGAAAATAGAAGGATGAACAATGAACATGTGGAAACCAAAATTTAAAACAAAATACCATTTATGATCACTCAAAAAATGAAATACTTAGGTATAAACAAAACAGGATCTATATTCTGAAAATTAGAAAATTCTGATGAAAGAAATCAAAGAAGTCTAAATAAATAGGAGACATACCATGTTCACGGATTAGAAGATTCAACATAGTAAAGACGTCAATGCTCCCCAGATTGATCTATTGGCTTAAGGCAATTCCTATCAAAATCAAGGATTTTTGTAGACATATATAGGTTTATTCTAAAATTTATATGGGAAGGCACAGGCCCTAGAGAAGGAAAAACAATCCTGAAAAAGAAAAAGTGGGAGGAGTCACTTTAACCCAATATTAAGGCTTGTTACAAGGCTAAAGTAATACAGTTAGTATGATGCTGATGGAGAGATAGAAACATAGATCAATGGAACAGAACAGAGAACACAGAAATATACCCACACAAATGTATCCATCTGGTTTATGTCAAAGTGAAAAAGCAATTTAATGGAAGAAGGACAGCCTTTTTCAACAAATGATGCTAGAGTAACTGGACATCCATAGACCAAAAACTAAAGCTGCACTTAAACCACACACTTTATACAAAAATTAACTCAAAATGGATCACAAACTTAAATGTAAACTGTAAAACTATAAAAATTTTAGGATAATAACTAGGAGAAAATCTTTGGGACACTAGGTGAAGAATTCTTAGATTTGACATAAAAAACATCAATAAAAGGAAAAATCAATAAATTAGGCCTCATGAAAATTAAAACCTTCTGCTATGCAAAAGAAAGACCTCACTAAGAAGAGGAAAAATAAGCTACAGAGTGGGAGAAAATATTCACAAACCACGTATCTGACAAAGGACTAGTATCTACGATATATAAAGAACTCTCAAACCTCAAGAATTAAAAAAGCACATAAATGATGTCAGGTGTGGTGGCAGGCACTTGTAGTCTCAGCTGCTTGGGAGGCTGAGGGAGGAGGATCACTTGAGGCCAGAAGTTCAAGGCCAGTATAGGCAATAGGCTGAGACCCACATCTCAAAAAAGCACACAGATGAAATAGTTCAGACCAGGCCTGTAATCCTAGCACTCTGGGAGGCCAAGGCAGGAGGATTACTTGAGCTCAAGAGTTTGAGACCAGCCTGAGCAAAAGTGAGACCCCATCTCTACTAAAAATAGAAAAAATCAGCCAGGCGGGGTGGCCTGTGCCTGTAGTACCAGCTACTCAGGAGGCTGAGGTAGGAGGATTGCTTCAGCCTGGAGTTTGAGGTTGTTGTGACACCACAGCACTCTAGCCTGGGCAAGAGAGTGAGGCTCTGTCTCAAAAGCAAAGGAAAACAAAACAAATGCAAAAATTCAATGAGAGAATAGACAAAATACATGAACAGGTATTTCCTCAAAGAGGATATACAGATGTCAAATAAGCACATGAAAAGATATTCAACATCATTAGACATTAGGGAAATGCAAATGAAAAACCACAGTGAGATATAACTACATACCTATTATAATGGCTAAAATAAGGAACTAGTGATACCATCAAATGCTTGGGAGTATACAGAGAAACCAGATCATACATATACTGCTGGTAAGAATGTTAAATGGTACAGCTACTCTGGAAAATAATTTGGCAGTTTCTTTTATAAACTAAACATGCATTCTTGGGCATTTATCCCAGAGAAGGGAAAACTTACCTTACATTCACACATACAAAAACATGTACATGAATAGTCATAGCAATTTTATTAATTATAGCCCCAAATCAGAAACAATCTAAATGTACTTCAATGGGTGAATGGTTAAACTGTGGCACATAAATACCATGGAATACTACTCAGCTATAAAAGAAAAAACTACTGATACACACAATTTAGATGGATCCTAAGGAAATTATGCAGAATGAAAAAGCCAACCCCAAAGGTTATATACTTACAGTTCCATTTATATAACTTTCTTGAAGTGACAAAATTTCAGAGGAGAAAAAAATTAGTGGTTGGCAAGGGTTAGGGATTAGGGGGACAGCATAAAAGGGAATTGGGATTATTAAAGGACAACAGAAGAGATCCTTGTGTTGATGGAACTGTTCCACATCCTGACAATGGTGGTGGATACAGAAACCTATACCTCATGAAATTGCATAGAACTAAATACAATAAACCTTCTAGAAGAAAACAGAATATCTCCATGACATCAATCAGGCCAAGCAAAGATTTTTTACACAAAACATACATACAAACGCACACACAAAAAGTAACACTAACCATAAGAGAAAATTCGATAATTTGGATTTCATTAAAATTCAGAGCTTCTGTTCATCAAAACACATCATTATTAAGGTGAAAAACTAAGTCAGAGTGGAAGAAGATATCTGGCAAAAGACTTGAATTTTCATAAAGAAGATTTGTTTGTAGTTTTCTTTTTTCTGTATGTGTTACTCTATGACTGAGCAATCCTACTCCTCCTAAGTTTACTACCAACAGAAATGCATACATGTGTTTGCCGAATTTCATATACAGAAAGCATGCAACAGTTTTAGTCATAATAGGCACAAACCAGAACCAACTCAAATGTCCACTAAGAGGAGAATGAATAAGTATATTGTGATACAGTCATACAAATAGAATAATACAAAGCAATAAAAAAGTAAGAACCACTGATACAGGTAACAATATTGATGAGTCTTCAAAGACAGTATGTTGCGCAAAGCAAGACAGACATGAAAGATTAAGTAGGTATGACTGCAGTATATGAAGTTAAAAAACAAACAAAATGAATCAATGGTAATAGAATTAAGAATGATGGTTACCTTTGGGAAGGTACAGTAATGATGGGGGTATTGTACATTTGCAATACTCCCATCCCTTGCTGGTGATTACACGGGTGTATTTACAGGTAAAACTCATTATACTAATAAATGAGTTCAGCAAGGTTGCAAGATATAAGATCAATATACAAAAATCAATTGTATTTCTATATACTATCAATTAACATTCGTAAATTGAAATTAAGAAAAACAATTTTATTTACAATAGCACCAAACAGAATAAAAGACTTAGATATAAATTTAACAAAAGATGTACAATACTTGTATATTGAATACTATAAGACATTGTTGAAAGAAAAAAAATTTTTTTTTTTTTTTGAGACAGAGTCTCACTCTGTTTCCCGAGCTAGAGTGCCGTGGCGTCAGCCTCGCTCACAGCAACCTCAAACTCCTGGGCTCAAGCGATCCTACTCCCTCAGCCTCCTGAGTAGCTGGGACTACAGGCATGTGCCACCATGCACAGCTAATTTTTCTATATATATTTTTAGCTGTCCAGATCATTTCTTTATATTTTTAGTAGAGATGGGGTCTCGCTCTTGCTCAGGCTGGTCTCGAACTCCTGAGCTCAAACAATCCGCCCGCCTCGGCCTCCCAGAGTGTTAGGATTACAGGCGTGAGCCACCGCGCCCGGCCTGTTGAAAGAAATTTAAAAAGCTCTAAATAAAAGGAAAGACATCCCGTATTTATGAACTGAAAGACTTAATATTGTTTAGACAGCAGTCCTTGCCAAATTGATCTATAGATTCAAAGCAATACCTACCAAAACCCCCTTTTTTGTAGAAATTTATAAGCTGATTCTAAAATTCATGGAATATGAGGTACATGGAATAGCCAATATAAGGTACATAGAATAGCCAAAACCAACTTGAAAAAGAAGAACAAAATTAGAGGATGTATAGTTCCCAATTTCAAAACTTACTGCAAAGTTACAATAATCAAAACAGCGTGAGATAGGCAGAAGGATAGACATACACATAGAACAGAACTGATAGTCCAGAAATAAACCCATACATTTACACTATACAAAAAAAATTTACTCAAAATGGGTCATAGAACTAAATGTGAGAGGCAAAACTATAAAACTCTTAGACTACAGTTTGAGTAGGAAGGAGCTAGAATTTATAGCCTTCGAATTCACATCACATTTATTACATGCAACTTTGTTTTATAGTGTGTGAATATATTGCCTATTCATTTGCATTTTAAATTCCAAGAGAGCTTCCTGCAGCACTTCAATAGCTGATTTTTCTTTCTCAAAACATATTTTCCTCCTGCATCCTTGACACTATAGTTCCCTAGTTTCGCTTGTATCTCAATGGCCTCGCCTTTCAGTCTTTGCATGTGCTTAATAAATAAATAAATCTTTTGTGTGGATTCATTACCTATTATTAAGTAAACATCATACCTTAGCTCCTGAATGCAGTCAGAGAGGCTCTCTCAGATTGTCCTTTAATAAGAACTTACAGATTGTATAGGTAGGACAATAGCCATATGAATAAACTCTTGGTGATAAAGACAGAGACTCTAGGCCAAATATTTATTGATTGGATTATCAAATGTAATTTTCTTATGATATGCAGATTTAGAGCAGGTCACATTATAGTAATTTTTTTTTCTTTTTTTTATTCTCCCTCTGCCAAGTCTCAGGATATAGTAATTTTATTTTATTATTATTTTTTTAGAGACAAGGTTTCATTCCATCATCCAGGCTGAAGTGCAGTGGTACGATCATAGCTCACTGCAGCCTCGAACTCTGTGTTCAAGTGATTCTCCCGCCTCTGCCTCCTGAGTAGCTGAGACTACAGGTGCTACAAGTGCATACCACCATGCCCAGCTAGTGATTTTTTTTTTTTTTTTAGAGTCAGAGTCTCACTATGTTGCTCAGGCTAGTCTCAAACTCCTGGCCTCAAGGGATCCTCCCACCTTGGCCTCCCAAAGCACTAGGATTACAGGCATGAGCCACGGCACCTGGCCTATATTTTTTTAAGACTTTTATTTTTTAGAGCAGTTTTAGGTTCATAGCAAAACTAAGAGGACAGGGATTTCCCATATATCCCCTGCTCTCCCTTCCCTGACACCCTCACAATAAGATTTTATGCATGGATAGTTAGGATATTTTCAGCTGTATGTAATGATGTCTAACTCACATAGGCTAAAACAATATGGAATTTTATTGTCTCACAAAACAAAGTCCAGTGGTTTGGGTGTCTATAGCCAGGCTCTGGCTCCATTTTCTTTTTTTTTTTTTTTTTCTTTTTGCAGGAAAGCCAGCGATCATGGCTCCATTTTCTATGCTAGTCTCTCAGCTCTGCCCTCCTCAATCTGTTGGGTTCATACTCAAGTGGCTTCCTTCTTGGTCACATGATGGCTTCCAGCAGCAGTAGTGGCAACATGTATCCTCATTCACTTATAGGTGGAGAGAGAAAGGAAACCTCTAACCTACTATGGAATGTAAGTCTTTCCCTTCAATTTGATTGGTCAATTTAGGTTCTCTCCCAGAGCAATAACAGCCACCAGAAGAACTCTATGTGTTGATTGCCGTAAGCCCAGTTCTGGCACAAATAACTAACACTGGCATGGAGGTAGGATTGCCATGTTGCATTAGTTAGAATAAACCAACTAGTTCTGGGGATTAGGTGAGTTTCAAAGAATCAGATAGAATTCATGGGAGAGAGGGATAGTCAAACAAGGTTCTTTAGGAATGAAAAGGGGGAAATGAATTCTGAAATTAACTAAATTATATTACTATGTTAATTGTAATAGTACAACAGCTTTTATAATAAATCTATTGCTTATTCTCTACATAGCTGCCCTCAAAATGATGTATATACACTGATATATTTGGAAGCAAATCCTTAATTATGAGTGCCAAGGAGTATAAGCTCAGGTGATTCTGGACACAGAGTCTTAATTTATGGAAAAATACATTAAGTCCAGCTTCCTGGGTTCTACCATTGAACTCAACAAATCTTCTGCCTCTTTCCATGTTTCCATTAATATAGCCCCAAATTATGTGAAAACTGACATCTATGCCCAACTGATTGTTACGACTTGGAGAAATCCTATTTTTCTGTCTAAACTTGAGTAGAGTTTTCTAAGGGTTATAATAAAAGCTAAACTCATCCTCATCCTTCTCTGCTTAGGTATCATGCTATCAAGGAATTACTTATATAATAGATCTTATTGGAGGTATTCAAGCAGAAGCTATATGAATGTTATTGATGGTTCTGGTACATCTGATGAGACTGGCCTGGAGAATGCGTCCTAGGCCTGGCTAATCAAGAGAATTTTTTTTTTGAGACAGAGTCTCGCTCTGTTGCCCGGACTAGAGTGCCGTGGCGTCAGCCTAGCTCACAGCAGCCTCAAACTCCTGGGCTCAAGCAATCCTTCTGCCTCAGCCTACCGAGTAGCTGGGACTACAGGCATGCGCCACCATGCCCGGCTAATTTTTTCTATATATATTTTTAGTTGTCCAGATAATTTCTTTCTGTTTTCTTAGTAGAGACAGGGTCTTGTTGTTCAGGCTGGTCTCAAACTCTTGACCTCAAGCGATCCTCCTGCCTCAGCCTCCCAGAGTGCTAGGATTACAGGCGTGAGCCACTGTGCCTGGCCTTGATCAAGAGAATTAACTGGGTAATTTTTAACAATACAGATTCCATAACATGACCATACTTAAACAGAATCTCTGGAGACGGAACCCAAGATATATATCTCCGAGAAGTACTATTAATAATTTTTTATAGCCAGTCCAGCACCAGTTCTGGGAAATTATTTAGGAACCCCTGGACTGAAATATCTAAAAGACCAGTTTAAATATACAATTTTAATAACCCACGACAGTGGAAAGAGCATTGGACTAAAAATTAAGTGACTGAAATTCTAGTGCCAGCTCTACTATTTTGATCACTTTGATGACGGGCAAGTCAGTCTACCCTGTTGAGCCCCATTTTCTCCTTCTGTAAAATTAAGGACTTCCAAAATCACTTCCAACTCTAAATCCAGTCAATTCTGCGTGTTTGGGCATTCTGATGAATCAAGAATTTATTATAAAGATTCTAATTTCTAATACTCCTGGCTGTTTAAGAGAGAGTATGCATATGGAGTGCTATCATCTCAGAAGAAAAGTTCGAGATAGGGTCCATAGAACTCTTATGAGTACTATCGTTTCTGTAACTTTGAACAATACTCCTGGAAAAACTGGTGACAAAATGCTATAAACATATGGACAAAAGTCTCTTCATATTACCAGTGGTTAATGGGTATGCCTGTATCTACCACCTGAAACTGGCTCTCACTCCAGGACCAAACTTTCTGGCCTTTAACTGCTTGGGAAGGTGTTATAAATCACATCATATAACATACCTGCGCCAGCTTTTTAAGAGTATAAAGAATTAGCTTGTTAACAAAAAGAACCAATGGTTACAGGAAACTTGGCTTTAGAATGTTTCATGGTTCTCTACACCTACTGGGCAATGTCTTGGCCTCATTCCTTTCTGGTACCTGTCAGTCTCTCTTTTGCCTGAGCTTCCCCAAAGAAGCCCAATATATCTTATGAATCCCTTGCTATTTCTACCTGCAGTTCAGATTTCAGTTCTTTTCTTCAGTTGCCCTAGGCAAACAGGTGTATAAGGCTCTCCCTCTCTTTAGCCTTGGTTCAGGGAGCATGGTCTTTGAAGCCTATTCTGCTAAGACCTCAAGGCCCACAATTCCCCCATATCTCACAGTTTGACTGTATCCCAAAATCTACAGAGATTTTGGTCCACTCTTTATTTAAAATTCTCCTATGGACCAGTTTCCTTCTGGTTATCTTGCGCTAACTAACTCAGTCCTGGTTTGTTTCCTGACTCGTACTTTCCTTCTCCACGTCATGACCTTTTCTCTCTTTCCTGCCTCCACACGTAAATTCAATTTCTTTGACCCTTTGCTCTATATATTTTTAGTTATACTCCTGCCCATCACGTTTTCATTTTAAAACTTTATTTACACTGAACAATAAATACCTAATGTTTATTGAATTCTTACTATGTGCCAGGCACTGTATTAGGCACTTTATACATGATATCTCAGTCAATTATTATACACTTCTTTGAACTAAGTGCTATTAGTTCCTCCACTGTACACATGAAACCCAGAAAGACTGAGTAACTTGCCTAAGATTACATAGCCAGTTAGGTAGTCACCCAGGATTTGAAACCAAGCACTCAAATTCCAGAGCCTCTACTCTATTGCCTCCCATTAAAGCAAGGATTAAAGGAAAAAGTACTAGGATTAAGAAGAAAGAGATTAGAGTTTTAAGTTTTTTGACAGTAAATAGCTAATAATATTACTATGGGCAAATTATAATCATTCTGATTTTCTCATTCGTAAAATAAAGAGGTTGAAATAGAGATAACTACTATGTCATATCATAATATTCTTTGATCCTATTGTGTGAAAATGTATCTTTGGATTTTTTAATCCCTTGATATGAAAGGGCTTTGGCATTTCACCCTCCTCTCCCACATTTTCATATTTATTCTAGCGCTAGCTTACATACTAACAGTGAAGCATAGGTATATGTATATTTTATGTGTGTTCCATTTCTATAAAGCAAAATGTGTTTGGGTAGAATAAAACTTTTAGAAAATATCAAATCTCACCCCTATTTTTTCTGGCATTTTTAAATCTGATCTCTCAAAGATGGCAGAAGATGCTTACAGTTGGAAAATTATTGTGGTTTTGTCCAGTGTGGCAAACCAGTGTTTTTTATTTTGTACATATCATACAGTTTTGGGGTTTTCTTTTTGAGACAGAGTCTCACTCTGTCACCTGGGCTAGAGTGCCATGGCATCAGCCTAGCTCACAGCAACCTCAAACTTCTGGGCTCAAGCAATCCTCCTGTCTCAGCCTCCTAAGGAGCTGGGCCTACAAGTACACACCACCACATCCGGCTAATTTCTTCTATTTTTAGTAGAGACAGGGTCTCACTCTTGCTCAGGCTGGTATCAAACTCCTGACCTCAAGTGATCCTCCCGCCTTGGCCTCCCAGAGTGCTAGGATTACAGGCATGAGCCACTGTGCCAGGCCCTACATACATAGTTTTCACAACTATAACAATTGATTATTACATGTTGACCTTTGAAAAAGCAATCTGTTCCATTAACATTTTTTATTTTCTGATTCTGTGTTCCTATTTATTTTTTCTTTCTTTCCTATTATTTTTTGTTTTGTTTTGCTTTTTCAAACATAGTCTTGCTCTTTTGCCCAGGCTAGAGTGCAGTGGCGCCACAATAGCTCACTAGAACCTCAAACTCCTGGGCTCAAGCAATCCTCCTGCCTCAGCCTCCCAAGTAGCTGGGACTACAGGCATGCACCACCACTCCTGGCTAATTTTTCTTTTTCTTTTCTATTTTGTAGAGACAGGGGTCTTCCTCTTGCTCAGGCTGGTCTCGAACTCCTGGCCTCAAGTGATCCTCCCGCCTCAGCCTCCCAGAGTGCTAGGATTACAGGCGTGAACCACAATGCCCGGCCTTTTTTTCCTGTTTATTTCTTGAATTCATGTTTCCTTATGTTTATCAAGCCTAGTTCCTTTTACTTTTAAGAACTAAGGCTGAATTAGGAATTTTAATGGCCCCTGTACTAAAACTCTTTATCCCTTTGAGATGAAATATGTTGGGAGGATCAACAAGGTCAGAGAAAGAGAGGGTGGGTGGGAACGAAATAGTAAAAGCCCTTTTGCAAATAGGCACACTTACACAAACTGAAAGCAGGTCCTTCGATCTCTCTGCAAGTATTTGATCTCTCTACAAAAATCAAAGTATATTTGCTTGTTATCGTTTTTGTTCTTTGGAGAATGTTTTTACTATCATTATCATTATTTTGATGCCTCATATTTTGTGTCTTCCTTGTTGGAAGAGTCAGTAGTGAAGGGGGAATTTAACTTTTAAAACTACCAGTTATACATACCTAGTGTAGAGCAGAAGAAAATACAGGTATGCAAGAAAAGAAAAATTTCTTTAACTGAAATGTGATGGCTGCATAACTGTGTAAACTTTTAAAAACTCATTGAATCATACACTTTATTTTATTTTATTTTTTTTTTTGAGACAGAGTCTCACTCTGTTGCCCTGGCTAGAGTGCCATGGCGTCAGCCTAGCTCACAGCAACCTCAAACTCCTGGGTTCAAGCGATCCTTCTGCCTCAGCCTCCCGAGTAGCTGGGACTACAGGCATGTGCCACCATGCCCGGCTAATTTTTTTTCTATATGTATTTTTAGTTGTCCATATAATTTCTTTCTATTTTTAGTAGACAGGATCTCGCTCTTGCTCAGGTTGGTCTCGAACTCCTGAGCTCAAACGATCCACCCACCTCGGCCTCCCAGAGTGCTAGGATTACAGGAGTGAGCCACCGCGCCCGGCCTCAATAAAGTTTTAAAAATCCTCTTAACTGTCTTTCTGCTCATACAAATGCATATATATGTACACTACAGAACCAACTTCTGACACTGCTTTGCAATTGCCTTTGTCCCTCTGTTTAACCACATATGACAACCATCTTTCCAGGTCAATTCATATTCCACAGTATCATTTTAAATGGTGACATAGTTTTTGTTTAACCAATTTAATTCCTGAACATTTTTGCAGCTAAATTTTGGTACAAATTTCCTTAGGTTAAATTACTAAAAAAATTATTGCTGGATCAAAAGGCACACTCATTTTAAGGTTTTTCTAACTTACAAATTGCCCTCTAGAAAAGTTGTACCAATTTATATTTCTATAAGTGGTCATTCTGTCCCTGCTTTTCTCCAATCAAAACTCAATATTATTCAACCCCCCACTGCTAAATTTGACTGGCTAAAAAAAAAAACAAAAAAACAAAAAAACAAAAACTCAATATTAGCATTTTACAAGGTCTCTATCATTTTGACAGGTAAAAATGGTAGCTTGTTATTCATTTCCATTTCAATTACTAATGAAGTTGAACTTTTTTGTCACTTATTAGACATTTGTATTTAGGTTCTCTGTCCATGCTCTAATATATGTGTATGTTTATTAATTCATATGAGACTTTTCTACATTAAAGATAAATAACCCTTTGTCTTTGTGTTGGTAGTCTTTGGTTGAAAGATACAAAAAAAAAATAAACAAAGAAAAAAAAGAAAAAAAAAAAGATAAATAACCCTTTGTCATATATAATGCAAATTTTTTTACCAGTTTGTCTCTGTCTTTTATTTATGGTGGTGTTTTTGCAGAAGAAAGTTTCAAAATTATGTTGTCATACTTATCAATTTTTTGCTTTATAGATACTGGCTTTGGAACTATCCTTGATAAGGCTTTTCCCACTCTCAGATGGTTAAATATTTCTTCTACTAATTTTACATTTTCTTTCTTTATACTTAAATATTTAATTTATCTAGATTTTATTGTGATATGTAACTCATGGCAAGGATATGACCTGGTAGAAAGAACAAATGGGAATACAAATTAAATTTTTTCCTTATTTATTTTATGTCTTCTAAGTATCAAAAACTGTGTTATATATGTAGTTTTTGTTTGTTTGTTAAGAGACAGGGTTTTGCTCTGCTGCCCAGGCTGGAGTGCAGTGGCATGGCCACAGCTCAGGCATGCCCCACCACACTCGGCTGTAATTTTTATTTTTTGTAGAAACAGGGTCTCTCTATGTTGCCCAGACTGGTCTCAAACTCCTGGCCTCAAGCAATCCTTCCACCTTGGCCTCCCAAAGTGCTGGGGGATTACAGGTGTGAGTCACCATGCCCAGCCTACATATGTAGTTTATAGTTATAAACACAACAAGAATAGTCTCCATCCTTATATAACTTACAAACTCTTTTTTTTTTTTTTTGAGACAGAGTCTCACTCTGTTGCCCAGGCTAGAGTGAGTGCCATGGTGTCAGCCTAGCTCACAGCAACCTCAAACTCCTAGGCTTAAGCGATCCTACTGCCTCAGCCTCCCGAGTAGCTGGGACTACAGGCATGCGCCACCATGCCCAGCTGATTTTTTCTATATATATTTTTAGTTGGCCAGATCATTTCTTTCTATTTTTAGTAGAGACAGGGTCTCACTCTTGCTCAGGCTGGTCTCGAACTCCTGAGCTCAAACAATCCGCCCACCTTGGCCTCCCAAGTGCTAGGATTACAGGCGTGAGCCACCTCGCCCGGCCCTTACAAACTCTTAAAGAAAACATTATGCAAGTGCAAGTTTGATGAATGCTATGAAGAAGTGCTAAGTTCTATGGTAACGCATAGTAGGTAGAATCTATCCAATTATTTTATTATCTATTGAAGAGTTGATCATTTGAAACGAGATATTTTGGTAGGGGTGAAGGAGAATTCAATTTAAAAACAACATTTATTATCTCAGAGTACCTGTGAGTCAGAATCTGGGTGTTGCTTAGCTGAGTTCTCTATATCAGGATCTCTTATAAGGATGCAAACAAGGTGTTGGCCAGGGTGCAATCTTATCTGAATGCTTGACTGCGGGAAGATTCCCTTCCAAGCTTGCTCATGTTGTTGTTGGCAAGATGTAGCTCCTTAAACCAAGGCCTTCAGTTCCTTGGTAAGAACTCAGTTCCTCACAGGTTTTCTGTTGACTGGAGACCTCCTCTTTCAGTTCCTTGGGATATAGGCCAGGAGAATTCACTTTTGTACTAGAGTGGGCATTTAAGCTTTGATAAAACAGATTTATATAAAATGTCTTTATGGAGTAAAAATTAGCACAGCATTCATATTCTTAGTTCTATATTCAATAACAAAATGTGTACACACTGTAAATATTCGGGTTGGTACACATTTCTGGCTTGTATATAAATTAATATGTTGGTGAATTAAGCATTCATGGAGAATTAATTATACATTGCATAGGACAAACACATAATTCTGTACAAGACAAAAATGTCAGGAAAAGTTTAAGTTTAGAGTGGGCTGAAGTTGAAATAATCAATAACCTTGAGTTTCTCTTTCAACCACATCATGGTTATAGCTTCAAATTATTTTTCATTCTCTCCTTCCCTTCCTATCACAAAGACTATATTGCAAATACACCCTGCTGGAGTTGTACAAGGTGACAATCCTGAGCTCAGCCATACAAGTATGTGTATACACAATTATTTTATTTTTTGATCTGATCCTGACAGTGCTGTGGGTTTAATCTTAATTCAGGAAATTTAATTTCTAAATTATATTTAATGTTTGGTTAGGTATTTACTATTATAAAATTCTGAAACTAGAATTTGAGTGCCAATCTTAGACTTTGAAAGCGATAGCTCTAGTTTAGTAAGCTCTAGTGTAGTGCATACATTTTCAACATGGGCAATATTAGCCCCAGAGGAGCAAAACTTGGTTCTTGGAGAGTATGAAAAAAATTTACTTTTTATGTATAAAGCACAGATACACACATGGTACATAAAAAGATATACAGTATATCTGTGGTATTAAAATTTTATGGGGGTATAATGCCATTGAGTTTATGAAAAAAAAATAATAAACAAAAAAAAATACAAAAAAAAAGAAAAAAAAAAGTGTAAAATTTTATGGGGGGAGTGAATAGGAAAAAAAGGCCTAAAAATGTTCCAGAGGGGACTGATAATGAGATTAAAAAGTAGAGAAAGACTTAAGTGTTAAGCTTAATAGACAGTTGTCACACGAGCTGCTTTGTATTAGATTTTTTCCTGTATCATTTCCTCTATTAGATTGTAAACTTCTTAATGCTGATTTGTATTTTCAATAATACCTAGCACAACAGTTATGTCCAACCGCATTCAGCAAATGTATATTTAATTAATATGGAATGCATCTTTCCTTCCTTGCACCCATCCTACTGATCTATGTAATCTAAATGCAATGATCAAAATTAATAAAGCAAGCAAACTGTCACAGTCTCTCCCTTGTTCTACCATTTGCAAGTGGAGGAAACTTTAGCCAGGTTACCTAGAGAGAAAGTGAAAGATGATTTTTAAAAAAAAGAATAGAAAAAGGGAAAGGAATATGGGAAGAGTACAAGAAGGGATAAGGGCATTTCTAATAGTCTTATATATACTCTAAATTTCAGGCATGTTGAACTACTGGCAGTTCCCATGGCTCAAATATGCTATGCTCTTTCATACTTACATATACATTCATAACCCTCTTCCCAGAACATCTCTTATTTCTCCTCCAATACTCAGCTCAGGCCACACCTCCCCTAAGAAGCCCTCCATGACACCCTTATCTGCCTCCCACACTGAGTTCGATGCCTATCTTCTTGTTTCCCTAACATTCAGGTCATACTTCCATTACAGTACTTATCATAATTAATGGTTTACATATGTTTCTCTTACTAATCTGTCAACATCTTGAGAGCTGAAATGGCTTTATCTTTTTCTTTTTCTTTTTTTGTTTTCTCTACTTTTAAAGAATATATTTGTCTTCTTTTTTTAAATTTCAAAATATTACTGAGATACAAATGTTTTTGGTTACATGGATTGCTTTTGTTATGCCTGAGTCAGGGTTATAAGTGTGCCCATCACCCAGATAGTGTTCATTGTATCTGTTAGGTAGGTTTCGCCCATCCCCTTCTCCTCCCTCTCCCCTGCTTGATTTCCACTGAGTTTTACTTCCCTCTGTGCACATGTGTGCTCATTGGTAGCTCCAATTTAATAGTGAGTGCATGTGGTGTTTGTTTTTCCATTCTTTAGATAGTTCACTTAGGATAATGGTGTCCAGCTTTTTCATTTGCATAGTGAGCTGTGATGACATCACTATACTCCAGCCTGGGTGACAGTGCCAAACTCTGTCTCTAAGAGAAAAAAAAACAAAACGTTTTTCATTTTTGAAAGCTTTGGGGACCTGTCACGTGCTCCTGTTTCTGGGGTTCCCTCCGTTACTCCAATCTTCAGTCCTTTACTCGCTTGTAACCAAGCTGCATTGTATCATTTGCATCCAATCTAGTTGGATTCCAACATAAACCCTATCTTACCATAAAGTAGTAAATGCTGAGGTACCACTGAGGATGTGGGAGGTAAGATGGCCATTTGCCCTAGAGAAGCCCTAGATAAGGAGTGCTGTGGGGGATATGCACATCAGACCCCCTTCTCCTCTTCCACACAACCTTCAAGTTTTCATGGAGACATAGAAGAATTAATAGGCAAGAACACCAATGTTGATTTAATGTTGGTAAGATTCAACATCCTTTGAAAGAGGACAATAAATGTCTTTTAGTTTACAGCTTTAGGTTTATATTAATTCATTTCAACATTAAGAAAAGCTTGTTATACATTTCTCATTGGCAAAAGCAAGAGTAAAAAAAAAAAAGAAAAGCTTGTAGTTTGTTGGGAATGAGAGATACATATTTGATTCATATTTGAGATACATATTTGATTCATATTCTATGCATCAAGTGCCAGGTTTGGAATAACTTGAAAAAACAGTAGTTTTGAAGCACATGAATTACTTGCCAGGAAAGAGTAGGTACAAAGGGTGCGTGCATCAGGCAGAGGGACAAGGAGGTAGAAAGGAGACATGAGAAAGTCTAGCATATTATACTTTCTTAGAATACCCCAGTCTAGTGACGTCTACCTCCTTTGAGCTCCTTTAACACTTACCATCTGTGCCATTTTTCTTGGGTTGTGACATCTCTTCATCTGTACAGTTGCCATTTTTATAATTAACCTTTTAATTTATGTCTTTCCCTGAAATAAATTCTGATACCTTAGATGGTAGAATCCTTCTTTTTCTCTCTCCAGACATGTCTAGAAAGGTGTTTTGCACTGAGAAGACGCTAATAAATAACTATTGATTGGTTGACCAAAAGAACCATGGCTTATATATTTTAAGTTTTCATTAAAAATGCTAAGATTGTATCTATAAGAATAAAGTAGGACTTTGAGAGTAGAGGATAACACATCTATTTATTCACTACTCTATTTTTATTACCTATTTCCAAGAGGGACAAACATTACATATAATCAATGTTTATGCTGCCAATGTGGAGAGCAGTAGGGTTAATAGCAATTAATCCCTTATAATAAATACAAAGACACATTTTAGCATAGGAATAAGGTTTTATTAAAATTACTGAGAATTGTACAGAAAAGTAGATTTGAACTCTGAAAACTTGGATTTGAATCAAGTCTCCACCACCTGTTGTATACTTTGGCAAATCATTTTTTACCTTTGAGCCTTTTTTTCTCACTTATAAAATGAAGTTCAGAATTCCAACTTTGCAAGATCATAAGGAATCAATTAAAGATGCATAGGCACCTAGTGTGGTGTATAGTACAGACTCAATAATATATTTGCTTATTTTTTGCCCATTCATCATTTACTCAAATATATCCATAAGGCAACACAATAAACTAGAGTTATGAACCATACAGAAGTGTTTCCTTTGCAAACTTTTGTTATAAAAATACTTTTTTCTTTAAGTGGTTAAGTGATTAGGACAAGTTTTTTGAGGGCGTTATTTTTTATTGTAGTATAAGCACACATTTAAGGCCAAATAAATGTCTTATAATTATAGGGAAAGACACTACAGTATTGTACATCTATCTAATTGCACGATAGTATATGCTCTACTTCTAGTTGAAGCATTATCTTACCACACACTAGATAATTACTTGTATGAAATCTCAGGTTCAATAATGAAGTCTGTAGACTATGTACATTGGCCCTCTGTGTCTGTGAGTTTCATATCCGTGCATTCAACCAACTGCAGATTGAAAATACTAAAAAGAAAAATTAAAAATAATACAGATTGGGCCGGGCACGGTGGCTCGTGCCTGTAATCCTAGCACTCTGGGAGGCCGAGGCGGGTGTACCCTTTGAGCTCAGGAGTTCGAGACCAGCCTGAGCAAGAGCGAGACCCCGTCTCTACTAAAAATAGAAAGAAATTAGCTGAACAACTAAAAATATATAGAAAAATTAGCCGGGCATGGTGGCACATGCCTGTAATCCCAGCTACTTGGGAGGCTGAGGCAGAAGGATTGCTTGAGCCCAGGAGTTTGAGGTTGCTGTGAGCTAGGCTGATGCCACAGCACTCTAGCCTGGGCAACAGAGTGAGACTCTGTCTTAAAAAAAAATAAAAAAAATACAGATTAAAAAATAATACAGTTAACAACTATTAACATAGCATTTGTATTAGGTATTATAAATAATCTAGAGATGATTTAAAGTATATGAGAGGATGTGTGTAGGTTATATGCAAATACTACACCATTTTATATAAGGGACTTGAGCATCCACAGATTTTTGGTACCTGTGGGGTCCTGGAACCAATCCCCTTCAGATACCAAGGGACAACTGTATTGTAGAAGAAAGATAAGGTAGAGGATATCTTAAAGAAAGCACTGCAATCATGAATCTTGGGTTCTATTAATACTTTTAGTTGTTACTATCTCTACTAGACTTGTAATGAGGCATGTAACCTCAGTTTCTCTATGCCTTATTATTATTTATTTACCACTTAAAATTGGTGTGATAAGATCTGTTGCTCAACAATGGTGTAACACTTAATTGGTGTTTATAACAAATTTGAAGTGCACAGATGTTTTTAAAGAATGCAAAGTACTTAATTAGTTTATCAGTACCTCTCTTTGTGCTTTAACATTTAATTTTCTTACTTATATTTGGTAAAACAGAGATATCTAAAACATTAAAATACAAAACCAAAAAGTGCTGCATTAAAACAAATTTCATAAACAAGATGATAAAAAGCAATTGCTTTCCCATTTAGTTTTAGAGACCATTACATACATACCAGAATTTTTGGCAGGGTGCCCTGTAGGGCAGTGGTCCCCAGCCTTTTTGGCACCAGAGACCGTTCTCATGGAAGACAATTTTCCACAGAGTAAAAATTGGGGAGTAGGGGGAAGGTTTCAGGATGATTCAAGCACATTACATTTATTGTGCACTTCATTTATATTATTATTGCACTGTAACATATAATGAAATAATTATACAGCTCATCATAGGTGGGGGACCCCTGCTGTAGGGTGACCAAATCATCCTACTTTGCCGGGGACTTCCCAGTTTTAGCACTGAAAATTCCATGTCTCAGGAGACCCCTGTCCCAAGCCAACTGGTACAGTTGGTCACTCTAGTGCCCTGCCTTCACTAGGGTTTTTTTCATAGCTTATAGTTCTATTATCTTCCCTTAGAAAAATCCCAGTGCTATTTTAATGTCTATTTACCCCAAAAGCACCTATACATTCTTCCTGTTAGTACTTAGTTCATAATCATTTGGTGAGTATACTTACAGAGTTTTGCTTCATGAGTAAATATTTAATAAATGTATACTAATATTAATATTTTTTTACCTTACTAGGACATGGGGACAATGGAAGTACCGAATTACCAATAAATCTTTTGGTAAAATATTACCCCAAAAATAACTTGTCATTTTTTTTTAAGACTCTTGTTCTGTTGTTTACAGACTACTGTACTTCTAGTTAGTAATCACCATAGCTTTAAGAACAAGTCATTTAAAAAAACAATGTATGTGGGTCATCCCTTGGCCAATTTGGGGCCAGAGAGAAGTTGTTCTACTGGTTTTCCTTAAATAGCACCATAACCTAACCTGAATCTAAGATAGTTTCCAAAATATGCATGGAATGAATGTTGCTGAGAATCTGGTTTATCCATAAATAGGAGATCCAAAAATTTAGAAGCATTGTAATATTGTTCATGACATTGATCAAAAAAGAAGCCATGAGGTGGGGTGCAGTGGCTCAGGCCTGTAGTCCTAGCACTTTGGAAAGTCAAGGTGGGAAGATTGCTTGAGGCCAAGAGTTAAAGACCAGCCTGAGCAACATAGTGAGACCCAGTTTCCACAAAAAATACAAAAATTAGCTGGGCATGGTCACCTGGGCCTGTAGTCCTAGCTATTTAACTCAAGAGGCTGAGGCGGGAGGATTGCTTGAGCCCAGGAGTTTGAGGCTGTAGTGAGCTATGATGATGCTACCGCACTCCAGCCTGGGTGACAGAGTGAGAATCTGTCTCAAAAAAAAAAAGAAAAGTCATGAGCTCATGGAAAAGGTTTCTGAGAAAAAAGCAGACCAATTTTCTTCCCTAGAAAATGAAGATGACACAGGCTGTGTACATATATGCATAATTAAAATAAAACCTATTAAAGTTGTAAGTCCAATGGACTAGCTTTTTCCACAAGATGCATGATGATTTATGACACTTTTTATTTTTTATTTTTATTTTTTTTATTTTTTATTTTTTGAGACAAAGTCTCGCTTTGTTGCCCGGGCTAGAGTGAGTGCCGTGGCATCAGCCTAGCTCACAGCAACCTCAAACTCCTGGGCTTAAGCGATCCTCCTGCCTCAGCCTCCCGGGTAGCTGGGACTACAGGCATGCGCCACCATGCCCGGCTAATTTTTTCTATATATATTTTAGTTGGCCAGATAATTTCTTTCTATTTTTAGTAGAGACGGGGTCTCGCTCTTGCTCATGCTGGTCTCGAACTCCTGACCTTGAGCGATCCACCCGCCTCGGCCTCCCAGAGTGCTAGGATTACAGGCGTGAGCCACCGCGCCCGGCCTATGACACTTTTTAAAAGCTCATAACTATGTGCCAGGTACTGTGTTTAGTGCTTTAAAGATATTATTTCATTTGATACTCACAAATAATCCTATGAGAATAGGAATTATAATCCTCCAAAGTAAAGCTCAGAGAGGTTCAGTAATTTGCTTAAGGTTAGAGATAGCAACTGGAGGGGCGGAGACAAATTCAGGTCTGCAGGTCTGTCTCCTTCAAGGCCTAAGCTCTTCACCTTCATCCTATGCTGCTTCTCAACACTGTTGACATTAACTCTGGTAAAATTCTACCTCCAGTTCTAACTTTTCCTGACCTTCAGTCTTGTACATTAGTTTATGGAATTGCCTACTCAACACCTCTACCTTGACGTCTAACAAGCACCTCAAACTTAATGTGTTTGAGTAAATGGTACCACGAATTCGCCCAGTTGCACAAGTTCCAAATCTAGTAGGCATCATTGATTCCCTTATTAACTACACAGTAAAGCCATCAGCATATCTGTTGGCTTTGCTTTCAATTTATATCTGAATCTGACCACTTATCATCTCAACTGCTACGAAGCTAGCTCAAGCCAAAATCATTATACACCTAGAAGACAGCCTCATAATTGGTCTCTGTTTTCATAGTCCATTCTTCACAAAGCAGGCAGAGTTCTCTTTTTAAAAACACAGATCATATCATTTCACTCTTCTGCTTAAAACCCTTTAATGCTTCTTACTGCAATAATGTAAACCTCCCAAGATGGCCTACAAGGCCCTACTGGCCCTCTGCATTGATCTGCCTTCTCTCACTTTATTCCTTAACATTCTCTCCTTTGCTCAGTATGTCTCACTCACATTGGCCTGATGTTTTCAAATTTCTCTGTGACTTAAAGTCCTATGCTTTGGGAGGGCAGGGCTGGAAGTTTGAGGAATCTGGCAGAGGTGTGAGAGTTTCCTAGAGCGGGAAAACAATTCAGAAAAAATTAACAGGATTGCTGGGTAGTATTGAGGGTTCAGTTGTGTTTGGTGATTAAAATTTATTAATAGAATGCTTATGGCCATACATATTTTTCTAACAGTGGTCAGCTGCTCCATTACCAAAGGGGAGGATATGAATCGTAGGCTTCATTCAAGATAGGAGTATTATGAATAGGAAGATGGGGCAAAGGAGTTTAGGGTACTGACAAGTATTATTGAATTTTTCCCGTAAGTATATCACAAAGGGGATAGGGTAGAGAGAAGTGTCTCCACAACTTGCGCCAGTTGTGGCAACAACTTAGGATTGCTAAATAGAAACACTGAATCAAAGGACCCAAACCTACTGGTACTGATGTTAAAAGCTTTAATTTGTAAAACCTGAAATTATTTTAAGAAATATGGCTGGGCTCAGTGGCTCATGCCTGTAATCCTAGCACTCTGGGAGGCCAAGGCGGGTGGATTATTTGAGCTCAGGAGTTTGAGACCAGCTTGAGCAAGAGCGAGACCCCATCTCTACTAAAAATAGGAAGAAATTATATGGACAACTAAAAATATATACAGAAAAAATTAGCTGGGCATGGTGGCGCATGCCTGTAGTCCCAGCTACGCGGGAGGCTGAGGCAGGAGGATCGCTTGAGCCCAGGAGTTTGAGGTTGCTGTGAGCTAGGCTGATGCCACCGCACTCTACCCTAGGCAACAGAGTGAGACTGTGTCTCAAAAAAAA
>CM052442.1:115214239-115241188 GCA_028533085.1 Varecia variegata | reverse complement strand
AAAATAAAATAAATAAAAATAAAAACTTAGAAAATGGACACATTGGTAGAGGCTTATTTACCTTATAATGGAATTTTTTACTTTTCAAAATCAATATCCAAAGGGAATCTGTAAGTTAAACAGTAAGATTTATCAATACATTAGGGATTTCGATTTTAGGACACTTTCAATCTGGCCAATCCTTTAAATTATTTTAAGAGGGAGACTTCTTATGCCTCTCTTTCAGAACACTTCTCTGGCTCTCCTGTCCTGTTTACAAAGATTTAAGTCCACTCTAGGAAAGGCATAAAATGTTTTTACTGATGGGACCTCTGACTCACTTGCCCAGTATTTTGCCATTTACTCTCCTTGCACTTTAAGGTCCCCAAACTATTACCTGCTTTACACTGTCTGTGCTTCAGTTGTTCTCTCCAGCTAGACCATCTTCCCTACCTCCTCTGTTGACCTGCTAGCCATTCATAGACACTCAGCTCACATAGAACACTTCTAGATGAGAGTTAAGCATTATCTCTCTTGCTACGTTTGTTTCTTGTAGATATTTCTATTATTGCCTCTATTGTGTTGTAGCATAATGCATTTTATATACTATGTAGTTTATAATACATATGCATTATAAAGCATTTTCATGATTGATGTTTTAGGGTTCCCAGTAGCTGACTGAAATAGGGCCAAGGGTTCTCCTGGTCTTGGCCAAGTCCCTTTCCCTTTCTGAGCTTCAGGTTCCCCAGGTATAAAATGGGTACTTTGGCTTCGTGAAGATGGGAGATAATATACGTATAGCTCTTAAACAGTGCTCAATTAATGAAAACCATACTGCTTACATTGCTTAGAGCCCTCAAGAGGCGCTTCTCAAGCAGAGTTCAGGAAACGCCTTTTTTAAGATGACGTCACCATAAGAGACTTAAACACCACTGCACGTCTGTACAAGTGGACAGAATCACACGAACTACTTAAAGTGAGGTTCACCTGTCACACAGTTTCGAGGTTCTGCTCACAACAAATTTCCATTCAGCAGCCCGGGCAACAGAAATTTTGGCTCCACAGCCAAGGGCTTCCCGGAATCACCCTAGGCGGGCGGGAAGTGCCTTTGCAGCCGGGCAGGAAGGCCGCCTTCCCCGCGGGATTACGTGAGGGGCCTGGATCTCTATGGCCTGCGGTAAAAACCACCACCTGGGCGGTCCGGGGGCCTCTCTCTCGGTGACCAGTGACCAGGAGACCGCAGCCTCCTCAAGTAAAAGGTCTATCCGGTCTGGGCCCGGCCCACAGAGTAGCAACAGACCCATGCAAGAAGGCAATTCCCGCGCCACTGCGTTCCCAGGCCGGGGTAGGCCAGGTCGTGGGGTCTCCCCGCACTCCACGCAGGGGCAGAGGGGCGGGGCGCAGTGACGCAAAGAGGAGTGACGCGACGACGCAGCGCGACGCGGTGACGCACGCCCCTTTGTTGGCTCAGTAGCGATAGCAGCGGCCGTGGAGGTGGCGCTGGGGACTGTTTCTTCTCGGAGGCCGGAGCGGAGCCGCGTCTGACTGAGGCGGGCAGCAAGCGGCCCCCTCGCTCCCTCCCTCCCTCCTCCGCGCCCTCCCCGCCGCCACCCGTCGCCAACCGCCGCGCCCGGGGAGGAGCCGCGGCCCGCGGGGCCCGAGCCAGGCCTGCGTCCGGACATCAGCCGGAGCCGGAGCGAGAGCCGGGGCCTCGGCGTCCCCGCCCTCTCCCCGCCTCGGCCAGCGTCCGGCCGGGCCCCCGCGCGTCGCGCCATGGACTCGGACGAGGGCTACAACTACGAGTTCGACGAGGACGAGGAGTGCAGTGAAGAGGACAGCGGCGCCGAGGAGGAGGAGGACGAGGACGACGACGAGCCGGACGATGATAACCTGGATCTGGGCGAGGTGGAGCTGGTGGAGCCCGGGCTGGGCGTCGGCGGGGAGCGGGACGGACTGCTATGCGGGGAGACGGGCGGTGGCGGCGGCAGCGCTCTGGGGCCCGGTGGCGGCGGCGGCGGCGGTGGCGGCGGCGGGCCGGGGCACGAGCAGGAGGAGGATTACCGCTACGAGGTGCTCACGGCCGAGCAGATTCTACAACACATGGTGGAATGTATCCGGGAGGTCAACGAGGTCATCCAGGTGAGGGTGGCCGCCGCGCCAGCTTGACTGGGCCCGACGTGGGATCGGATTCGGGCGGCCCGCGCGGCCCCGAGGGGCAGGCCTGGGCCTGGTGCGCAGCCCAGCCCGGTGCCTCCCGGCCCTGTCTTCTCTCTGCCTCTGCTGGAGATCGAGGGTGTCGAAAGCCGACGTTTGCCGGTTTGCCGGGTGTTGGGAGGTGCGCTGGGGGCGGTGCTTCCCAGGTCCTGCTATGGCGGAGGCCTCCGGCAGCCTAAGCCTTCTCTTGCGGGCAATTTCTGCGAGTCCCTGGGCCGGGTGTCCTTCCTCTGGCCCGAGGAGCGCCTGCAGGGGCGGGGCGGAAGAGGTAGGGTGGATGGGGAAGAGGAGTCAGGAAGAATTGGGCCCCTACGAGGGTTACCCTAGCCCTCAGTCTCTCTTGAGCACTTTTGGAAGGGATTAGGGTAGGCCTAAGAGCAGCTTGGTGTACGGTTGCCCCAAGTGGGCACCAGTTAATAAAGAAATGGATCTCCTTGGCAGTCTTAAGTGCCTACTTAAAGGTGGGGGAAGGGAACTAGTTCTCGGAAGAGGTGTTGATGGATCTTCTTTCCCAATGGTGAGGATTTTGCTTGCATCTTTTTACGTCTTTGCTGTTTGGGACCTAACTGCTACTTTTTCCAGTCGTAGCATATGATTTGCTTGAAGCTGCTGGAATAGTTACTGGAGATTGCAGCTAAAACAACAACAAAATGCAGTGTTGTCTAGTATTGGACAAGACTCTTTTGTGAGTTAGAAAGCAGAGGCTTTCTGCTTCTGAACTCCTTACTCTGATAATTTCTATTTAGTGGCCAGTAAGTTAGGCTTGGTTTAAGTTGATAACCATATCTCATTTAACCTGTGAGCCAGATTGTGCATTTTTGAGCTTTAGGAAATCTAACGTTTCCATTTTTGGGGGAAAAAAAAAAAACCAGTTGTCCCGAAGGGCCAGGGATATAGTATAAAGAATAAAAACGAAGTCTTGATTCAGTGCAACTTTTAGAAAACACTAGTTACATGGAAGGAAACATAGGAGCAGCAAGTTACTATTGCCTTCTTGCATGTCAGTCTTTTTTTCCCTTTTAACATGGTTGGCTAAATATTCACTGACAAATTAGAAATCTGTCACTGCCTACCCGTTGACTCTCCATTATTAACAGATTTTTATAGTATTGTCTAAAAAGCAACGGTTTTGAAAATGGAACCATTTAAGCACTATTTGAAGACAGTGTTTTGCATAATAGAAAAATCTGATATCTAGTGCTAATACTAAACAGTGGAAGTCTCAAACTTTCATATAGAGAACACACTCAGAAGGAAATTGAGGATTATAGAAGTAAGATAAGTTTTAAAGCTTTTTCTGATCCTAAAAATATGACAGTTGGGTTCTTAGGCCACTAAATTGAGAAATTTTCTTTTTTTAAAGGGAACTTTATTAAAGAATTTGCAGTAAAACTTAATTTTTTTTTAATCTACAACTACATAAAATCTGATGTCCTCAAACTTATTACCTACCTTACTGGAATTTTAATTAGCTTTTAAAAAAATCATGAATATTTATTATTTAACTTTTTGACTGTTTTCTTATGGCTAAATCTCATGCAGCTTTCTCAGCCGTTAGGTGTGTCTTAATCACTGAGGCCTAAAACAAGTTCTTTATGTCACTTCTGGAATAGAAATGTAGCTAATGCATATGACGTCATTCTTTATCAGTTTAGGTGAGAAAGATTAAATGCTGATGAAATGAACTAATAAGACCTACAAAAAACTAGGGATTTTTTTTAGGTGTCCTACTTTTACCTTGTTTCTATGATTTTTTAAAAAACTTTTTTCTAGTCTACTTCATTGTAAGGATGTTCATTAAGTATCTATACTTTGTTAAAAATTCATGTTTAGAAATAGCAGTAAAATCAAAAGGTAGGATGTATCCCAGACCATCTTTTCTCCAAATGGTGTACTTGTTAGGTCTAAACTAGGCTTTGGTTATGTTACAGGTTATTTATGTTAATAGAATTAGACTTAAAAAGTTACACAGCTAATACATGCGCATTGTAAGAAAAATCTGATTAGGCAATAAAAAAAAAAAAAAAAGTCTTTCACCCAGAGGAGAGAAAGATACACCAAAATATGAACTTCGGTTATCTTTCCAGACCTCTGGATAGCCAAATATTAATAACAATGGAAACATACCGTATGTTCTATTTATGTTTTCAGTAGGACAAAAGCAGGTTACAAAAACGGAAGGATTCTCTGAACAACTCTGTCCTGTCAATAAGTATTTTTTAAGAGCTTATGTGATTACGGATCTAAACTGAGTTATTTAATCAGTCTGTTATTGGCCTTTTTATTTTCTTGTTTCTGACTTTTATATACATTATGAAAATATCCTCACAGTTCAATCTTTGTTTTCTTTCTTGGGATAAGTTGAATTGTTGAGTCAAAGAATTTGTTCATTTTCAAGGCATTTGGTACATACTACCATGTTGCTTTCAGAAAGATCATACAAGTTTTCCCCACCGCTTGATATTTGATTGGCATAAGATGGTCAGTTAAAAATGTGCTCATTGAACTTTACCATGTTTATTTGGCTTGGTATTTCTTTTGTAAATTGCCCTTTGCTTTTTGCTTGTTTTATCCCCTTTTGGGATGTTTATAAGACCTCTTTATATTAATAGAGGTTTTAAATATCATCTGGGTTTTTAATGTTGGTTTAATACAACAACAGGTTTTATCAAGTTAAAAAACATTAAGTTTTGCTTAGTTTAGAGGAGCAAGCTTAGTGTTAATGCTAAACTTTTTAAATTCCCTGCTCCCCAATGCTAATTTTCAGTATGAAATCAGATATGTTATTAGTGAATTTGATAATATATTTACAGGAGAAAAAGTTTGAACTGTAAAAAGGTCACCAAGTTAATTTACTCTTTCTTTAGGAATTTGATTACTTTTTCTGGGAAAGCAGAAAAAATTCTGGGCAACAACAGATAAATGCTGTTATTTGCAGATGTCTGCAGGTTAGTTCTCATTGTCAAATAAGTCAACACTATTTTTCTTTTAGAAAACTCTTGGTTTTCTGGCTTCCTGGTTAGTTTAATTTGGTCTCTAATTTAAATTCTTTGTGGCTACCTAGCTTACCTTTTGAGCTTTTTTTTTTTTGAGATGGGGTTTCTCTCTATTGCCTGGACTAGTGTGCAGTGGTATCATCATAGACTCACTGCAACTTCAAACTCCTGGGTTTAAGCTATCCCCTCCTCTTGCCCAAGCCTCCCCGGTAGCTGGGATTATAGGCACACACTGCCACGCCCAGCTTGTTTTTCTGTTTTTTGTAGAGGCATGGTCTCGCCATGTTGCTTGGGCTGATCTCAAACACCTGGACTCAATCTGTCCTACCTCAGCCTCCCAAAATGCTGGGATTGCAGGAGTGAGCCACGGCACCAGGCCCCCTTTTGAGCTTTTAAGAAAAATCAGGGATTTCCTTTAATTTAACTAGTATTGTTAATATTAAAAAGTGGTTTTCTAATGTAGCTGCCTAAATAGGTAATGTATTAAACTAACTACGTAGTTCTGGGGGATGTTTAAACTTGCCATTTTGTGTTTATACAGTAGTGTTCAGCAAATGTTGATTATGCTTTCTGTGTATGCCAGGCACAGTGTTAAGTCGAGGATGTGGTTCTTGCTGAAGGAGCATATAGAGGTAGGGAACATAGAGGACCTTGGACTCACTGTGTGAGATTTTTACTCACTGATTCAGTCTGAAATGGAGCCTGAGCATCTGTGTGTTTTAGCCATTCCAGCGATAGTTCTGAGCCACTGGAATGGTGATAGTTTGTCCACAGTCACGAATTTGACTTAGGTAGAGTTAGTAGAGTGAGAAGAGCAGCAGCTTTTTGGAATATAGGTTAAGTATCCCTAATCCAAAATGCTCCCAAATCCGGAATTTTTTGAGCCCTGACATGACATTTGGGTTTTCAGATTAGGGGTGCTGAACTGCTAAATATAATGCAAGTATTCCAAATCTGAAACACTTCAGGTCCCAAGCATTTTAGATAAGGGATACTCAGTCTGTACCGAATTTAGAGTTACATTCTGGTTAATAGGAACCTGGGATTGTTGGATGTGATTGCTCAGAGAGAAGGTATAAAGAGAAATGTATGGGTGTCTTACTTTTCTTAGATTTATTATGCTAAATAACCCATTTTAAAGAAAACAGAAATATGTAAGCCTTACTGAAGAAATTGGCTGTTGATTTGAAATCTTTAATTTTATTTCATCAATTTAATTTGAAGATTTAATTAAAGAACCTCTAAAGTGATGTTACAAGCATAAATTAAGGGAGGCAGTGTATTCCAGCATAGTGTGTCCTGGCTGGGGAATCAGTTCTAGCCCTGGTTTTCCTCTAAGTGGCAAGATAATTAACATCTCAGAACCTTCAATGTTTGTTTTGCTTTTAATTTGGGAGTGAAAATGGGAGTTGAACTACTAGACTTGGTCTTTTTTTTGCATTATGTTTCATTTGTTTAACATCCTTTTAAAAACCTCAGTTAATTGGATGTGTTCATTTTTTTCCGAGGAATTGAATTCAGGTGTGCATATCAAGATTAACTTAAATTGATTGACTTAATTGAGAGAGGAGGAAGAGGAGGGAGGGTATGTGTGTGTTTTGAAGCTATTGAAGTGTTTGGTACAGTTTAGATTTACTTCTCTTGAACTTTTATCTTTTCCCAGGTGATCTCCTTGAGTGTAAGTTTTAAGTTATATTAAGACTTGTTGAATTTCTTATGGGAATAGTCCTATGAATCAAACTTTGGGGGTGGGGTCCAGCAGTCTGTTTTAACAGGCCTTCCAAGTGATGGTGACACAAGCTAAAGTTTGTGAACTACTGATCTAGTTGAAATTTAACAGCAGTGTTTCTCCATGTATTGCATCTGTTGATAAATTACTACAGAGGTAGATTAATGAGGGAAGGTAAGTTCAAGAAACCAACAGGCCAGGCGTGGTGGCTCACACCTGTAATCCTAGCACTCTGGGAGGCCAAGGTGGGCGGATTGTTTGAGCTCAGGAGTTAGAGACCAGCCTGAGCAAGAGTGAGACCTCCCCCCGCTTCTAAAAATAGAAAGAAATTATATGGACAACTAAAAATATATATAGAAAAATTAGCCGGGCATGGTGGTGCATGCCTGTAGTCCCAGCAACTTGGGAGGCTGAGGCAGGAGGATTGCTTGAGCCCAGGAGTTTGAGGTTGCTGTGAGCTAGGCTGACGCCACAGCACTCTAGCCCGGGCAACAGAGTGAGACTCTGTCTCAAAAAAAAAAGAAAGAAACCAACAAAAAGAAAATTTGCAGAACTTGGACAACACTTACTAGGCTAAGTGTAGGGTTGGAAGGGATTTGTCATCTTTGCTGCTATTCTTCAGGTAAAGTGGCTTTTACTCAGTTATTTCAAATGTGCAAACCAAACTTGTGAAATCTGACATTCTAGGTTGGAGCATTTGGTTTTCCTTCCACTCCTTCCAGATTTTTTTTTTTTAACACAAAAAGTTGTTTTGTATTAATACACCGGAAGGGATATAAAGTCTTGGATCTGTAAATGCATCTGTTCAGTAAGGTGTTGAAGGGAGTATGAGAAGATTTCTCAAGGAGTTTATGATCTCTTTGAATTAAAACACTCACCTAGCACTCTGGGAGGCTGAAAAGGGTGTATCATTTGAGCTCAGGAGTTTGAGACCAGCCTGAGCAAGAGCGAGACCCTGTCTCTACTAAAAAAAATATATAGAAATTAGCTGGACAACTGAAAATATATATAGAAAAAATTAGCCGGGCATGGTGGGGCATGCTTGTAGTTCCAGCTGAGGCAGTAGGATTGCTTGAGCCCAGGAGTTTGAGGTTGCTGTGAGCTAGGCTGATGCCAAGGCACTCTAGCCCAGGCAACAGAGTGAGACTCTGTCTCAAAAAACAAAAACAAAAACAAAACAAACAAACAAACAAAAAACAAAGCTATTGAGTCAGTAAGTAGTTTAACCAAGTGTTAAAGTGGATAGTAATAGATATTCATGAAGAGATATTTGTGGCTGTTGTCTGGAAGATGGGTAGGCTTGGATGAATAGAAAAGCGGGATAGAAAGCCATCCTAGAAATTGAACTCGAGGTGAGAATGAGGATGGTAATGGTAAGGTCAGCTAAAGTAGAACAGAGTTTATAAATGGTGGATAATAATGTTGTAGAACCTGGGAGATTTGAAGAAAGGTAGGCAGAAGTCATCAGATTAGACTCTTTTCTTTTGGGTTTGACCTGTGTTAGCTGTATCTTTTGACTTATGTTACCCCAAAACTTAGTGGCTTCAAAACAACAAGCATATATCTCACAGTTTCTGAGTCATGATTCTGGGTGCAGCTTAGCTGGGTGTCTCTGGCTCAGGGTCTCCTAAAAGGCTGCAACCAAAATGTCAGGTGGGTTGCAGTTCTCAAGTCTTGACTAGAGGAGGATCTCCTTTCAAGCTCCCTTGTGACTGGGCAGGCCTCAGATTTTCACTGGCTCATCTTGCCACGTGTGCCTCTCCATAGGTGGTTTACAACACAGTAGCTTGTTTTCTCCATAGGGAGGAATCTGAGAGAGAAGGCCTCCAAGATAGAAGCCACAGTCTTTTTATAAGTTAACCTCAGAAGTCACATCCCATCACTTTGCCATATTCTGTTTGTTATAAATAAATCCAGCCTACACTCAAGAGGAGGGGCTTACATAAGGGTGTGAAGACCAGGAGGTGTGAGGATCAATGGGGGCTATCTTAGAGGCCACCTATCTCTCCTTTTTTCTCTCTGTCAAGAGGTTATGACTATTGATAATGCTTATGTATCCAGTCAGTTTATATCCTAATGGGAGGGCATAGTACTTTGCATTTTTTGTTTTGGATTAACCATAAATTATTTACCTTTGTCTTTGTAAAGCATTATTATACCTGTAAATGATAAGCATTACTGATTACCTTTCAATAGCTACATTTAAAATAATAGCTTGTAATCTCTTAGAATTGGCAGGAATTTGAGATTCTCCAGTTCACTGATTTTTTTTTTTTTTAAATCCTAGCTACATAATGGAAGCACCTGGGGAATTTTTTTTTATTACACTTGTTTTAGATAATTATATATATTAATAGATTTGCATGCAGTTGCAAGAAATAATGCAGCAATCCCATATAACCTTTACTAATATTTCTACAATGGTAACATCTTATAAAACATTATCTTGCAAAGAACATCTTGCACAGTATCACAGCCAGGATGTTGACATTGATGTTTTTTAAAAACACAGGTACCCAGGCCCCACCCCAGACCAAGTAAGTGGGACTCTGGGAGTTTGGGCTAGGCATTGACATTATACAAAAGTCTTCCCTGGATTATTTTAATACACAGCCAGGGTTGAGAGCCCCTGCTCTTGTCCAGTGTCTATAAGAAATCCTTTCTGTAAAATTCCTGTCTTTGCTTAACAACAAGTAAATGATGGTGAGCTATTTTGTGTATTTTGTGATACAGCTCGTTCCAATGCTTGACTCTTGATTTTTTTTTTTTTTTTTCAAGATGGAAATAAAATCTACTTTCATGTCAACTTTCACTCATTGTTCGTAGGGTAGCCCCCTGGATAAAGTTTTTTGTTTTTTATATAACTATCATTTTGGAAGCCTGAAGGAAAAACTTTTCTTAACCGAAGTCAGTCAATCTCTTCCTTTCTTCAGTCATTCCTTTTATGATAATGCATGTTACCTTCTTCTCTATTTTCCAGCTGGCCAGTTTTTGTTGTATTAATAAGCATAGTATCATAGGCCATAACTTTGCTAAGTCCTCGAGAGCATATATACAGTTCATCCTTTGATATTGACACTGTTACCATGTAACTTTTTAAATAGCTTAATCATTCCCATTAAATTATAGGATAAATAGAAGAATGAAAATTTATTTAGGCTGACATTTGATAATCATTACGTATTGGGCAAGAGAATGAACAGGCTTCTTTTAACCTTACATGACTAGATTCTTTGGGGCCCATGAAGAAAGTAGTAGCAGTCCTTACATTATTTTCAGTGTTTTAAACAGCCTAATTTTGTTTTTTTTTTAAACTGCCGGGCCACTTTATTATAGAGTCAGTACATTTCTACAATCATATGATTAAAATTTCTTTCTAAATTTTTGCTTTTTTTCTAAATTTTAATTCACCTAGTGATGGGTGATCATCTGGCTTGATCTTGAATATAGCAGTTTCCCCCATGTCTGCAGTTTCACTTTCTGAGGTTTTGGTTACCTGAGATTAGCTGTAATCTGAAAATATTAAATGGAAAATTCCAGAAATAAAAAATTTACAAGTTTTAAATTGCATGCCATTCTGAGCAGCAGGATGAAATCTTTCACTTTCCTGCCTGGGAATCATTCCTTTGTCCAGCATATCCAAGCTGTATAAGCTACCCACCAACTGCCCACTTGTTAGTCATTTAGCTGTCTTAGTTCTCAGATTGAAGAAACATACTAGCACATATAGAGTTTGGTGCTGTCTGAGGTTGCAGGCATCCACTGGGGTCTTGGAACATATCCCCTGAGGATAAGGGGGGACTACAGTAATGTCTGATTTATCTTGTTGTATAGTAGGTGCCCAATTAGTGTTAGAGTTAAGTTGGTTGGATAGTATGGTATCTCAAGAAGGCAGCTTAAAAAGTTCTGATTGAGCTAGCATCTGCTCTGGAAATTCAACTTTTCAGAGTCCTGCTTTTTTTAATTTTTAAAAATGAGAATTCTATTATAATATTAAGGCCAAAAGGTTATGAGGTTTTAAAGGAGAAAGGCCAAATAATGTTCTGGGAGGTTCCCATATAATTTTTTTTTCCTCTTATAAGCATTGTTCATTAGTATTTTTCTTTGCTTTTTTTCTATTAATATGTTCCATTTAAAAGAAGTATCAGAAGTGACCTGACAATACATTTTGGCAAAAAGCATACCAGATAGTGAAGTATTAGGTTACATTTCCTTATTACTGAGACATTTATTTAGACAATGCTAAGAATAGCTACAATCCTAGAGTCTTCTCCTAAGACTTGCTTTGCCATCTCCTTTGAAACTGTCATACTTCTAACTCAAATATTAACTGACTCCAATTACTTGGTAATATGTCCTCTCTCTTAATCTCAATTGTACAATTTCTTAGAGATTAAGTATAGAGACTTGGGAAGTATTTTCTGATTCTTAGCAAGTATTTATAGGTAAAAGCCTCTTACGTAGACATTTATCTTAGAATTTGTGACATTTTAGATATTTCTCTGAAATTCATTTGAAACCCAAATATAATACCTCTCTCCTTGGGGCTCTTTTTCCTTTGATTGATTTATCCTTTAACCAGTCTTGGAATTTAAGAGGCACTCTCGATTCTTTTTCCACATCTAGTTAGGCCTCGTCAAGTTACCTCTGAAATTTGTTTCATGTTATTGCTAGCCTTTTTACTAACTAATCCTAGTCTAGGATCTCTTTTTATTTTGCCTCCTTGTCTCCAGGCTTCTAATCTGTCATACCAAACAGAAATAGTCATTCTCCTGCTAAAAAGAAACTTCCTACCAGAAGTCTAGTCCAGACTCCTTACTGTGACATTCATGGCTTCCCTGTCTTAATGTTAGCTAATTTTTTTTGGTCTCATCTGCTGCTATTCCTCATCCCTTACCATCTCCAGTTGCACTACTTGTAATTCCTTAATGTATAACACATTTGTGTTTTCCATACTTTTGTTCCTACTGGTCCCTTTTCTTATGCTACCCTTTCTCTTAACTGCCTGATGTATTCCTATTCAGAACCTGCTCAAATATTACCTCATTTCTTACCAGGTCCTTTTCCTCTCCCTTTTCAATGCTTATCTGTGTTCGCATAGTACTTGATATCGGTATTTGGTGTAGCCTACAAGAGGTAGCTGGCTAGATAGATATGTTATCTATCTATCAAGGTAGCTAGATATGATAGTTTTGAGGGTGAGAGCTGAAACTCCATCTTTGTGTCCATAGAATACAGCATACTAACAGAGTTTCTGACGGTAGAACCTCAGTAAATACTTGCTGAAGTTTGCCCTTGCCTGGTAAATGCTGCCTGGGTTTCCTTATCTGTGAACCAGAGGGATCCAGACAAGATTTTCTTCTGGCACTGCAAAATTACTTGATAGTTTCTAGATAACACCAAATTGATAGTGTAAGAAGATGGCAAGAAAAAATAATGTTTAAATTTTAGGAGGACAAGCTTTTTAAGGTCCCTGAATGTATAGCAGCCCTTTTGGATAAAATGTTATTTGCGTGAAGTTTCCTGGCACTTTATGTGAACTGACACAGTGATGTTAAAAACAATGGAATCACTTTAATACAGTAGTTCTTAAAGTATGGTCCATAAGAGCAAAACATTTGATAATAATGCTGAGACACTATTTGCCTTTTAAAATGTGCTGACATTTGTACTGATGGTGCAGAGCAGTGGGTAGGTAAAATCACAGGCACCTTAGCACAAATCAAATCAATGGCACCAAGCTATAGTAGTGGTCATTGTATTCTTCACTGCTGTGCACTCATAGTAAAAAATATTAGTTTCACTTATTGTCCTAAATGAAGCAGTAAAAATTATTAGTTTTATTATATCTTATCCATTAAGTACACATCTTAATTGCTTGTGTGACAAAATGAAAGGTATGCATAAAGCCCTTTTTGCATACTGAAGTATGGTGGTTATGTCAAAAAAACATTTGTGTGTACTTTTGACTTGTGAGCTAAATGTTCTTGGAACACCATTTTTACTTGAATGAGTGACAGACTACAGTTGTTTACAGTATTTCTTCAAATGAATGAAGTACACCTGTCATTGCAAGGAAAATGGCTGGCCGTATTTTGTTTGGTTTTTTTGAGACAAGGTCTCGTTCTGTCGCCTGGGCCAGAGTGCGGTGGCATCATCATAGCTCACTGCTCCTGGGCTCAAGTGATCATCCTGCCTCAGCCTCCCTAGTAACTGGGACTATAGGCACATGCCACCACACCTGGCTGATTTTTCTATTAATATTTTTTGTAGAGATGGGATCTCATGCTCTTGCTCAGGCTGATTTCGAACTCCTAGCTTTAAGCAATACTCTCAGCCTCCTAAAGTGCTAGGATTACAGGCGTGAGCCACCATACCCAGCCATGCTGGCAATATTTGTTGCCAATGACAAAATTTGAGTTTTCAAGTGAAAATTAGAATTTGGGAAACTTTATCTGCCATTGTGAGACTGACAGTTTCCTAGTACTTAAAAACTTTTCTGATGAAATACTGTATAGTGAAATGTATCATTTGGAAGATCCGCATAACATCATGGACCAATTATTTCCAAATGACCAATGCGTGAGGTTTTACAGTCATGCATTGGTAAAAGATCTGTATAAAGTAGAAGATAAACCATTGGGTTTTAATATAACAAGAATATGAAAAGTCCTTTGATAAGGTTTCAGATTCCAAGTTTCACCTAGCCTTTAAGAAACTACCACTTTTTGAGTTTTGGTATAGTGTCAAAGAATATCCATAATTATCTGAAAAAGCTATGAAAGTACTCCTCCCTTTTTCAACTGCATAACTTTGTAAAGGCTACATTTTCCTTATATTCCTCAAACAAAACAACATGTCCAGGGGATTGAATGCAGAGTCAAATATGAGAATCCAGCTTTTTTCTATTAAGCCAGATTTTGAAGACTTGGAAACATGTAAAAATAGTGTATTTTTCTCACTTTTTGTGTTAGAACATATAATTATTTTTCATAAACATTTTATTTGTATTAACATAATGGGATTTATTTTCAGTGAATTAAATATTTTAAAAACTTCTCAGTTTTAGTATCAAACATGATAAAGATTGGTAGTTGTAACTCACATAAACAAAACTCTTTGGCATCCTCAATATTTTTTTAAAATGAAAAGGGTTTCTGAGACCAAACAGGTTGAGAACTGCTGCTCTTATATTCTTTTTTTTTTTTTTGTCTCATTAGCAAGAGCCAATGCTCTTATATTCTGAAATAATTCTTTTTTTTTTTTTAAATTTCAGAATATTATGGGGGTATAAACACTTTGGCCACGTAAATCTGAAATAAATCTTAATCATTAGGAAACGTGATGTAGGCTTACAAACAGGAGCTAGGGCTGCATGAGCTTAGTATAAATTATCAGTGGGTTATAAATTAAAAATTAAGAAGAGGTATGGGGCCGGGCGCGGTGGCTCATGCCTGTAATCCTAGCACTTGGGAGGCCGAGGCGGGTGGATCGTTTGAGCTCAGGAGTTCGAGACCAGCCTGAGCAAGAGCGAGACCCTGTCTCTACTAAAAATAGAAAGAAATTATCTGGCCAACTAAAAATATATATAGAAAAAGAAAATTAGCCGGGCATGGTAGCGCATGCCTGTAGTCCCAGCTACTTGGGAGGCTGAGGCAGTAGGATTGCTTAAGCCCAGGAGTTTGAGGTTGCTGTGAGCTAGGGCTGACGCCATGGCACTCACTCTAGCCCAGGCAACAAAGCGAGACTCTGTCTCAAAAAAAAAAAGAAGAGGTATGTACTGATCAGAAACATTCATATTTAAGTTATATTAGATAGTGTGGGGGTATTAATTAACAGAAATATTAGACCCTGTACTTAAGAAATCTAGAAAATGTGACTCTTAAGATGTGACTACCCACGGAAGAACTTAAAATGTGACTAGTTGGGGAAAGGTGGTTGGGAAGGGGATGAGATGCTTAATTTTTTCAAGGAGTTACCAGATACTACCTGATATATTCTACTTATGAATTTCTTTATATTCTAACTTTGACATTAAAATGAAAGCTCTGTGAGAGCAGGGACTTTGTTTTATTCATTGTGGTAGTCCCAGTGCCCAGACAGTACCTGGCACATTGTGGGCACTTAGTAAACCTTTTTTTGGTGAATATTTTTCTTTTACTACCATTTTTGAAGAATATTTTTTGCAATGTATTTAATTCTGAGTTGGAAGTTGTTTTCTTTCAGCACTTTAAAGATTCTGTTGTTTTCTGGCTTCCATTGTTTCTAATGAGAGGAAAGTAAAGGAGTCTTTTTGGTTGTTGTTATTTTTTTTTTAATTTTTAATTTAAATCAGGCAACACCTCATTCTATGCTATAGCATGTGGTGTTCCCTGTTGTTATTTTAAATGAGTGCTTTTGAGATTTTTTTAACTTTGTTTTTGAAAGACTGATTAAAAAAATGTCTAGTCATGGTTTTCTTTGTGTTTATCCTTGGGTCTTCAAATCCTTTTGACTTTCTGGGGGTAATGTCTTTTTATCAGTTTTGGAAATTCTAGTTCTGTCTCTTATCTTCTTTCTTTCTGACACTCTGGTTACACATATGTTAGAGCTTTTTGTTATGTTCCATATGTGTCCGGTGCTCTTTTATGTATCTCTCATCCTGTATTCCTATTTTCTCTGTCTTCAGTTTGGATAATTTCTATTGACTAACTTTCCACATTTCTAAATCTGTCTTTTCTTGTGTATAATCTGCTACTAAGCACATCTTAATTAGTTTTTTTTATTTTTATTTTTTTTTTTAGTTACGTGATTTCAATTTCACTGCATTAATTAGTTTTTAATTTCAGATATTGTATTTTCCAATTCTGTAATTTCCATTTGATTCTTTTTTATAGATTATAATTTTCTGGTGATCTTTTCATATATTTTCCACCTTTTGCTTGATTTTCTCCAGCATATTAATCATTTAGTTAGTCTTTTTGTTTGTTTGTTTTTGAGACAAAGTCTCGCTCTGTTGCCCAGGCTAGAGTGCCGTGGCGTCGGCCTACCTCACTGCAACCTCAAACTCCTGGGATCAAGTGTTCCTCCTGCCTCAGCCTCCTATTGAGTTAGTCTTGAAGTTATGTCAGCAGACTACAATGTCTGAATCATCTGAGAGTTTCTTCATATTATCTTTTCTCTCTCTCTCTCTCTTTCTCTCTCTCTCTTGGATTTTGGTCATGTGTTCCTGTCATTTGACAGACTTTTGATTGCATGGGTATATTATGTATGAAACATCTCAGAGATTCTAGAGGATGGTAGATTCCTTCACAGAGGGTTTTTATTCTTCCTCATGCTTGACTGTTAGAGCCCTAAATCCAGTAAGAATGAGTTGTGGACCTGTTCAGTCTCTCTCTGATCTGATCCTGGTCTTTTAGAGTCTTCAACTAACAACTTGCTGTATTCTCAGCAGTCCCTCCCCAGGGGGTTCCATTCTTTAATGATTGTCTCCCTAGACCACTAGAAAGTATCAGTCTGTTTCAGAGGCTTTACCTTTAGATTTTTAGTCTCTGGTCTTGTGCAATCCCAGCTCAGCAAATATCCAGAGGAGAAGATGGACCATTCCTTGAGATACCCACTCAAGTCTCAGTAAATAAGTTCACCTGGTTGATCTGTGTATTATTATACTTTCCTATTGTTACAGTAATAAGTTACAGAAATTTAGTGGCTTAAAACAACACAAATTCATTATCTTACAGTCAGAGTCAGAAGTCTGAAATGGATCTCACTGGGTTGAAATCAAGACGTGGACATGATGTGTTCCTTCTGGAAGCTCTAGGGGAGAATCCATTTCCTTGCCTTTCACTTCTAGATGCCACCTGCATTCCTTGGCTTGTGGTCCTTTCCTCCATCTTCAAAGCCAGCAGCATAGCATCTTCAAATCTCTCTGACTCTGAACTCCACCTTTGCTGCCTCCTTGTACTTTAAAGGACTGACATGGATAAATAGAATAATCTCTGTATTACAAGGTTAGCTGATTATGAACCTTCATTCCATCTGTGACATTGATACCCCCTTGCCATGTAACGTAACATATTTATAGGTTCTAAGTATTAGGATGTGATCATCTTGGGGAGAGGCCACCTACCGCACTCTGTCTCCCAGCAACGCCCCTCTGGTAGATTATCAACCTGCTTGCTCCAGAACTGGCAAATGCCTCCAGGGTAGAGGCCACTACAGAAAATCACCAGCTCCTTCAGTTCTTCTTACCTCAGCAGTTCTCTGTTGCCCTCAAACAGATGATTTCTGGGCATTATCTGGCTTTTCTAGTTCTTGGTCGAAATGCTGGTTTGCCTCTTAGCTACTTTATCCTACCGGGAAGGGGAACAATAATCATTTTAAAAATAAATTAATACCCTTAGTCTACGGGATATATCTTAGGGTTTTTGAGGTATGCATTCCATGGGAGCAAGAAACCACTTCATGTAGACTGTGGAATGTACTTTTGAACTTGGATTATAGCTAAAAAATATGGCGTGTTTTTTTTTTCTTTAAGAGATGACGTATCACCTAGGCTGGTCACAAACTCATGGCCTCAAGCAATCTTCCTGTCTCAGCCTCCTGAGTAGAGGGGACTACAGGTACAAGCCACTGTGCCTGGCTAATTTTTTCTGTTTTTTATGGTTGAGGTCTTGCTGTGTTAACCAGGGTGGTCTCAAACTCCTGGCCTCAAGTGATCCTCCTGCCTCAGCCTCCCAAGTAGCTGGGACTACAGGCATTAGCCACTGTGCCTGGCTGAAAGTATGCCCTTGTAAAGATTGAAGTAAGAATTCTGTCTGGGAATCAGGAAAATAACAGAATGGAGGGAAAAATGATCATTTTTCTCATTTTTATATAAGCAGAGACACACAGATGAAAGTGGTAATAATAGCTTGTGTTTATGGGATATAGTATCACAAATAGATGTTTTCATGTGTATTGATTTTTTACAAAATCCCAGGGTAATAGTTAGCATTATCTGTATTATACAGATGAGTAGATTGAAGTCAGAGAAGCTGAGAAATGGATTTCACAAAGCTCAACTTTTCTCTGTTGTAAGCTGATGGAGGTAATTGAAACCAGGTCTCTTTGACTTTAAAGTACAAGTTGTCTCTGCTCTACTAGACTTTTTTTCAGATTTTAGTTAGACTTTGTGACTAAGCCAAATTCTTGTGCTTAAGGTTTCTTTGTATGTTGAAAACTTCATAATACTAAGATGATCTTTCATTGTAATTGACTCTGATTTTAGCTGAGTCATATTATTACTTATCTATTGATGTGTAAGAATTACCCCAAAATGAGTGGCTTAAAACAACAAACATTTATTATCTCATAGTTTCGAGTGGGTTAGTTGGGTGATTCTGGCTCATGGTCTCTGATGAGATCATAGTCATCCTGTCAGCTGGGGCTATATTTATCTGAAGGCTTGACTTGGGCTGAAGGAATTGCTGCTTTTAACGTGATTCACGGTCTGGCTATTGGTGGGAGGCTATGGTTCTCTTATCATATGGGCCTCTTCATAGGGTTATGTGAGTGTCCTCTGTAAATGGCAGCTGGCTTTCTCTAGAGTAAGTCATCGAAGAGAGCAAGACAGATGCTTATGACCTAGGCTTGGAAGTCATAACTTTGTCTTGGATACACAGGTCAGCTCTGTTCACTGTGGGAAAGGACTACACTATATACCAGGAGGCAGGGATCGTTTGGGGCCATCTTGGAGGCTGGCTACCACAGGTATTGTGTAGAAAGGAAGGATAAGATACAGGGGATATGGCTTTAAGATTAGATTTTAGTTCCAGGATTATGATATTAAAAAAATTGATGTATACTTAATAAGTAGTACAAAGTAAACTTGAAAGCCTTCTAAACTGACTGTAGGTCAGCCCTCTTTTGCAAAATAAAGTAGGTTTATCAAAATCAATATTAAAAAGCTTTTATATGTGGTACAAATATTTGTAAAGCTCTTAAGTATATAACAATCACTGTTTAATTCACAGTTCATAAAATTTCATAAAACCTTTTTTTTTCTTTTTAAGATACAGGGCCTTGCTCTATCACCCAGGCTGGAGTGCAGTGGCATGATCACAGCTCACTGTAACCTCAAACTCCTGGGCTCAAATGATCCTCCCATCTCAGCCTCCCATATCTCTGGGATTACAGGTGTGAGCCACCATGCCCAGCCTCATAAAACTCATGTACCCTACTATCTAGGACTAGAGTCTAATCCCATCTATATTACTGTGTGACTTTAGGCTAAATAAATCTCTAGGCTGAATGTGCTCTTGCAGAGGTTTGGACTTGATGTTTTCCAGTTATAAAATTCAGGTAGTGACAAAGGATTAATGAGTGTGACTGCTTTAAGATAGGAAGTTAAGAGACCAAAGCTTCCTTTCTGTCTTATCAAATGTCACTCTCTATCTTGAACTTGGTCCTCTCGCATTTTACTATCCTTGGAATAGCCATACATCTTCCTAGCACCATGTTCTGCCAGATCTGTACTCAACCTTTACATTCCTATTCTTCTCCCAGTATGTGTGGTTGGCAGTAGGTATACAAAGATGAGCACAGGATATTCCCTTTCTTTCCAGGGCTCATAGTCTAGGAAGGGTAGACTGACCTGTAAATAACTACTTGATAGTAAAGGCAATAACTCAGAACTTACCATGCCTCCCTTTATCCATGTGTAGACTGATCTCTTCCTGTTTCTGGATTTGCCCTGGCCTGGCTTCCAAAGTTGAGAATTTCAGTGTACTGCAGTTATCCAGAAATTCCACACCCTACCAGTTTGTCTTTTGAAATGTTATTTTCACAAGATATTAACCCTGGGGTGTGGTTCACTTTTGTTGTATGTTGACTCCTCTTTGCGTCTGGGTTAAGGAAAGTCTTGCCTTCCAAAGCGATCAGTTATTAGTTTTTAGGAAAAAAGTAAAATACTGTCCTTTGTGTGTAAGTGGAGTCTGTTAGAAGCTACTGGAAACTGTTAGAAGGCTTCCTTTGGAAAACATCAGAAAAAAACATGAAAAGGGTGATATTTTTGGAAAATGGGGCCTTTGTAGCCTTGTGAGTATAGTAGTATGTAGAGTCACCACAGATTTTTCAGGTAATGGTGAAATGTCTCCTTTTCTTACAGGTTAGTTGTCTTACTCAGTTTATGACAGTGTCAAAAATGTTCATATTTGGTCTAAATCTGTGGCCCAAGGAAGTATATCAAATCTTTACCATTCATGATAAATAGGGGTGGGAGTGTATGTGGGGAGGAATAGGAAATGGTACTACTTCATGATCATTCCTGGCATAGTGTAATAATGATATTCCCTGTGAAGATTTTCTCTATACCTTTGTAAGGTTTTTCCTCGCTTCAAATGGTTTCTCCCCGACAAACTCATTCATACTTCAAGACCCACTTTAAACATTGTTTCTTTGAATCCTTCCCTGTGAGTGGGTCTCAGAATTTTGTATACACTTTTATTTTTTAAAAGTTATATATATTTTTATTTATTCTCCCACTAGATAGACTCTGAAATTCTTAACAGTAGGGCTAATGTATTGTTTTGGTATTCCCATTCACCTACACAGTATCTGGAACATAGCTGATAAAACATTGAAAAGTCAGATATGAATGAATTTTTTTATTGATTTTATAATTGATAAAAATAAGTCCCATTAATATCCCCGTTTTTTTCTTTTCTGAATTGTTCCCATTTCTCTTCTGCTGACTTTTTGGAATTAACTCTTCTCTCATTCTCTAACATGCTGTTTTTTGCTTTTAACCAGTTATCTTATGGAGTTTTAGTTGTCACAACTGTTCTGTGAAATAGATGATATTTTTATTGTTTTATGGATAAGGAATTGAGGCTTAGAGGAGTTAGGTAACCCGCCCAAATTTTCATAGCTGGGGTTGGAACTCAGTGTTTTATATCATTAAATATACACAAATGTGTATGAATGTTATTGTCTGTGTGCTAGGTATTTTCTGCCTCTTCAGAACTACCTTACCTTTCTCCATTCTGCTCTGTGTCCCAGAAGACTGACTCATGCAAACTGAATTGGTGGGCTCTGACTTGTGACTTCTTGCTATGGCCTGTGAATCCAAGTAAATAATAAAGAATAGAGTCAGAAGTCTACTACATACCCCATTTAAGACTTCACTGCTTATGTATGTACCATCCTCAAGAAAATTTCAAGCCAAATTGCTGTTATAACATTTACTATTTTCTAGTCTACTATAAGCATTTAAAAACAGAAAGTTTAATGTAAAATAATCCTGCTACAATAGAATGCATATATATTATGTGAAATGTATTCATCATTTATGTGTGAAGTTACAAACTTAGACCAGTGGTCCACAACGCCCAGCATTCTCCTTCTGACAGAAGCATCAAGAGATTCTGGGCTGGGCGTGGTGGCTCATGCTTATAATCCTAGCACTCTGGAAGGCCGAGGCGGGTGGATCCTTTGAGCTCAGGAGTTCGAGACCAGCCTGAGTGAGAGCGAGGCCCCGTCTCCACTAAAAAAAACATACAAAGGAATTAGCTGGACAACTGAAAAAATATATATATAAAAAATTAGCCGGGCGTGGTGGTGCATGCCTGTAGTCCCAGCTACTCGGAAGGCTGAGGTAGGAGGAACACTTGAGCCCAGGAGTTTGAGGTTGCTGTGAGCTAGGCCGACACCACGGCACTCTAGCCCAGGCAACAGAGTGAGACTCTGTCTCAAAAAAAAAAAAAAAGATTCTGGAAGAACGGCATTGTAACATTGTGGATGCACTAGATCAGCAGTCCCCAACCCTTTTGGCATCAGGGATTGGTTTCATGAAGAAAATTTTTCCACGAACCCGGGTTGGGGTAGGGATGGGTTATGGAGCTCAGGCGGTCATGGCGCAGCCTGCCTGGGGGTTGGGGACTGCAGTTCTAGATAACAAATGCTTGTTTTGAGGGGAGAGTAGTTGAGTTTATTTTGCTCAATAGTGAGAAAATAGTTCTTTAGTGAAGTTCTCAGATGAGCTTATTACGGATACCATTCCACCTCAAATGTTAGAAAATGTGTTTACTTTTTAACCTGCTGTTCATCACTTCAGCTCTTATGAAGGGGAAAACTTACGGAGTGTGCCTCAGATTACATATCATTTAATATGGGAATAATATTTCTTTAGAAAGAATGTACATAATTTTACTCATCAGTTTGTTACTGAATTTTTAAATGTAATGATTCCATTTCATTGGCCCTAAAAATTTTGTATTTTTTTACAATCATCTCAGCTCATTGCATTAATATAGTTATAGCTGGGTCCTCCGGATATGTGATAATGCCTGAAGCTTGATATATAATGTTGCATTCTAAATGTACTGTAAAACCAAAGTGGTGAAAATAGGACTTTAAAGTTCACAAAAATATTCACCCTTCGGAATGAAAGTGTAATTATAAATATTAAGCAATAGCTGCTGAAGTAAGCTTGCCTAATCTTTGATTCATACCAGAGTCAACATAATTTTGGATTCACATAAAGTCAGATTAACAAGGTTGGAAGGGATCTTTAAAGGTTATCTTAGCCAACCACTTACCAAGTACTACCACCCTGTTAAGTAGTCCCTGAGGCTATTAAACCTATTCTGTGACTGAACCTTCCCAGCCACTTCTAGAAGTGAGCACATTTCATACTTGAACAGCTCTGATTTAGAGTTCTTCCATATACTGATATTTCTTTCCCTGTAGCTTTTTACCTGAACCTACCAGGTTCTAACCCTTCCTCATGATAGTCTTTCATAATTTTAAAGACTTACTTAACATATTGGAAACCTACCAATTTGTTAGCCTATATCCACAATAACAGTTTTGTTTTTTTTTTTTGCAGAATCCAGAATATAGGCTTCTGCTTTACTTCTTACGGATTGTTGATTATTCTGCACTGGTGTGTTGGATTGAGACCTGTGCATGTCTGCTGACGCAAAGTTATATAAAGTAGAATACTACAGCAGCACATGTGCAGCCTGTTCAGTTAAATGCCAGACAAGGCTAAGACAGATCTATTTGTTCATACCCTAATTGCAGATACTGGCGGGTTTTTGCAGTCACAAGTGAAGAAGTAACTCATCTTAATATTCCTGTATTATTAATAGTTTTGAGGTTTTGAGTTCTGTATATTTCCTCTGACTCAGCATTTATAAAAAATAAAAGCATTTTAACACTAGCCAGTGTTAACTAGTTAGCTCTGAATAAAATGTTTTCTACTACCTTTTTAAAGGTTCCAGGTCAGTTTACATGAAGGATATTGACATTGCAGTGAAGCGTTTGTGAATCATACTTTTCTTTCTTCTAATGTAACCAAAATTCAGAAATAAGTTGGGTGCTGAGGCAGTATGACTGAACTCTTCTCCGTAACCTTAGATTTAAAAAGAGTTTTTTAAACAGACTTAGTGTGGTAAGATCAATTGTTGATAAACTCTTTTTATTCTTTTTTTTTGAGACAGAGTCTTGCTCTGTTGCCTGGGCTAGAGTGCCATGGTGTCAGCCTCACTCACAGAAGCCTCAAACTCCTGGGCTCAAGCAATCCTCTTGCCTCAGCTTCCCAAGTAGCTGGGACTATAGGTGCATGCCATGAGCCTGGCTAATTTTCTGTTTTTCAGTAGAGATAGGATCTCGCTCTTGCTCAGGCTGGTCTCAAAATCCTGACCTCAAGCAATCCTCCCGCTTCCATCTCCCAGAGTGCTAGGATTACAGGTGTGAGCCACCACACCCGGCCGATAAATTTTTTTAGAATTTAAAAAATTTTGTTGGACTGTGCATATATTTTCTTGGCTCAAATTTAAAAAGTACAAAGGATTTAAAAAACTAAAATATCTCTCTGCCTTAATACTTAGCTATCTGGCTCCCTTCCTTATAATATTATTACTTTCTTAATTCTTTTTTTTTTTTTTTTTGAGACAGAGTCTCGCTTTGTTGCCCGGGCTAGAATGAGTGCCGTGGCGTCAGCCTAGCTCACAGCAACCTCAAACTCCTGGGCTTAAGCAATCCTTCTGCCTCAGCCTCCCGAGTAGCTGGGACTATAAGCATGTGCCACCATGCCCGGCTAATTTTTTTTTTTTTTACTATATTTTTAGTTGGCCAGATAATTTCCTTTTTTAGTAGAGACGGGGGTCTCACTTTTGCTCAGGCTGGTCTCGAACTCCTGACCTTGAGCAATCCACCGGCCTCGGCCTCCCAGAGTGCTAGGATTACAGGCGTGAGCCACCGCGCCTGGCCTACTTTCTTAATTCTTAATACTTTTCTTTTACGTGCAGAACCTCCACCCTTCCCATAACCAAATTTTTATTCTTATAATATCCTAAATATGTGTTATATTTATTTTATGCATTTCTGAGGTTAATGAGTCCCTAAAAATAATGATTTGGTTTAATTGGGAATAATATGTAAGTTGAGTATTCTGTTAATATTTTTACCAACTGATATTTCTTTAGCTGCTACACTGTGTTGGGGAATACAAATGCTGGACAACTGTTTAAGGAGGCATGTATAAGTACATTACACAATGATACATTTAACATTAGAAGTACAAAGTCAAAGGAAATATTTAATACTGATTTCTGGGAAGGACTGTAGTGTTGGAAGCTGGGTTTTAAAAAATGAACAGTAGCTCACTGGATAGATGGGGTTGGAGATAGCATTCCAGACAAAGGAGGACATGGAATAGAAAGAGGTCTAATATGTTGAATGAACAATAAGGAACTGAATATTGCTAAAATTATTGGGAAGTAGAGTGGTAGGAGCTCAGACTAGATAGGTAGGCAGTGTGATCAGTTTGTGAAAGGCTTTAGCATAGTGTTGTTGAAACGGATTTATCCCCTAGGGCTACATGAAACAACTTTAAACTTTCAAATTAATATGGAATTACTGTTTAAAAGACCACTCTTTTGGCAGTACAGGGAATAAATGAAAACAGTAAGATTAGGAAACTGGGAGAGTAGTGAGCAGTCTGTTAGAATAATCTGGGCAAGAAATATGTAGTGAGGTTAACAAGGGTGGAATGAAGAGGAGGGGAGGCATTCAGGATCCTACTAGGCAGTAGATTCAGTGAGAAATGGTGAATTATTTTATTAGGAAGCAAAATAATGTAGTGATTAAGTCTTTGGTATTATTATAGAACTAAGTTCAGTTCCAGCTTTGCCTTTTACCAGCTGCATGACTTTGCATCAGTTATTTAATTTTAATAAATTCTGTTTCATCGTTTCTAAAATGAGTATTGTGTAGTTGACACTTTAAGCAGCTTTCATTTAACTAACTTGCTGAATAGTTAGTTAATAGTTGCTCTTCATCCCTCAGTAAAACAAACCTATTTGCAGTTCATGGCAAGCTCTCAGCTTGTTGGCCTTCTTAGGTAAGTAAAACTAAGTGGCAGAATTAACCAGTCACAGTAGGCCTCATGCTGTGTGATACCATTTATACAAAATGTCCAGAATAGGTAAATCTGTAGAGGTAGAAAGTAGGTAAGTGGTTGTAAGAGGCTGGGTGGGGGAAGTGGGGAGTGACTGCTGATAGGTATAAGGTTTCTTTTTGGGGTGATGAAATACTCTAAAATGAATGGTTGACACAACGATGTGTCACAACTCTGAATATAATGAGAACCACTGAACCACTTTTAGAGTTAATTTTATGGTATATGAATTATATCTAAATAAAGTTGTCATAGAAAAAATACATTCAGTTTTCCCCATTTGTCCAATATGTCTTTTATAATTTTCCTTCTTTTAGCCAAGGATCATGCATTGTATTTGGTTATCATGTCTCTTTAACTGCTTATGTTTTTGATGGGTTACAATAATAATAATGAGGAATGTATAGTTAGGTCCCCTGGAAATAAAAGAGGAAACAAACATTTTTTCTCAAATGTTCTTAAACATGTACCATGAGGCCGGGCGTGGTGGCTCACGCCTATAATCCCAGCACTCTGGGAGGCCGAGGCAGGTGGATCGCTCAAGGTCAGGAGTTCGAGACCAGCCTGAGCAAGAGCGAGACCCTGTCTCTACTAAAAATAGAAAGAAATTATCTGGCCAACTAAAAATATATATAGAAAAAATTAGCTGGGCATGGTGGCGCATGCCTGTAGTCCCAGCTACTCGGGAGGCTGAGGCAGTAGGATCACTTAAGTCCAGGAGTTTGAGGTTGCTGTGAGCTAGGCTCACGCCACGGCACTCACTCTAACCCAGGCAACAAAGCGAGACTCTGTCTCAAAAAAAAAACAAACAAACAAACAAAAAAAAAAAACAACATGTACCATGGATCTATTTTTATTTTAGATGCATACAAAATAAAACATTAAATTAAAATTGCTCTTACATGAATGTAAGCTTTTGGTGAAGACAGATCAGACAAAGCCATTTGGAGTAATGTCTGATTTAAAAAAATTTCTGTCAGAATACAATATTTATGCTGGCTTAAACTAGAATTTTGAGACATTAGGTTTGTTTGATTTTAAAAATAGCTTTTAGTCCAGGCGCGGTGGGTCACACCTGTAATCTTACCACTTTGGAAGGCCAAGGTGGGAGGATCACTTGAAGCCAAGAGTTGGAGACCAGCCCTGGGTAACATAGTAAGACCCTATCCCTACAAAAAATAAAAAAAATTAGGGTGTGGTGGCACACACCTGTAGTCCCAGATATTCAGGAGGCTAAGGCAGGATGATCTCCTGAGCCCTGGAGTTTGAGGCTGCAATGAGCTATGATCGCATCACTGCATTCCAGCCTGGGTGACAGGGAGAGACCCTATCTCTGTTCCAAAAAAAATTAAAAATAAGAATTTTAAAAATTTGAAATACAGCTTTAAGAATCTTCTTAGGCCAGGCACGGTGGCTCACGCCTGTAATCCTAGCACTCTGGGAGGCCGAGGCGGGTGGATCGCTCAAGGTCAGGAGTTCGAGACCAGCCTGAGCAAGAGCGAGACCCCGTCTCTACTAAAAATAGAAAGAAATGATCTGGCCAACTAAAATATATATAGAAAAAATTAGCCGGGCATGGTGGCGCATGCCTGTAGTCCCAGCTACCC
>CM052442.1:115162061-115213739 GCA_028533085.1 Varecia variegata | reverse complement strand
CTCTTGCTCAGGCTGGTCTCGAACTCCTGACCTTGAGCGATCCACCCGCCTCGGCCTCCCAGAGTGCTAGGATTACAGGCGTGAGCCACCGCGCCCGGCCAGAAATATTTCTTAGTATACAAATGGTTTTATACTTTGTGGCTTTTGGGTTTCTAATATTGTTTAAGAAGGCCTTACAAAACAATAGTCTTTAAATTTTGGGTCCGACAGTTCACTTGAGCTTGTAGATTAAATTAGAAATAATATAGAAACAAGCGTGAGCCTCTTATGTAGGAAAATCTTCAAACTGAGTTTTGAAATGAATTTATAACCTATTATCTATTTCAGGTAAAATTCTGAGTTTAATAAAAAGCTATGTTTTGGAGACCTTTTTTGTATGTTAATTTGGGTAAAAAATGGTTTTTTACTGTTCGATCTTCTCTTCTATAAGACCTGTTAATCTATTACTTAGCTTTCTCCTGAAATAAGAAAGTTGCCTATTGAGATTTAAAAAAAAAAAACACTTGCCTCCCACTCTACTAAACGTAGAAATGTCATTCAACAACTTGGTTGTGATTCTGTCTGGAATTGTGCCACACTCTTGAACGTGGGCCTGTGTGCATATATGGTACATCTAGAATTGTGGTTCTCCATGTAGATTGCTTATTGGAATTGCCTGGAAGCTTTTGAAAAACAGTAATGCCCAGGTCCCCATTCCCCCTTATTCTGATATATTTGGCTTGGGGTGTGGCTTGTTTAAAACCTCCCCAGATGATTCTGTTGTGCTAATAAAATTCAGAACCACTTGATCTAAGGGTAGAGGTTGATGGATGATGGTTCAATTGATGTTAAAGCTTCTGCTGGGATAGTTGGCATAATCAGACTCAATAATCAACTTTTTAAAAATGCAAAACAGAATGTTGGATATACTTTGAAAGCAAACACTGCTGCTGTGACCCAGGAATGTAATTTTCTTCAAATTACTGAAATACTACGCTGCTACATTTATACAGGAGTTCTGCAGATAAACTTTTCAGAGCCTCTGTAGTGGGAAATGGTTTAGAGCAATAGTTTCCAGTTCTGACTGTCTATTAGTATCATCTGGAGGAGCTTCAGGTAAAAACTTCGAGTGAAAATGCACATACCTGTATCCCACCCTAGACAATCAGAATTGCTGGGGGTGAAGCCCAAGGACTTATATTCTTTAAGTTCCTCAGGAGATTCTAATGCATAGCCAGAATGGGGAGTCACTCATTTAGAGTGTATAACTAGACAAGATGTAAGATTTTAGGTTGTTTTACTGTCCTCTAAAAGTTAAATGTACTGCTTGTAATATTAGAATTAGTTTTCTAATTAGTGATTTTGGTCAAACTGTTTTTGTTTGTTTATATCTTCTAAAAATGACAAACAGCAGTAAGAAAAGAATGCAGAGCTCTTTATTTCAACCAGGAGCTTGATTGGCTTTCCACTAAACTGTCAGTTTTGGTGCCACACAGATGGATATATCTACTTCAACCACCCTTCTAGGGAGTGATGCTATAAGTATAAAGTTTTTAAAATTTCTGCATATATTCGAATCCTACTAGCCTGTTTTATCTTGGTCCAAGTCACTTCTCTAACTTCATCTGTAAAATGCAAATATTGCCTACTGTGTATAAGGTATTGTTGTGAGGATTAAATGAGATAGTGTATATACAGTGTCTAACACTTTGGCACTAAATAATTTCAAATCTGTGCTCCTTCTGTTCAGTGTTCCTTTTTGACACTAATTGTTCTTTTTAGAAGAACTCTACTATAGGTGTTCCAGTGCAGGTTAGAATACTTTTATAATTTAATATTTTAAATTTATATTTTAAGTTACATACAATAAAACTTACACTGGGGTATACAGTTCTATGAGTTTTGACAAATGCTTAGGGTTGTATTAATATAACCACCACCACAATTAACTTACAAAAACAGTTGCCTCACATTCCTCTTCCTACTGTACCTATTTGTTCAATCAAACCCTCCCCCACCCTTAATTTCTGGCAACCATGGATTTATACCATCTATATAATTTTTTTCAAGAGACAAGGACTAGCTATGTTGCCCAGGCTGGAGTACAATGGCTATTCCCAGGCATAATCATTGTGTACTATGTATAGCCTCAAAATCCTGGGCTCAAGCAATCCTCCTGCCTCAACCTCCCAAGTAGCTGGTACTAAACCACGTCGCCCAGCTCAGACTATGATTTTACGTTTTCCACTGTGTCATAGAAATGGAATCAAATACACCTATTTTTAAAGTGGGCTTTTGTTTTCTATTTTTAGGTTTTGAGAGATTTAAAAAAAAACATGGGCAGGGCGCGGTGGCTCACGCCTGTAATCCTAGCACTCTGGGAGGCCGAGGCGGGTGGATCCTTTGAGCTCAGGAGTTCGAGACCAGCCAGAGCAAGAGCAAGACCCCGTCTCTACTAAAAATAGAAAGAAATTATACGGACAGCTATAAGAATATATATAGAAAAATTAGCTGGGCATGGTGGCGCATGCCTGTAGTCCCAGCTACTCGGGAGGCTGAGGCAGGAAGATGGCTTGAGCCCAGTAGTTTGAGGTTGCGGTGAGCTAGGCTGACGCCATGGCACTCTAGCCCAGGCACCAGAGTGAGACTCTGTCTCAAAAAAAAAAAAAAAAAAGGTATTTTAGGTACAAGTCCTTTGTCAGATATATAATTTGCAAATATTTTCTCCCGGTATAGCTTTCCATTCTCTTAACAGTGTCTTTGGACTTTTGATGAATTCCAGTTTGTCAGTTTTGTCTTATGGTTGTGCTTTTGATGTTGTGTCTAACAACTGTTTGCTTAATTAACTGAAGATCACAAAGATTTTCCCCCAGAAGTTTTATTGTCTTTCTTACATTTGGTAGTGATCCGTTATGGATTTTGTATAAAATGTGAGCTATAGTTAAAGTAGATTTTAAAAATCTGGGTATCTTAATTATTCTAGTACTTTCTGTTGAAAAGACTTTTCCCCTCATTGAATTGTTTTATCACCTTTGTAAAAAATCAGTTTGTCATATTTATGTGGGTCTGTCTCTGGTCTCTGTTCTGTTCCTTTGATCTATGTATCCTTTTGCCAATACTGTAGCTTTATGGTATGTTTTGAAATCAGGTGATGTCCTCTTTCAAAATTTTTGAAACTTTGGCTATTCTAGTTTCTTTGCTGTTTGATATAAATTTTAGAATCACTTTGATATCTACGCATAAAATACTGGGATTCTGGTTGGTATTGAGTGGAATCTATAAGTCAGTTTGGAAAGAATTAACATTTTAATTATGTTGTCTCCCAGTCCATGATAAGATGACTTATCTCTCCATTTAAGGTCTTTTTAAATTTTGCAGTTTTCAGCATACAGATCCTTCACATATTTTGTTAAATTTATACCTAAATATTTTGTATTTTGGTACTATTATAAGTGGTATTTTAATTTTTTTATTTCCAGTTATTCATTGCTAGTGTATAAAAATACAGCTGATTTTTTTTTTTTTTTTTTTTTACATTGGCCTTGTATTCTAGACCTTGCTAAACTTATTCTAGGAATTTTTTTGTAAATACATGGGATTTTCTACATGGACGTGTAGTCATCTGTGACTAGAAAAAGTTTTATTTTTTTCCTTTCTGATCTCTATCTATACCTTTATTTCTTTTTCTCTCCATATTGCATTTGTAAGACTTCAGTACAGTGTTGAACAGGAGTGGTGAAAAGAGACGTCCTTGCTTTGTTTCAGATCTTAGAGGAAAAGTATACAGTCTTTCACCATTAAGTATGTTAGCCATAGTTTTTTTGGTAGATTACTAAATTGAAGTGTCTCTTCTATTCCTGGTTTGCTGAGAGGTTTTATGACCAGTGAATGTTGAATTTTGTCAAATGCTTTTTATGTATCCTATCTTGTGGTTATTCTTCTTTAGGATTTTAGTGTGGTCAATTAAATTGATTTTTTGAATGTTTAACCAGCCTTGCAATCCTGAGATAAACCCCACATGGTCGTGGTGTAATTATCCTTTTTGTATATTGCTGTATTTGATTTTCTAATATTTTGTTGAGGATTTTTGCATCTTTGTTCATATGGTAGTTTTCTCTGTAATGTCTTTGTCTGATTTTGGTATCAGGGTGATACTAATCTTATAATAGGAATTGGGAAGTGTTCCTTCTCTTCTGTTTTCTGGAAGAGATTGTATAGAATTGGTATTTTTTCCTTCCTTGAATGATTGGTAGAATTTACCAGTGATACCATTTGACATGGAGTTTTCTTTGTGGGAAGGTTTTAACTACATATTCAATTTGTTTCATAGATACAGGAGTGTTTGTGTTCTTTTTTCTTTAATGTAGTTTAGTTTAGTAGTTTGCGTCTTCAAGAAATTGGTCCATTTTCATCTGAGTTTGGTTTTTTTTTTAAGAGGCTCACTTAAGGTCTCACTGTGTTACTCAGGCTGGAGTGTAGTGGCACAGTTTCAGCTCATTGCAGCCTCGAACTCTTGAGCTCAAGCAATCCTCTTGCTTCAGCCTCCTGAGTAGCTGAGACTACAGGTGCACACCACCGCACCTGGCTAATTTTTAAAGTTTTTTGTGGAGACGGGGGTCTCGCTCGCTATGTTGCAAGGACTGGTCTCAGTCTCCCAGCCTCCCAAAGTGCTCGAGTTACAGGCAAGAGCCATTGCGCCCCACCTGAGTTGTTGAATTTAATGGGCAAAGAATTGTTTGTAGCCTTATTTTACTGACCTTGCTGGAATCTTAGTAGTTTTTTTGATCTGTAGTACTAGCTTTATTTTTTCTTGTTTTTCTGCTTTTGATTTTTTTGACTCCTGCTGTTTATTATTCCCTTCCTTCTGCTTGTGTTGGTGGGTTTTGTTTTGTTGAAGCATTTGAGACTTTTCTTTACTTATATAAGTGTTTAGTGTGTTAAATTTTTCTCTAAACACTTAACTATGCCCCACAAATTTTGATATGTTTGTATTTTCATTTTTGTGTTCAGTTCAAGTTATCTAATTTTCTTTGAGATTTCCTTCTTGACCCCTGGATTATTTAGTAGAAGATGATTAAGTTTCCAAGTAGTCTGTCTACTTGTTCAATGGATTAATGAAAGAAGAGTATTGAAATCTCTTAAGTATAATTGTGGATTTGTTTATTTTTCTTATCTTTCTATCAGTTTTCACTTTATTTTGAAGTTTTGTTCTTAGGGGCACATATTTAGTATTGTTATGTCTTCTTGGTGAATTGACTTTTTTACCATTGTGAAGTTTTTCTTTATCAGTGGTAATTTCCCTTCTGAAGTTTACTTTGTCTGATAGAAATATAACCACTGCTGTTTCATTTGATTAGTGTTTGCACGATATATCTTTTTCCATCCTTTTATTATGTATGTTTCATACACTGAAAACTGGGTTATGGACAACATGTGGTTTTGCCCTCTTAAAAAAAAAAAACTTGGCTGTTGCCGTCTTATAAATGGTTTGTTTTGAATATTTACACTTGATGTAATTATTGATGTGGTTGGATTTAAGTCTTTTTAATTATTTTTCTCTTTGTCCTTTTTCTGTCTTTTGGGTTACTTTTTTTTCTTTTCATTTTATTTATTTATTTTTTTTTGAGAGAGTCTTGCTCTCTCACCCTGGCTAGAATGCAGTGAAGTCATCATAGCTCATTGCAACCTCAAACTCTTTTTTTTTTTTTTTTTTTTTGAGTTAGAGTCTCATTCTGTTGCCCGGGCTAGAGTGCCATGGCATCAGCCTGGCTCACAGCAACCTCAAACTCCTGGGCTCAAGCAATCCTCCTGCCTAAGCCTCCCGAGTAGCTGGGACTACAGGCATGCGCCACCATGCCTGGCTAATTTTTTCTGTATATATTTTTAGTTGTCCATATAATTTCTTTCTATTTTTAGTAGAGACAGGGGTCTCACTCTTGCTTAGGCTGGTCTCGAACTCCTGAGCTCAAACGATCCACCTGCCTCGGCCTCCCAGAGTGCTAGGATTACAGGCATGAGCCACCGTGCCCGGCCTGCAACCTCAAACTCTTGAGCTCAAGCGATCCTCTTGCCTCAGCCTCCTGAGTAGCAAGCAGCAGCAGGGGCCACTGAGCCAGACCAGCTTTTTCTTTGTTTTAAACTATATCTCTTGGTCTTGTTATTTTAGTGGTTGGTCTTATTATTTTAGTGATTACTCCAGGGATTATAATATAACTATCCAACTGTTCATATTCTACTTAGAGTTAGTATTTTACCACTCCAAGTAAAACAAAGAAACCTTACAACCATGCAGATTACTTTTTCCCAGCCCCTGTATATTATGGTTGTTGTATGTATCATGTCTATCTATATTCATTTAACTCTTCCTCCCCATCATGACATGTTACAATGTTTTACTTCAACAGTTTTCATGTTTTCAAAAATTTAAGAGGAGAAAAATAGTCTAGAATATTTACCCAGATATTTATCATTTCTGTTGCTCTTCATTCTTTTCTATAGTTCCAAGTTTGCGCTTGGTATCATTTCCCTTCCCCCTAAATGATTTTTTAAAGTATTTTTTTCAGAGCAGCTCTGTTGGCAGTTCTCTTTATCATTGCTTTTTATTTATTTATTTTGGTCTGATAATATCTTTGTCTTCATTCCTGAACTATACTTTCTTTGACAATAAATTCTTGGTTGACATCTTTTTTGATATCCCTTAGAGTGTTCACTTGAAAAAACATTTTTTTCTCTGTTGTAAAGATTGGATGATTTCTTTTGATTTATCTTCAAGTTCATTGACTCCTCTGTCATCTCCTTTCTGTTTGTGAGCCTATCCAATGAATTTTGTGTTGTTTAGTTCTAAAATTCTCATTTAGTTCTTTTTTATAGTTTATATTTCTCTCTTGAAAATTTATTTCATTTGTTTTAAGGTGTTCACCCTTATCTAATGGGTCATGGTTTTGATAGCTACTTTAAAAGTCTTTGCCTGGTAATTCTAATATCTGGGTCATCTACAGGTCAGCATCTATGGATTATCTTCTCCTTTGAGAATTGGTCAGACTTTTTGTTCTTGCTATATCTCGTAGTTTAGATTCAATCCCAGATGTTTTGAATACTATATTGTGAGATTTTGGGTCCTGTTAAAATCCTTTAGAGAATGTTGAAGATTTTTTTTGTTTGTTTTAGTAGATAAGTCAACCTGATTAGGTTATACCTGCAAGTTCTTTCTCTCCTTACATAGGCAGTTGGTTCCATTATCCAATTTTCAAAGCCTTTGCCATGTTGTTTGCATTTGCACCTCTCATTGACACTTAAATTAATCTAGGACTTGGGCAGTGATTTATATCATAGTTCTGTTCTGAAAGCCTCTCCTATACTTCTGTGGGTGTGTTCCACACACAGACTTAGGGATCTACCTCTCCATTTCTCTCCTCTCAGTGATTTCTCCCATACTTCTCAGCTCCTAGGGGCCTTTTCTTTATTCCTTCAGTCAGAAGCATGGAGTTCTCTTAGTTTTAGAGTCCTGCCTGTCAAGGCAGTGAGCACATTCCTGCGAGGCCCCGCCCAGAACCTATTAAGTAAAAATATGGGGGTGGAACCTGGGAATGTATGTTTTTAACAAAACTTTCCATAGTTATTTTTGATAAACCAATAATAGGTTTGGGAACTACTGGCTGGATCCAGTGTTTGGCAGTAGCAACATCAAATCATTCCCCCTCCTCTCTCTCTTTTTTTCCCTCTCTTTGCAAGTTGAGACTCTTAATTTCTGAAATATTTTTCCCCAAACACCCTATCTAGTGGTGAGGAATATAATGTACTGGATGCCACAAAGTTATAGTCACATAATTCCAATTAATGCCACCAAACTCAAGTCTCTCAATTGATAGGATTATTGCTATTATTTTACACATGGTTAAATCTAAATTTCTGACTTTATTTCAGTTGTAGGCAAATCTTGTGAAAACCTATCACGGATCTCTGAGGGTTCTTTTAAAATTTCTAAATCAGGCACGTTGCAGTGGCTTTCGCCTGTAATCCTAGCATTCAGGGAGGTCGAGGAGGCAGGATGGCTTGAGCTCAGGAATTTGAGACCAGCCTGAGCAATAGCAAGACCTCATCTCTACAAAAAAATAGAAAGATAAGCTGGGTATGGTGGCGCGCACCTATAGCCCCAGATCCTCTGGAGGCTGAGGCAGGAAGATCTCTTGAGCCGAGGAGTATGAAGTTGCAGTGAGCTATGATGATGCCACTGCACTCTAGGCTGGGCGACAGAGCGAGATTCTGTCTCAAAAAGAAAAAAAAATTTAAGTCACATTTTGAAATTTAGAAATGTGACTTAGAAGAAAGAACTAGAGATGACACTGTATATATTCTGGACAAATAAACATTGTAGGATCAGTTAATAGGTTTCTTTTTGCATCTTAACTCTTATAGATTATTGGTGTCTGTCTAGAGTGCTGTGATGAAGAAGGATTCTTAGGAGAGTCTGAGTCAGAGAATTAAGAAGTGCCTAGATAGATTAGCAGAATGTGCTAGGATGAGTTAGTGAAAGTGTTTGCATCCTTGGCTTTGGGGGAAGGGAAGTATATGAGTGTGAATTTTTGTGTGACAAATGGTATTGTTGAAAATTGATAGAGATTTCTTTCTTGATATTTTATACAAGATTACTTTAACTAAATCAGTAATCAGCTATGGTGAAATAAAGCAGTTTTAGTCCACAGAAATCTTTTTTGAAATGTTATTTGATGTGGCAGAATTTTATATGAAATACAAATAAACAGACCCATGTTTTAGTTCCACTCCTGCTATTGTAACTGAGCTCTGGTGTCTTTGAATGAATCAGGCTTTGCTGATCTCTTAGGCCTCATTGCATTTTAAGTTAAAATTCTGTACCCAAAGAGTATTCGCACTAGTTTTATGAGAAATGGAGATATTTGTGACAGCACTGTAAACTATGGTCTTACTTCACAGTGTTAGCTTTTCCTTCTCAAAATGAAATAGCAGCCCTAAGATTACACACTATAAATTATTACATAGTATAAATATTTTATCAGTTTGGTTTAACATCTCCAAAGTACCCTCAGACTTAGAAATGATTTGGACCCATTTGAACTATTCAGTTTATAAGGTATTAGGGAAAAATATTATTATTATTATTATTATTTTTTTTTTTTTTTAAAGAGATGGGGTCAAACTCCTGGGCTCAAGTGATCCTGCCTCAGCTTCCCAAAGTAGCTGGGACTACAGGCATGCATCACTGTTCCCAGCTAGGCATTAGAAATTTTATTAATTACATTTAGTGTGCTGATGTGGTGGTCTGTTAAGTCTTAATTGCAAAAAAAAAAATTAATTTTAATTAGTGCCTGATTTAATACAGTAATTTACTTTTGATTTAATTTCTTTTTGGCTTATTTTGGCTCTTACAGAAATCTGACATATTAGTGTGGCAGACTATTTTTAAATAGTCTTGAACATATAATTCAAATTTTGTATTTCCTTTGGGGAATAAAGACATATCCTATGAATGGATATTTGGGTAGAGTATTATGGAAATTTAAATTCATCCTAGAAGTTCACTAAATGTCAGTGAAGTGCTGTTACCTTTAAATGACTTTTTTTCCCTCCTTCTTTAGAATCCAGCAACTATCACAAGAATACTCCTTAGCCACTTCAATTGGGATAAAGAGAAGCTAATGGAAAGGTAAGGAACTATGTTGTCAGCTTTGTACTTAGAAGAAACACAGAAAGCCTGTTGAACTGAATTTACAAGAAACAAGAATTGATTTATGTACTAGTATGTGAACGAACCAAAATGCAAGTAGTAACTGCTTTAATTTCTTGTATTTCCCATCTGTAAATTTTATAATAAATTGAGTATTAGGGAATTCAGACTTAATGTCTCTTATTTATTTGAGGGGTTGCTCTGCTTCAGATTCTTAAACATATATCCTCTTGGGCACCAAGAACTAAAAACAGGTCAGAAAAAAAACCACTTGATACATTCTTGGAGCACATGAATAAGATCTTCCCCTAATTACTTAAAAAGACTTCTCACTCATAAACTTCTAAATCTGTATTAGGCATATTAATAACAGTTGTTCACTAAAACAAAATTAAGAAGTTACTTAGGCTTTTCTGGCCACCAGACCAGCTGCTTAAACTGGTTCTCTGGTTTCAGGGCAGGATTCTGCCCCATGGCATTAATTAATTAATTAATTAGTGTGTGTGTGTGTGTGTGTGTGTGTGTGTGTGTGTGTGTTTCGGAGATAGAGTCTTGCTCTCTTGCCGGGGCTAGAGTGCAGTGGCGTCAGCCTAGCTCACTGCAACCTCAAACTCGTGGGCTCAAGCGATCCTTCTGCCTCAGGCTCTCAAGTAGCTGGGACTACAGGCGTGTGCCACCACACATGGCTAATTTTTCTACTTTTTGTAGAGACGGGGTCTCCCTCTTGCTCAGGTTGCTCTCAAAACTCCTTAGTTCAAGCTATCCTCCTGTCTCGACCGCCCAGAGTGCTAGGATTACAGGCATGAGCCACTGTGCCCAGCCCAGTGGTGTTTCTTAATTTTGATAACATTTACTTTTAGGCTTATTTATTTTATGATACCTCTACTAGGAATAGAAGTTTTTATTATTTACTTCTGAAACTCCTTTAGTGAACTACACCTACTCAGAGTTTATTTCATAGTAATGTATTTCTGTAAACACATTCTGAAATATATCTTACTACGCTGCTGAAAGTGTTTTTCAGTTAAATATTATTTATATATTATAATATATGTTTATATAAATTATATATTTATAATAAATAATAAATATATTATTAATATAAATAATAAGTGTGGTAATCGTGAATTTAAAAGTAAGAAGCTTCTATGAAACTTCTTTGTGTGAACTTTTCAGTTTCTCTTTGTAATTTCAGTTTTTGTATATTCTGAAGATAACCTATTGGGTATCTAGAGATTTATAATTGGAGCTTTAAATAGTGTCTTTAAGGTCAATATGCAATATCTTTTTGTCTCATTTAATGGTTTTCTCATACTCCATGTGGTCTGCTGTTAGCACTGCCATGCTTTTTTTTTCTTTAAGCATTTGGCATATCTTTTCCATTTTCTAATGTTCTTTTCTGGGTTATTTGGTTTTAGGTTATACCTTTTGTAAATAGCATGTAGGTGATTTTTCAAAAAAATCTAAATTTATTAAAAAACTAATCTATAACTATATTTTAATAGCTGAGATTAACATTCACATTTTATGATTGATATTTAGATTTAATTACAGCTATTTTAAGTTGTGGTTTATATTTACCATGTTTTCTATTTGCTTATTTTGTTGGCTTCATAAAATTTTCTTTTGATTTTTCTCTGATAATTTCAAAGTTATATATATATTCTGTTTCAGTTTTTCTAGTGGTTACCTTTACAATTTGCCTGTGTATACTTAAAACTATAAGTTTATGACAATATTTAGTTACAGTATCCATCCCCTGTATAAAATAAAAACTGTAGCATAGTTTTTTCCTCAATCCTTTTCTTTTTCAGCTCACCTTGATAAGTTCATAATGTTTGAATTTTTCATTTGTTTTTAAGGCTTTTCATATCTATATACTTAACATTTTTTTCTTTTTTTGGCTAATTTGTTTCTTGCATGCTTATGTTTTTTGGAAATTTATTCATTTTACTCTGAAATATGTCTTGTAATTGTGTGAGTCAAATTTCATATGTGGTAAACATTGAGTCCTATGAGAGAAATTCTTAATATTTTGAAAATTAATGTAATATTTTCAGATGTGAGTTTTGAAAACATAACCAGTTAGGCCCTTTAAGTCTGAGGACTCATGTTTTTGGTTTTGGGAAATTCTTAGCTGTTACTTCTTCAGCATACCTTTTCTCCATTCTCTTGATACTTTCTGGAATTCCTGTTAGTCACATGTTGAAACTTCTGGATCTCTTTCCAGGTTATCTAACTTCTTTCAAAATACTTCTGTACTTGCAGTCTTTGTACTTTGTTCTGTGAAAATTCCTGAAGTTTATCTTTTATCTGTCTGTCTGTCTGTCTGTTTATTTAAAAAAGAGACAGGGTCATGCTTTATCACCCAGGCTGGAGTGCAGTCACAGCTCACTGCAGCCTCAAACTCGAGGGCTCAAGAGATCCTCCTGCCTCAGCCTCTCAGCCTCCCGAGTACCTGGAACTACAGGCGTGCACCACCACGCCTGGCTAATTTTTTTTGTTTTTTGAGACAGAGTCTCACTCTGTTGCCCAGGCTAGAGTGCTGTGGTGTCAGCCTAGCTCACAGCAACCTCAAACTCCTGGGCTCAAGCGATCTTCCTGCCTCAGCCTCCCGAGTAGCTGGGACTACAGGCATGCGCCACCATGCCCGGCTCTTTTTTTCTATATATATTTTTAGTTGTCCATATAATTTCTTTCTATTTTCTTAGTAGAGACCGGGGTCTCGCTTTTGCTCAGGCTGGTCTCAAACTCCTGAGCTCAAAGGATCCACCTGCCTCGGCTTCCCAGAGTGCTAGGATTACAGGCGTGAGCCACCTCGCCCAGCCTAATTTTTTTTCATTTTTTAACACACAAGGTCTATGTTGCCCAGGCTGGTTTCAAGCGATCCTCCTGACCTGGCCTCCCAAAGTGCTGGGATTACAGGCACAAGCTGCTGCACCTGGTTCCTCAAGTTTATTTTTAATTCACTTGCTTTTCTTTCTGCATCCATTCTGCTTTTTAGCCATCTTGAATTGTTTAACAGTGTCCAACTTAATTTTTTTTAAACACTTTAGTCTTGTTTTGTGGTTGCAATTTCTTCCTTTATCTCTCTTGCTACATTAATTATCCTTACACTAAAATAATTAGACCTAAATAATGAGAGTACAATGTGGCTGAAAAGGTACAGGGAAATTTAGTCTTAAGTATCTTTGTTAGAAAAAGAAAATAAAGTAAAACATGAACCAATTCTTTGAAACAGGAAGTTAGAAAAATAAAGTAAGCCCAAAGAAAGTAGAATAGGTTGTCTTTTTTTTTTTTTTTAATTTTGTTTTCTTTTACTTTATTCTAAGAACACAGTCTTTTTTTTTTTTGAAATGAGGTCTTTCTATGTTGCCCAGGGTGGTCTCAAATTACTGAGCTCAAGCTATCCTCCCGCCTCAGCCTCCTGAGTAGCTGGGATTACAGGTGTGAGACACCATGCCTAGCATAGAATAGATATTTAAGATGAAAACAGATATTCATGAAATAGAGAACAATAGTAACAAAAAAGATAGAAGTATAGATATTTGAAATGAAGTTTTTTAAAGGGAAGCATCAAGAGAATGAGAAGACAAATAATAGACTAGGAAAAAATATTTGCGAAAGAATTTACCTGATAAAGGACTGTTGCCCAAAATGCACAGTGAACTCTTAAAACTCAACAGTAAGAAAAGGACTGGACTAAAAAATGAGCCAAAGATGTTGACTTCTCACCAGAGGATATACACAGATGGCAAATAAGCATATGAAAAGATGCTCCACATCCTATGTCATCAGGGAAATGCCAATTAAAACAACATTGATGGGTGCAGTGTCTCATGCCTATAATCTTAGCATTCTGGGAGGCTGAGGTGGGCAGATTGCTTGCCTGAGACCAACCTGAGCAAGACCCCCCCTCCGTCTCCACTAAAAATAGAAAAAAGTTAGCTGGATATGGTGGTGCACGCTTGTAGTCCCAGCTACTTGGGAGGCTGAGGTAGGAGCCCACTTGAGTCCCCCCCAAACTCACTTGAGCCCAGGAGTTTGAGGTTGCTATGAGCTATGATAATGCCACTGCAGTCTAGCTGGGGCAAGAGTGAGACTCTGTCTCAAAACAAACCAACCAAAAAAACCCCCCAACATTGAGATACCGCTACATGCCTATTAAAATGGCCTAAATCCAAATTACTGATACCATTGAATACAGGCTAGGATGTGGAGCAGTAGGAACTCATTCATTGCTGATGGGAATCCAATACAAAATGGTACAGCTACTTTGGCAGTTTTTTACAAAACAAGGTGTACTGTTACTGTACAATCCAGCAGTTGTGCTTCTTGGTATTATATTTATCCAAAGGAGTAAAAGTGTATATCCACATAAAAACCTGCACATGTCTGTTCATAGGAGCTTTTATTCATAATTGCCAAAACTTGGAAGCAACCAGGATGTTCTTCAGTAGGTAAATGGATGAATAAATTGTGGTACATCCAAAAATGGAATATTCAGTGCTAAAAAGAAATGAGCTATCAAGGTATAAAAATACATGGAAGAAACTTAAATGTATATTACTAAATGAAAGAAGCTAATCTGAAATGGCTATATACTGTATTATTCCAACTATTTCACATTCTGGAAAAGGCAACATGAAGACAGTAAAAAGAGAAGGGAGGGATGAACAGCATGGAGGTTTTGTAGGCCGTTTTAACTATTCTGCATGATGCTATAATGGTGGATGCCTGTCATTATACATTTGTCCAAAGCTTTAGAATGTATAACCCCAAGTGTGAACCCTCATGTAAACCATGGACTTTGGTGATAATGATGTGTCAGTGTAGGTTCATCAAATGTACGATGTTGATAGTTGGGGAATTTATGCTTGTATTGGAGTGGGGGGGTATATGGAAACTGTCACTTTTGCTTTAATGTTGCTGGGAACTTTAAACTGCTCCCAAAAAATAGGTTTTTTTTGGAAAGGGGGTGATAAACCGTTGGTAAATGTGATGGGGGAGAAGAGGGCACAAATAACATAAGAATTATGTAAGACATAATTACAGTTGGGAAAAATTTCAAAATTATAAATTAATACTGTGTACCAACTTTACTAATACATTTGAAAGGTTGTAAGTGGGAATTGCCTAAGTTATCCCCTAAGATGTAGAAAAATGGAGTAAATTTATAACCACAGAAAAGTGTTGTAAATATAGTATAAGACTGCCCACCCCTTCCCCAAAAAGCACTAAGTGACCTTATGGTTAAGGTCTATCTAATAAACCTTCAAGGAACTGCCAGTTCCTACTGAAAATTATCTCAGAACATAGAAAAAGAGAAGGCATCATTAATTCATGTTAGCCAAATCAGAATAATCCTGGTTCCAAAATTTGACAGAGAGCATGAGAAAGCCATCTTTATTAGGAACAATGCTGTCGATTTTGTAAATAAAATAATACTTAATTGAATTGAATGAATCAGTGGTCTGGTAGAATTTTTCCTAGAAATGCAAGGATAGATCATGATGGGGGGAAATTCTTTTCATCTATACCATTTACTACATTAACAATGAAGAGAAACCAAAAAGTAATCACAGTATATGCCAGTTATGCATTTAACAAAATTGTGCACTTGCCCATGATTTAGTGAAAACAAAATTCTTAGCAAACTGAGAGGGTAATTTCTCAGCTTGATAAAAGGAGTCAACTAATAATCTACAGCAAAATTTTGCTTAATGTTGAAACATCAGAAGCATGCCCGTGAAAATTAAATGAGGATAATGACTGTTACCACCATTTCAATGTATTGGAAGTTCTGATAAATAAAAAAATACCCAGAAAATTAAGTGGTCTAAAGATTCGAAAAGAAAATATGTACATAATATAATCATCTACCTAGGAAACCCAAGAATTAACTGATAAACCATTAAAGTGGTTGCCTGTTAGAATTGCCTGAGAACTTTTTAAAAAATACCAGTGCCCAGGCCCCTCTCCATTACTCCCTCCCTCAGTAAACCTAAAAAATGAAAAGAAACATGGAATGAAGTAGTCTTAGCTTCAGTGACACTATGTTCCTCCCCATTCTTGAGTATAAAAATGAAGGTTACCCATCTGGTAATACTATAACTATTTAGAATCCCAGGAATTACAAGAAAAAGTAGACAATAGAGCCAATAAAGGTTGTTATGTAGCATTTTTTTTAAATCTTGCTTCCTAATTGGTAACACTGAATGTATTCAAGTATCGTTTCTATTTATCTTGATATACCTAAAGATAAATCCTTTTTTCTTTTTTTAATCTACCCAAGATAGTACTTGAGTTAAAGATAAATCTTATCCTAGTCAAGATGGTGAAATATTTTAAATTTCTTCCTCTCTCTTTACTCCTTCATTTCCATATTCCAGGCATATCAGTGGTTATTTTATTCATTAGTAAACCACGGTCCCTGCCCTGGGGGAGGAGCTTATGTCCTTTGAGGGCAATAGAGGTGTAAATAGATCCTTGCCAGTTATTCCTCTTATTTGCCTCATGCTGCTCATGTTAGTCTGTAGTGTAAACAAATTTGTGCTAACCCTAAAAATGAATTTTATTCTTTTTAAAAATAATTTTTGGGGCCGGGTTCAGTGACTCATCTGTAGTCCCAGCATTCTGGAAGTCCAAAGCAGGAAGATTGCTTGAGACCGGGAGTTTGAGACCAGACTGGGAAACTTGGTGAGGCTCCATCTCTATAAAAAAAGAAAAATTTAGCTGGGTGTGGTGGTGCATGCAGCTACTTGGGAGACTAAGGCAGGAAGATCACTTAAGCCCAGGAGTTCAAGTTTGCAGCAAGCTATGATTATATCACTGTACTCCAGCCTGGGTGACAGAGTGAGACCCTGTCTCTAAAGATATTTAGATAGATAGATAGATAGATACATAGATAGATAGATAGATTTATTTATAGCAAAGGTGAGGAGCTGGTGGAGAAAGGACAATTTTAACTTTATGGTCTCTACTTTTATCTGTCATGGCAGCTTTCCATACCTTTGCTATTATCTTTCTTTCCAGTCTTCTGGGTTTTTTTTTTTTTTTTTTTAACTTTGAAGATTAATTTTTCTTCTGTTTTACAAATTACATAGAATTTTCTCTATTAGCTAATTTCTTCCCATGACCCTCCAGATGAAGCAAAACAAAGCAAAGCAGCGAATCAGAACTGCAGCAACAACTGTATCTCAAACTTTCCATCTGAGCTTTGATACTATAATAATCTTTATAGGATATTACTTCCAATTTTCATCTGTCATGTCTTGAACCTATTCTTCCTTTCCTGAAATATCAGTCAGGGGTTTAGTTATAAACAAACTTTAATAGGTAAAAAAAAATAGGCATTAGAGATTGAGAATCAGTGTGAAGGCTATGCAGCCAGGAAAATGCCAAAATCACTGTGTCAAACTATTTTAATGGAGGCATTATTGCTGCCACCATTGGGCACAGGCATCACAGCTCTTATCATCAATATTGGGCATGTGACACCAAGACTAGTACTTCTGCCATTGCAGCCTCTGAAAACTGAGTATCTCCTTACTCCTTTGATAGAATAAACTCCTCCTTGAACCTTCTTCAAGTACTAAGTTTTTGATAAACTGTCTCCTTAACTCCTGCTGGGCATAAATCCTCCCAGCAGGAGAGACTGGGAATGTGAGTTGTCCGTTTTCCCCCTTATTTTTATGACAAGGGAATACTAAAAATCCATCTTCTGTCTACTTCTCTGGCTTCTTCTCTTTATTTCTATATCTTTTTCTGTTCTCATATTGTACTTTAGTAGTACAAAACTTCTGTGGTGGTCACTAAGTTCATTTTTTGCTGCCTCAACTTTGCAAATGCGTTTTGATGCAGAGCTTCTGTGGATATCAATGTAGGCCGTTAACTGTGCAGCTCTAGGGAGCATCTTTGGAATTGTACTGTCACTGGCCCAGGCCTAATTTGCTTTTCTTATTGTCTTTTTTTTCCTAATTATCCTTCAAAACCCAAGCTTTACTTCTAAGACAACTTTTCTTGTTTCTCAAGACAGTTAATCACTCCCTTCTTTGTACATTAATGTGTATTTAATATTTCACCACTTCTATTAGAATTCTTTGTGTAGAAACTATTTTACTTATATTCCTATACATAACACAGTTCCTAATATGTAGTTGATTTTTAGTTAAGTGTAGCCATTTCTAGATTTTCTTTTCTGTAATAGAATTTTATTGAAATTATGACACGAATGTAAATCGCATTTCGTTTTGGCTGGATTTAGAAACAAAACACTAAACGGAGAGCTCCTTTAGAGTTGGTAATAAGTAAAAACATCAATATCTTTTCTCTTGTAGCTCATTTCTTATAGGTCTATTTTGATAAGTTTTAAAAACTCATTTTAGTTAATAGTATATAAGGGTGAGTGTTAATGAGTTAACTGACATGTTTGAGGTGAGGGGAAGTATAGGTGATTGAATACTTCTAACAGACGGTATAATCAAAGAATCCTGAAGAAGGATTTCAGTCTTTCCTGGACTGTTTTGCAAATAGCTTTTCACTTTATTCTGAAGCATTAATATCCATTTAATGAATAGGTACTAGAGTTAGCACTTGTGATTATGATAATGTGGAACTTTTCTTAGCCACATTAGTAATAATATATTTAACTCCTAGGATGTGAAAGTAAATTTGGTTTTTCAGAAGCCTTGCTTTTGTGCTAACATTCATTACTATTCTTCTCCAGTATAGTGGGATTTTTCCTGTTTAAACAATTCTGGTGTTATTGGGGAGTGGTATATGGTAAGAGGCAAATGTACCATCTCCTTATAGTATAATGGTTAAGAATGTGGGATCCCCACTCCACCATTTACTAGCTGTAGGAACTTGAAACAATTTTTTTCCTTCATTACCTCATCTGAAGTGATTTTACTTTATCCATTTTATTGTCCCTAGTCTCCCTACTACCTCACTACTTCATAAATTTCAATTTTTTTTTTTTAATATCAGCTATGTGTAAGAAGAACTTGAACAGGGGTTTGGTGATGAGGTACATACACCAATGTATTACACAGTTGACCCCCATAGTAGTTAGAGATACAGTTTTATGGGACTATGTAAGAGATCATTTCTGAGTTAGGTGGGAAGGCTTTATTGATGAGGTGGCATTTGATTGGACAAGGAGGGGCAGGGGATATGGGAACCTGAGTATTTCAGCTTCAGAGCCACCTCTTGTAAAGACTGAAGATAGGAGCCAGGCTCAGTGGTATGCACCTATAGTCTCAGTTATTCAGGAGGCTGAGGGGGGTTGGCTGAGATGGGAAAATCGCTTGAGGCCAGGAGTTTAAGACCAGCCTGGGCAACATAGCAAACCCCATCTTAAAAAAAAAAAGGCTGAAGATGGTCTTCATGTCTGTTGGGTGGCCTAGAAAACCTCAGACCTTGAATTGAGTTAAGATAGTCCCAGAATGTTAATGTCCCCAGACACGTGACAGATATAAATGTAAATCTTCTCTAGGGGAAGAACATTGTTATCTAAGGCCTCAAACTATTTCCTCAAAATTTACTTTTCTAGTTAAAACATACCAACTTGGGACTGAAAATATTAGAATTGTCACACCTAGAAGAAAATGAGTATGTTATCACCAGGGAACTGGTAAGTATGAGCTGTAATTCAGATTTGAAGAAAAACCTCAGAATTTCTCTGACTGAACAAAATAAGCAACATTAACTCAGTGAATTAGTTTAACAGCATATTGGACAAAGCTGAATACAAGTTTAGTGTATTGGAAGATCAAAAAGCTCTCCAGAATTAGGCATATCCACTAAAAGATAGAAAATACAGGAGAGATTAATAAATATAGTGAGATGGTCTCATTAAATCTTAGAAAGAGAGGAGAAAGTGTGGCTGAGGCAATATTCAAAGATGTAATGACTGAGAATTTTCCAGATTGGTAAAAGACGTGTCAAAGATTCAAGAAGCCTAACAATTCCTTGCATAATAAATACCTGCCCTATTGATTTAAAGATGTACAGTTTTTCACATTTTAACATGTCTGAAACATGGATGCATCTTTCAGTTGATGGACACTTAGTCCAACAAGATTGAAATTTTGACTTATGTGAAAAGTCCCCCATATCAGCTTCTGGTAAGATCATGAAATTTCAGTACCCAAACTATTTTAGAGTTGAGGAAATACGGTGAAAAGAAATCCACATTTAAAATGTGGGCATAATTCACATTTTTTATCCTGGGTGGTGGTTATACACCGGTGTTAGTTTATAACAGTTTATAAGCTGCACGTTTATGTTTATGCAGTTTTCTAGAATTGTGTTATTTAAAACATATACACAGACATAGGATAAGGAACAACCTTAAAGGGATGATTCAGCTTGTTTTTTGGACACGTAACATTAATAGTGCCTTTGGTACCTACCTACAAGTAAATCTATCATTTTGCCAAGATAGTTTACTCACTGCCCTCCTTGGCTCTAGTATCAAATGTGTCCTGAATTTAACTTTGATCATATCAATTCATTTTATCAACCCCTGCCACCTTTGTGGTTCCTACCACATCAAAGCTATGCTCTCCGGGTTTGAAAACCTTTCATACTTTCACTCTGTCCTGTATATCTATACACTACAACTGTACACTCCCTTGGGATGTCCTTTACTATTCACTTCCTGACCTCCTCAAGAGCTGTATCTTTGCACAAATTCAGAGAGACCCAGTAATATTTCATTCTGGGATTATGCTCATAGGCATCATGTACAATTCTGTACATCACATACAACTTATACAATGCCTCCTGGATCTCCTTATCTTCTGAATTCTTACTATATTTACTGTTAAGTTGTTTTGACTTCTTGAAGTTAGTTGCTGTTTTCTGTGCTTCTCTAGGATTCTTCTCCTACCTCCTGCATGCTAAGTAGCATGTCATATTGCAAATTGATATTCATCTCTTTCCTTGAAAGCAATCAATGTTGCAACCAGCACAGCTCACACATACAGTCGCTTAATATGTGAGGGAACTATGTAAAATGGAACTTAATTGTATACTACCTTGTGTTTTGATTGATTATTCTTAGTTTTAGCATAGCTGGATTTTAAATATACTTGTTTCGTTTATAGGCTTTTAACATTTACAACCTGAAGACTTCCATTAAATATATTGAAAACCCATTATCAAAACAATAAAGGGGTATTTCTTTTTGTGTACTAGGAGAAACTATATATTTCTCTTTAACTGGAATCAGATCCATTATTGCATAAATCACAAGCAGTGTGTTTTAATTTATTTTCTAAATAAAAATGTGTAGCAGAAGGAAAAGACCATTGAGCAGAGGGTATAGACTTCCCTTGAATGCACATATTTGGAAAGAACGCAGAAGCTACTGCCTTTGTTTTCACTGAAGTGAAAAATAGTTTTAAAAAATAATGGTGTCTGTTAGTCCTTTTTGAGAAAGTAATAAAAGTTTGGACCTTCTCCTGGCGAGGGTGGGGGAGGGAGGAATGTGTATAAATAAGTTATAATGTTTTGGATTCTGTAAAATTGTTGAAGTTCCAGGGACCTCAGATTAAGAATCCATGTGTTAGAAGAACATGCTAAAATTGAAATAATCATAATAAAGCCAGAAGACATGGATAACCACCAGTGAAGATGACACATGTGTCTTTAACTGTGACTAGAACACCCTGTGAAACCAGCATCTGTGTCTTCTGAAGCCTCTATTGTAGAGTTCTTCTCTATTCTTGTGTTAGAAAAGGAATAGTCACTATCTTATTTTTTAAATGTCCTGTATAGTTTAAGATCTACTTTGAAAGTTCCTGAGTGTCAGTAAAACCTTGTTCAAAAAAGAATTAGCAACATGTTTAATTGTTAAAGCTGGATAATGGGATAGTGGGAGTTCAGTTTATTTGTTCACTTGGCTTTTGTATAGTTAAATTTTTCTATAATAAATGAGGTTTGGAGCCTTTTTGGAAGATGGTATAGTTTATTGTATTCTTGTTATGATTTTGCTATAACTCAAGCCTAGAAGGAGTTGTCTTATATCTCTTTCACTGTGGTTAGTTCCTTATTCCACCTTTCTTCATAGCGGCTCAGAAACAAAAAGAAAAAAGTGTATGGCAAAAAGTTTCTCAAAAATTATGCAATGAGATTTTTCTACTGCAACTTGACAGTATTAAATTAGTAGCCTCTTTGTCAAGTAGTCCTTTGATTAACATTAAACATACTCAGGAAATATTATTATAATGCTATTTTTATCAGGTTGACCTTTCCCTAATAGGAGAAAAATCTTATAATCTCAAAAAGTATTCTACTTTTTCTTAAAATACATGAGCAGTATGTTTATTTAGCTATAAAAATTACATAGAATATGGCCAGGTGCGGTGGCTCACGCCTATAATCATAGCACTCTGGGAGGCTGAGGCAGGAGGATCGCTTGGGCCAGGAGTTCCAGACCAGCCTGAGCAAGAGCAAGACCCCCGTCCCTATAAAAAATAGAAATAATTCTCTCGGTGTGGTTGTGTGTGCCTGTAGTCCCAGCTACTCAGGAGGCTAAGGCAGGAGGATCACTTGAGCCCCCCAGGAGTGTGAGGTTGCTGTGAGCCATGATGATGCCACTGCACTCTAGCTGGGGTGACAGAGTGAGACCCTGTCTCAAAAAAACAGAAATAGCTACATAGAATACATTCATATTGAATTGTGAACTAAATTATTCTTTAGAGATTAGCATAAGAAACCCAAAACTTCTAAAGCAAGCTCTTATAGACTCTCATAAGTCCTCATTTGATCTTTTTTGTGAGGGCCAAACCCTTCTTTAGAAAAAAAGGTTTTCTGTCTCCAACCCCTTAGAGAGTTTTGGTTCTTTGGAATTCTGAACGTTACCTACTAGAGGTGCATAGGTATGCCAGTCATCTTACATTCTAATTTTAGTCCTTCTTTTGAAAGAATACCTTTAAAAATTACAAAGGTGGAGTGATATCTTTTAATTTGTTTGAAAATTAACATTCTACTTCAGGAGGCCTTTTTAAATTTAAATTTTTATCAAAGTAACACAATCATTGTTTTTTAAAAGTCTAATGCTTTTTTACAAGGGTTATAAAGGAAAAATAGTGCTCCAAACCCTCAGTTCCAATCCCATTCCCCAAAAGGAAAAGAGCTATTTATTTCAGTATTTCTTAATAACTTGCTTATACTACCGTACTCCATCTACTGGCTTCTTTCTGTGGAAGATGAGGAATAGGTTCTGAAACTAATGTCTATTGTAAAGACTTGTGGCTGGGGGTGGGAGGGGGGGGTGTCTTCTTTCCTAATGTGTCTACTCTCTTGTTCTGTATTGCTGTTTTAAGACTTTGATTTTCATGTCGTATATGCTGTTTTTGCTTTTTATAAATTTGATGACAGTTCTTGTTCATTCGTATGAGGTAAATAAATTTAAGTTATTCCTCTGCTCCTTTGACATTTTTACTTATACATTTTCTAAAAATGGAAAAAACCACCCAATTAGAAGCAGGTTGATGTGGCCAGGGGAAAAAGTTGAACTGGCAGTTCTGAGAAGGAATCTAAGATCTGCCTTGGATTTTTTTAGTCATTTGTCAAACCTATAATTATGATATAGAATAATTGTGACTTTTGTAGCATTTTGAAGTCAATGTCTAGTACCTGTAAATTGCCACATGAGAATGTTGAACAAAAATTATTTGGTCATTTAGAAATAAAAGTGTGTATATGCCTGTTTATACGTGGATATGTAAAATGTATAATTTATTTTTATAAATGTGTGTGTCTATTTTTGCTTCCTGTCAGGCTTATAGCAATAGATAATTGGCTTGTAAACATATAATGGGAGCTATAAAGACTGATAGGATTGAGCTTTGATAGCTTAAGACTATAGAGTAGAAAAGTCTGCTATATATCTTTACATTGGGTTAACATTTTTTGCTTTTCTGATTCTATTGTGAGAATAAGTACTCCTCCAATAGTGGTTGATCTTTATGAAGTATGAACACATAGTAGCTTTTAAGTTACTAATGGCAAAATTAAATATTGAAGTGGCAAACAGTAATGCCATAGTCATTCAGAGTTCGAAAAGAAACACTAGCCAGTGGTGTTCCCTACCAGCCCTATTTCCCCTCCCCACAACCAGACATAAGAGCTCTTAGGCTGTAACTGTTCCTGCTTTGAAATTTAATTCATGTTATTTGTATGTTCCTGTCCAGCAGGCAAGTAAAATGAAAAATTAAAATCCAAATAATGCTGGACAGTTGCCTAAGTGCCAGTTTGCTTAACTCTATTTCTGTAAACATACTGAATGAACAGAAAAAACCCTAGAGAGAAGAGAATTTATAGTTTGCTTTTTTTAATTGATAAATACTGATTGTATGTGTTAAAACCTTAATCTAGAGAAAGCTAAGCCATGGGACTGGGGGATACCCTGCTTGTGCCCTTATCCCACTAAGAAAAGTCCAGGCTGAAGGAAAAACCACACTGCTCTTATGTTTTCATTTTCATCAATATGATTTCTTGAAAACAATGAGCAGGGTTGCAGGATAGGAGAGAAGCAATTTCCTAGGATAAGCTTTGCAGCTGTTTACCAAAGTCAATGAAGCAGAGAGAAATATGTGGTTAACTCATTAAACAAGGTGCCTGGACTGTAGTGCTTCACACTGAGTCAGTCCCTCTTCATTTTGGCCTGCTTTTCACAAGCAATGAGGTATATAAAAGCCAGCAAACTGAAGGAACTTTCAAATAGTGCCCAGGTAAACAGTGTGAAGAGTTAAGAATCCAGCTGTATTCTTGGATATATAGTCCTAAATAAAACTATTGTAATTAGAAGAAATCGGCTTCTGTGTTCTCTTAAAGTTATAATGAACATAGACTCTATGAGATGAGAGATCAAAGATGAACTGATAAAACGACAAGGTGAAAAGGAAGCTGACAGAACAAAAAATGAAGGGACAAGTAATTTTGTCGAACTTGAAACCACTTTGGCAACAGAAAGAAGTAGAACAGACATTATGGAAAATAGAGATCTGGAAGACAGGAAAAGGACAAAAAAGGAATTAGCAAATGGTAGACATGGAGGACAAATTAAGAGAGACCTGGTACAAATCAAGCACAATCTTAATAACTAAAGGATCTTGAAGTAATTAATGCCCAAGTGGCATTTCAAAAGAAAAAGTTATTAGGTCATTAAATACGAAATGTCCAATTTCGAATCAAAAGTTTAGTTTATTATATCTCAAGCAAGAAGCAGTACAATTAATCAAAGTATGCACCTAAACTATCAACACAGTTTTGCCATCTTAACGGTTGCTTGTTTATGCCAGCAGCGAAGAAGCCTGGAGAGCGAGTGGTGATGAAATCTCAAAAGGCGTTTTCCACTGCTTGTTGAGAATTGAATATTTCTCCTTGCAAGAAATAGTGGTCCAAAGCCTGGAAGAAATAGTAGTCAGTTGGTGCGAGGCCTGGTGAATATGGTGGATGACTGTTTGCAAGTCCAGCTTCTGTACTTTGAGCAGTGTTGTTAGTGCAACATGTGGTTGAGCCGTTGTCTTGCAAGAGGATTGGCCTGTCTCTATTGACTAGTCTCGGCTGCTTATTCGCAAGCATCCTCATCATTTCGTCCAATTGGTTGCAGTAGACATCCGCTGTAATCGATTGACCAGGTTTCATGAAGCTGTAGTGGATAATACCAGCACTGGATCATCGAACTGACACCAGTAGCTTTTTTTTTGATGAATATTCTGTTTTGGACTGTGTTTTGGCACTTCATCTTTATCCAACCATTGTGCTGAACGCTTGTGATTGTCAAAAAGAAGCCATTGTTCATCACACATAACAATACAGTGTAGAAATGGTTCCTTTTATGTCGTGACAGCAAAGAGACGCAAGCTTCAAGATGATTTTTCTTTTGATGCTTGTTGAATTCATACGGAACCCATCTATCCAGCTTCTTTACCTTGCTGATTTGTTTCAAATGGTCCAATATTGTTGGAATGGTAACATCAAAACTTGCTGCTAATGCACATGTAGGTTGAGATGGGTTGGCTTCCAATACAGTTTTCATTATTATCCATCTTGGTGTCAGGTTGCCCACGTGGCTCATTTTCAAGATGAAAATCACGAGAACAGAACTTCTTAAACCATCAACGTACCGTGTATTCATTAGCCACATCCTTCCCAAACACTTTGTTGATATTTCCAGCTGTCTGCACTGCATTGGTTCCATGACAGAACTCATATTCTAAAATGACATGAATTTTTTACTTATCTATGGTTTCACAAAAATTGCTTTAAAAATTTTTTTAAAAGATAATCACAAGTGACAACATGCATTTGAAAGACTGAGGATGTACCTGCATGATAAAAATAAAACAAAATGGGTCAAAGTGAAATGTCAGAGACATCAACTGTAAAACTTAGTACTTAAGGAAATCGGACATTTCATACTTAATAACCTAATAATGCTTAGAATAAACCCTAGCAGAACTACTAAACTTGAAATATATAGAGAAAGAAACCTATGTATGTGCCAGAAAAAAAGGATTTGAGTTATAAAATGAGAAAAATTATTCTGGCTACAAACTTCCTCAATAATAATAAGTAACAGAAGAAAATGGAACATTGTCTACATAAAGAATATTGAAGAGAGGGAGCCAGGTATGGCTTATACCTGTAATCCTAGCACTTTGGGAGGCTGAGGCAGGAGGGTCACTTAAGGCCAGGAGTTCGAGATCAGCCTGAGCAACAGAGTGAGACCACGTCTCTACAAAAAATTAGCCAGGCATGGTGGTGCATGCCTGTAGACCCAGCAGAGGTAGGAGGATCGCTTGAGCCCAGAAGTTCGAGGCTATAGTGAGCTACGATCGTGCCACTGTACTCCAGTTGGGCAGCAGAGTGAGACCCTGTCTCTCTTAAAAACAAATAATAAAATATATATTTTTTAAAAACTGAGTATTAAGAAGGGAACGGATTTTAGCTGAAGTGAGCATTTGAATATGTATAAACATTTCTATTATGTCTAAGTGATTAGGGGTATGAAGTTTAAGAAACAAAAAGCAGTTTTTTTTCTTGGAAGAAAAGCTACTTAATTTAAAAAGTATATAATTAGTGAAAAAATTATAGAAAATTATAATCAACTGGGGAAAGCTCAAGAAAATTCCAGCCAAAACCATAGGGTTCAATGTAGGGTTGTATAACATAGGGACAATCCGTGTTTATTTTAACGCATTAACTGCCATGTGAGTTGTATTTAACTCTCACTAGTTTTTACCCCGGGGCCTTGTGAAGCATATATAACTCACATGTCTCTTTACCTTGAGCTGCATGAACTGTTTTTCAAGTTGCATATACCTCACGCACAGAAAACAATAAAAAATAACAAATTTTGCATTATATTAGAAAGGATCGTTTTATTTCTGAAGTTTTTATTCTATTTTTGTAATAAAACACTGTAGCCCCAAGGAAAAAAATTTTTTTTCTCATGTGGCAGTGTGTTAAAGATGACAAATTAAGAAATAGGTTTAAGTATTAAGTTATATAGGTAACTCCTAGTAAAACTAAATTAGATTTCAGTATCTTCCAAGCAACCATTTTGAGGTCAAGGGTGGACAGAGCTTACAATAAATAAAAATGAACAAATTTTCAAATATTGCTTTTCTTGTACATGAAACTTAACTGTGATAAAGGAAAAGGTTTCTAGGCTTACTATGCCCAAGAATATGAGTAGATTCTTATTCTTAGCTTCCTACTCTGTTTACCCGGTAGTATTTGTAAGTTCTTTGGTGGCTTCTAGAACAGATCAAAAAGCTATAAACTCCAAGCAGGGTGCTGTTTACCTGCCTGCAGTCCCAGCTATTCAGGAGGCTGAGGTGGGAGGATTGCTTGAGCACAGGAGTTCAAGGCTGTGGTGTGCTATAATCACACCTGTGAATAGCCACTGTACTCCATCCTGGGTAAATTAGTGAGACATGGTCTCTTAAAAAAAATGGCTATAAACTTCAATATATGCTATCTTTAAAAAATACACTGAAAGCAAAGGAACTTTGGATTCCTTAAGGATACCTAAGAATAACCTTACTGAAAAATTTGCAGGATCTGCATAGTGAAAGAAGTTGTAAAACTATTGAGAAATAAGATAGGGTTTTGAATTAAATAAATGCAATAGAGTTAATTCTTCCTTCAATCAATATTCTCTTGCTATATTTGCAATGAAAGTTCCAACAGGCTTTTTTATTTTTTGTTATTATTATTTTTTTATTTCAGTTTATTATGGGGATACAGAAGTTCTGGTTAGATATATTGTCCATGTCCCTCCCATTTCCCCGAGTCTGAGCTTCAAGCGTGTCCATTCCCCAGACAGTGCACATCGCACTCTTCTTGTAGGTATACACCCATCCCCTCCCCCACCCCAACCCCCCAAGTCAGAACTTCAAGCGTGCCCATTCCCCAGACAGTGTGCATTGTACTCATCATGTAGGTATACACCCATCCCCTCCCCCCACCTCCCACCTCTGTCCAATACACAATTGGTGTTATTCCCAAATGTGCACTTAGGTGATGATCAGGGAAACCAATTTTCTGGTGGTGAGTACATGTGGTGCTTATTTTTCCATTCTTGGGATGCTTCACTTAATAGAATGAGTTCCAACTGTATCCAGGAGAACCAACAGGCTTTTATTTTTTTAACTTTAACAAAATGATTATACATTAACTTGAAAAAATAAATATGGGAGAGTAGCCAAGAAAATTCTATAAAAGCAAAATGATAAAGGGACCCTATGAAATCTTGAAAATTTGTCAAAAACTATAAGAGCAGGCAAATTAATGGAATAGAATGGAGAGTCTAGGAATAAACTTGTCTGACTGTTGAAAATTTGGTATATGGCAAAAAGATCCCTGGGGAGAGTTAGTTAGTCTTGAAGAAGAAATTGGATGCTTATAATAAAATGCCTCTAAACACTAAGGCTGCCAGAATAATAAAATAGTTCTCTTTGAGGGTTACATTCTAGCAGAGAAAACAAAGTAGTGATTACAGAGTTAGCAATATGATAAGTGCTGTGAAGAATACAAAGTTCCAGTTGAATGCAATTCAAGGAAAACTTAATTGGGGGGTGAGGAGCTGTCAGAAAAGGCTTATTTGAGGAAGTAAGGTTTAAGCTGAAACTTAAAGGTGGGAAAAAGTGTTTCGGACAGGTGGAACACCCTTCAGTACATGGTAAGCTATTTGGATTGAAAGGAAACGGAATGCCAGCTTCACTCCTTACTATGCAAAAATAAATTCTAAGTGAATCAACAGTATTAATAAAAATAGATTAAAAGAAAGATCTGAATCATTAATGAATGTTTATAAAAACTGTTTGGGTATAGAGGTCTTTTAAAGCTTAGTATGAAATCCAGAAATCGCAATGGGATACATGATACATTTGCCTACATAAAAGTTAAAAGTGGTAATAAAACATTATTAAACAAGTTGAAAGGCAAGTTAGAGACAGGGGAAAGAGAGTTACTTTTCCTGTTTATATACTGAACTTTTATAAAATAATAGGGAATAAGATTTCCACAGAAAATTATGTTCATTCTCACTAATAAACAAAGACAGACAAGTCTAGATATTTTTTCCCCTTCAGATGGGCCAAGATTTTAAACTAGATTTGTTTGTATGTGGAACATCTGAATGTCCTTCAGTGTAACCTACAATGGAATATTATGCAAAAATGAAAAATAATGTAGATGTTTATTGTCAAAGATGTCTGTTCTTTTAAATACTGTTTAGTGAAAAAAGGTTATACATCTGGAGTATGATGTTACTTATATGAAATTATAGGCACATGTCTGTGTGGCTGTGTATGCATAGAATGCTGTCTAGAATATTAACTAAAGCATGAGAAGACATTAGTTACATGTTATCAAATTTTGGATTATAGAAACTTGTCCATTTTTGTGAGCATGAATATTTTTTATAAAACAAGGTGTTAATTTTGATTGATAATTTATTTTGTTGAAATATGCTGTGATCAAAGCATTTATAAAAAGATATTTAGTAGTCTTAGGATAGTGATAGGGCTTGTTCTCACTTGAATGATTTTTTTCTGTGGTAAGTGGTACATCTGAATGTCCACTTATGGTAATATGGTAAGTGCTTTGACACAAAGCCTGAACTTGACCTTCATTAAAAATATTGGAACTCTCTGTGCTCAATGCATTGTCAAAAAAAAAAAAAAAAAAACCAGCTAAAAAAATATTTGGAATTTTCTTCTAAGTATTGATTATTTTTTAAATTGAGAATCTCCTTTTTGTATGTAAAGAACATGGTAGTTATTGAAACCTAGGTTTTACAAGCTAAAAAGTAATTGACCAGATTCTGCACTAGTATTTTTGTTGGTTAGGTTGATTCACAGATTGAAAGTTTTTTTCATCTGTTGTTTTTCCCTTTAGAATATTACGATAATTCAGGAGGCCAGGGACCATGTCTTATCTGAATTAATGGGAAACATTGTGCTAGATATTTATCATTATCTTTAGAGAAGAAAGAATTTGCATTTTAATTAAAACTCTAGATAGTACTTGGCATACTATATTCTTAGACTGCTCGGCCATCCTGACACGTCATACTATATTCTTGATGTCTTAGATATTGAATTACTTCTGTATGTTTAGGTACATAATTTATGAAATTATATAGATAATTTCATATAAAAATATTTTAAGATAAACCTTTTTGTTTCTTCCTTCTTCCCCTTTCTCAGTAAATTAAAAAAATTTCAAAAGACTGTTTAGAAAATAAGTCTATTATGTAGGATGAGACATGTAACAATTTCATTTTTTTATGATTTATGGGGGGTAAGGTATGCTTTGTAAATGGTATACTAAAGCTAATATATTTAAACTGGTTTAACTACAGTTATTAATAAAATGAATTCATTGTATAAAATTCAGCCTATTTAAAATGCCTTAACTCTTCGTAGGTACCACTAGCAATAGTACAACTTTCATCCTTAAGTTTTAGTTGTAGTAATGTTAAAATACTAATAGCTTAACTTCCCAGGACTCTTACTTCAAAACAAAGTTAAAAGAAAAAGAGCAAGAAAAACTCAGTCTACTTTCACACACACACACACACACACACACAGACACACACTTCTATTAGCTACAATTTGTAGCCATATACCTCTCGTTTCCTCTGAGCAAAAGGGTTATGATCTTGCTTTATTTTAATTCAGTTGCTTTTCCCTATAAAAAAAGCAGGTTTTTGGAGAGCTCTAACAGTGTGCTATTGCTGGGCTCTCATCCTTTCTGTTTAAATAATGCAGGTACTTTGATGGAAACCTGGAGAAGCTCTTTGCTGAGTGTCATGTAATTAATCCAAGTAAAAAGTCTCGAACACGCCAGATGAATACAAGGTCATCAGCACAGGATATGCCTTGTCAGATCTGCTACTTGAACTACCCTAACTCGGTGAGTATCTGGTAGTTTAAGGGTAGCACTGACTCTGTATTTCAGAGAGTAAATCAACTTTCATTAAATATCCAAAACAATAATAAAATGTCTTTAATACTATTTACTAGGAAACTTTCAGGATTCTTCAAAAGAAAAGATTTTCACTTATACAAATTCATTCTCATGGGGATTTTTAAATATGGCAAGTAGGGACAGAGTTGGAACAAAACCAATAATAATAGGAATAGAACTGAATAATTGGTGTTAATTTCTTAGGTTTATGTATCCCTCTTAAAAATTTATTATACTGAGATGATTTACTTTAGAGTGTTTAGTAAAGAAATTTTAGGCTTAAATAAACAATCTTCCTATGAACGATTTACTTTGTCACCACAAGAAAATTGTATTTGTGGCATTATAGGTGTTAACTTGAAATTTAGCTCTTAAGATATTCAAGATAGATAAGAAATAACTTAATTCTACGATAATTATAGCTATATTCATATTGTCTGCTTTTATAGTTAAGTACCTCTTTCTAATAATTACTGTATAAAGGTCTTTGGCACCAGTAATTTATTTATTTATTAATTTGTTTGTTTATTAAGAGATAGGGTCTCACTGTGTTGTTCAGGGCTGGAGTACAGTGGCTATTCACAGGTGCGATCATGCATACTACAGCTTGGAACTCCTGGGCTCAAGCGATCCTCCCACCTCAGCCTCCCAAATAGCTGGGGCTATAGGCGTGCACCACTGTGCCTGGCTAGTATTATATTTATATTGGAGGTTTTTCATTGTTTATCTTAGTTTCATATGTATATCTCTTTGAAGGGAGCTAATAAGTTCACATGAATAAGTAATTAGAAAAGAAGTTTTAAAAGAAAAGTCAGTGCTCTTAGAGAAATAGAATGCAGTGAGCTAAAGAAATTTAGTAGGTAAAGTGATGGACTGAATTTCCAAATTCTCAAGTTCTGATCATAGCTCTAACACGAAATATTTGGCTTTGGGGGTAGGTAAATCATTTCATCTCACTGGGTTTGGGTTTCTTTATCCTTCAAATGAGTAAGCCTGTGAATTGTTACCATTTCCCTCTCCTTAAATCACAATCCTAACGAGTATTTTTTTAAAAAATCAGTACTGCTATTAAAATACATTAAATTTATGTTTTGATCATTTTATTATCTTTAACAGATTCTCTTTGCCAGTTGACATACTAAGACACAAATCATTTGTCTCAGGTTATGCAAGGTTTACTTATTCCTTGGCATTTTTCCTCCTACTCTGTTATAGCCAGTTCCTCAATTTAAATCTCCACTCTAATTTGAGTACTGAAGCTGGCTGCCCAGCTTTGTGCAGTGGCAGTATCATAGCCAATGAGGTTTATCTGAGGTACACTTACTGCTAATTGAGCTTTTCCCAGTACTCTGCCATGACGACTTGCAATATAGTCAGCATTGGCAATTTTTGACAGTCTTTACAGAGACTGAATTTTTTTTTAAATAATAAAGCTAGGTGCTTACAAAGATGCACTGTAACTTTCTCAGTGCCCTTGGTGTTGTCTAACAGTCTCAGCAAATTAGAATTGAAAATCATGACTGGAGAGTTAGAGTGTAGATGTTTGCTTTGTGCTTATAACTAATGATGGAGAACTTACTGTTCATTCAACATACCAGGCGTGAATTTCCAGGTTAGTTGGGCAGATAAGTAAAGTAACATATTCAGAAAGAATGGTAAGTGCTTTGAGAGACAAACACAAGATAGGATATTGTGGGAACATGTTGGAGGGACACCTAACTCAGTTATTGATCAGGCAGGACTTCCCACGGAAACTGACTTCTAAACTAACCTCTGAAGGTATGGTAGTTAGGTAAACCAGGAAAATGTAGCATGGAAGCCAAAGGAAGAGAATGTACTTTGAAGAATTCTGGAATGGTGAACAGTGCTAAAATCTTTAGCGAAAAGAATTGGAAAGTGAATTTGGAAAGAAATTATTTTAACTAGTGTGATGGGATTGGAAACCAGACTGCCTGAACTGAAGAGTCTCATTGCCTTGAAGGTGGAAAGGAAATAAAACCAATAATGTAAACAAATTACTCTTTTAAAGGAAATTTGACTATGTAAGTGACAGGACAAGACAGCAAAAAGAACATCATAGGTTGGTAAGTAAAGTAAAGAGTTATGGTAGCTGTGCTAATAAGCATTATGAAAAATATAATCATGATGAAACTAGGACTTCTTTTTGCATAATTTTTAGACTGATACAGGATAATTCTAACCTCTTCAGTTTTAGCAGTAAACATCACCTGAAATTCTTCATGAAGCTTTATTTTATTAATTAGATGAGTGATTTCTTATATTGTATAACTCCCGTGTTTCACTTGTACTACTCTCTTCAAACATTTATGCTTTTCTTTTGTTTACATATATCTTCCATTCCTTTATCCTCCTAGAAAGCAATTTTTGCTTTATACAGTGACACACAAAAAGAAGTTTTGAAATAAATACTTTTGATAGCTTAGTTTATAACACTTGGAAGTTAACTATCCTAGATGGTCTCTCCTTTAAAAACAATTTCTTGAGACTTTGTAGCACTTTGTCAATTCATAGATTTCCCCCCAATCTGCCCCCACCTATGTTGTGGCTAATTCAGAGGGTTTTCTTTTTTTTTTTTTTTTTAACCCTGTCAGCAGTTACTCACTTTATAATAATGTTTTGGATCAAGGTAACTTAAGATGTAGCTTTACTACTATCTCATCACTGCTAGGATGTAGCTTGGGGGCTGCAGCATCTCATTTTTATGAAGTAAATAATTTGTATTTTCTAATAATAAGATAAGTTAAATAGGTAAAGGCAGAGTTGAAGATTGTAAGAGAGGGTGGTCCACCCTGCCATCCTTTACCCTGTCTTCTTTTTTAACCCATCCCATTTACACACAAGAGAACTCATGCCTAGATTTGCTTAGTTTTTTATAAACAAAGTGACTTTAACTTTAGAGATTATATGGACAACTTCTAATAGAAGAAAGATAATTCTTAACGTTCTTACTACTATTTGATAATAGTTGCTATGTATATAAGGTGATAGAGATAAATGAAACCTTTCAGAGTATACATTCTTTTAGTTTCTTTAGGACCATTAATTTCTGTTGTAGATAATATTTCATGTATCTTTAATGTATTATTTCTTAATTGGATTTATTTATTTATTTATTTATGATATAAACAGGGATAAATTTAGTGAATAGATAATCACTGAGGCGCGAAAGCCCAGGGTGAGCAAGTAGGTGAGCACAAGATAGTAAGGGTACAAACATATCAAAGAAGGAGGAGAGAAGGGAAATAAGACAGGAAGATATCCATGATAATGATACATCCCTCTCTGATCATAATGAATGTATCTTTAAACCACAGATTAGTTTTTGCTTTACCTTTAGACATGCATGTGTGATTTATTTTTCTGATTTATCTTGTTTAATCTTGTTATCTAATTAGAAAAGTTATTAAAAGAAGCCTTTAAAGAATAAGAAGCTTGCTTTTTTCCTTTTTATCTTCTTCTCTTATAATGGGCCCTAGACTAGAAGTCACAAAAGTTGGGGACTTAAAGTGGTCACTTAATAACCATGGTTAATAATCCTTAATCTCTCAGTCTTAAAGATTCTTATTTGAAAAAAAAACACGTAAGCATGTGTATATGTTTATAACTTTTTAATAAAACATTTTAGAGGCATTGGTATGGTTAACATATTTGTCTTTTACAGAATACGCCTCATATTGAAAATCAAAGATTCTTATTAGTGATCTGGTAACAAGTTAGTGCCAAATCTCCCTCACCGATGGGGAGAAATGAGAATAAACTCCTTTAAACTTGATAAATATTTCATTTGTCATTGTTTCTGTAAAACTAGTTACAGAACTCTGATACATTTCGTTTCATGGCTTCATCTATGCATTTTTTTTTTTTTTTTTTTGAGACAGCGTCTCGCTCTGTTGCCCAGGCTAGAGTGAGTGCTGTGGCGTCAGCCTAGCTCACAGCAACCTCAAACTCCTGGGCTCAAGCAATCCTTCTCCCTCAGCCTCCCAAGTAGCTGGGACTACAGGCATGTGCCACCATGCCCGTCTAATTTTTTCTATGTATATTTTTGGTTGGCCAGATGATTTCTTTCTATTTTTAGTAGAGACGGGGTCTCGCTCTTGCTCAGGCTCGTCTCGAACTCCTGACCTCGAGCGATCCACCTGCCTCGGCCTCCCAGAGTGCTAGGATTACAGGCGTGAGCCACCGCGCCCGGCCCATCTATGCATTTTTTATATAGTTGATATACTGTTTATAAAATTTCTATCCAAACTGGATATTTGTATCTAATATTGTAAACAACATCAGAAATTTCATAAGCATATTTCAAGTAATAGGTACTTGGAAAATGTAATAGAATTTTTTAAAAACCACTTATAAGAGCCACAAAAAGGAAAAAAAGAGGTAGAAATAAACGACAAGAAATGTGAAAGATGTATATGAAGAAACCATTAAATGCTAAGATAAAAGGAGACTTGAGCATTTGAGATAGAATAGTCAGGAAAATATTCTGGGGGAAAAAAAGGGCTAGGTGCAGTGACTCACGCCTATAATCCTAGCACTGTGGGAGGCTGAAGTTGGGAGAATAGCTTGAGCTCAGGAGTTCGAGACCAGCCTGAGCAAAAGCAAAAACCCCATCTCTACTAAAAAAAAAAAAAAAAAATAGAAGAATTAGCCAGGCACAGTGGTATGCACCTGTAGTCCCAGCTACTCGGGAAGCTGAGGCAGAGTATCACTTGAACTCAGGAGTTTGAGATTGCAGTGAGCTATCATGACGCCATTGTACTCTAGCCAGGATGACAGAGTAAGACTGTGTCTAAAAAAGAAAGAAAGAAAGGAAGGAGGGAGGGAAGGAAGGGAGGGAGGGAGGGAGGGAGAGAGGGAGAGAAGGAGAAGAAAGGAAAGAAAGAAAAAAAGAATAGATAGGCAAGGAAGACTAGTCCTATCAGATAAAAGAATAGACAGAGCAGTGCAACAGGATGGAGCCAAATATGCATGAGGAGAATTTAGTGTTACTATAGAGTATGCATTTTATAGAAGGTAGATTATTCAATACATGGTGTTGGAACAACTTGGTATCCATCTGGGGTAGGAATTTAGATGCCTGTCTAAGTCCTTCCATCAAATTAATTCAGAAGCCATAAATTAAAGTCCAGTACATTTCACTCTATATAAATAAAGAGTGTCTGCATGGCAACAAAATAGGAACATTTGAAATTGAAAGAAAATATTTTCCCTACTTTTAAATGGCCAGTTTCCTAAATGAGTAAAAAGTCTCCTTAAGTCTCCTTAAGTCTCATTAAGAAAAAACCCAATGGAAAAAATGGGCAAAATATCTGAAGAGAGTGCACAGAAAAAGAAATATACAGCCTTAAGTCTTTTTTCAAATTTTAAAACTTCACTCATAATAAAAGAAATTCAAACCAAAACTTAGGACGTTAGTTCATTTTTCACCTGTTAGATTGGCAAAGATCAAGGAGTTGGATAATTTACTCCTTGACATGAGTGTGAAAAACAAAGCACTCTTGCCGGGCGCAGTGGCTCATGCTTGTAATCCTAGCACTCTGGGAGGCCGAGGGATTGTTTGAGCTCAGGAGTTCGAGACCAGCCTGAGCAAGAGCGAGATCCCGTCTCTACTAAAAATAGAAAAATTATATGGACAGCTAAAAATATATATATATATAAAAAAATCAGCCAGGCATTGTGGCGCATGCCTGTAGTCCCAGCTACTCGGGAGGCTGAGGCAGGAGGATCACTTGAGCCCAGAAGTTTGAGGTTGCTGTGAGCTAGGCTGACGCCACGGCACTCTAGCCTGGGCAGCAGAGCGAGATTCTGTGTCAAAAAAAAAAAAAAACAAAACAAAACACAAAACAAAACAAAAAAAAACCCAAAGCACTCTTGTGCAGTATAAATGGCTACAACCTCTTAGGCGGGGGAAGCATGATAGTATTTATCAAATTGTAAATGTAAACCTGTTATAATGTCACTTCTATAAATTTGTCCTAAGATAAATTCAGAGGATCACAAAGATGTGTATATAGTCAATGTAGTAGTCTAGTAGTGACAAAAAGGCAGTCTAACTGTCCATTAATAGTGGACTTTTAAAATAAAATTGTACCTTCATACAGACTTTAAAAAGAGGCAAACCCATGTGTACCAATATGGTACCACATCAGAAATCTATTAAATTTTCTAAAACAAAAACAAGACACAGAAGAGAGCATATGGTACTGCTACTCGTGTGTACATGTTGTATGTTAGAACACCTCTAGAAGACTATGTAAGAAATTGGAAATAGCAATTGCCTCTGCATAGAGAAAACTAAGGACAGGGATGTGAATGAGTGAGACTTATTTTTCAGCATAAACTCATACTATTAAAAGATTGTTTTTAACCATGAGCCTATATGACTTATTCAATTAAAAATAATTTAGTAATAAATATTATAAAATATTCTTTAAGATAACCATGTTTGAGTCATTTTAATACAATCCTCCAGGTCCTCTAATATTTAAAGTATTGTTGCTGAATATCACATTACAGAACATAGTGTACTTTATGTAACCATTCCTTGAGTTAATAGCATTTCAAATTATGTAAGTAATCAAGATTACAGCAAAATATTACTGTCATTCTTAGCCATTCTGATTAAATCTTTATCATAAGATTTTATTTATTTTCTAGGTTAGCTATATTTCATGCAGTTCTATGAAGTCCTATATTTGCATGACATTTTTTAATAACAAGTTTATTGAGATATAATTCACATACTATCCAGTTCACCCATTTAAAGTATTTTTTAATGTATTCACAGAAGTTGTGCAACCAGTTAATTTTATAACATTTTTACAACCCCCAAAAGAAACTCCATACCCTTTTACATTTGCCGCCACCCCCACCCCTAATTCCTCCAAAGCCCCCTAGCCCTAGGCAACCACTCATCTGTTTTCTTTTTCTTTGGATTTGCCTATTCTGGACCTTTCATGTAAATGGAATCAAACAATATTCAATCTTTTGTGACTGGCTTCTTTCACTTAGCATAATGTTTTCAAAGTTCATCCACATTGTAGCATGTATCAGTACTTTATTCCTTTTTATGGTTGATTAATATTCCATTATATGGATTTTCCACATTTTATTTATCCATCCATTAGTTAATAGGCATTTTGGCTATTATGAATAATGCTCCTATGAACACTTGTGTACAAGTTTATGTATGGATGTACATTTTCTTGAGTGTATACCTAGGAGTAGAATTGCTGAGTCATATGGTAACTCTTTGTTTAATAATTTGAGAAACTGCCTGCTGTTTTTCAAAATTATTGTGCCATTTTACATTCCCATCAACAATGTATGAAGGTTCCAGTTTTTCTACATCCTAGCCAATGCTTGTTATCATCTGGCTCTTTGATTATAACTTTCTAGTGAGTGTGAAGTTGTGTCTCATTGTGGTTTTGGTTTGCATTTCCGTGATGGCGGGGTGATGATGATATTGAGTGTCTTTTCATATGCTTATTGGCATATGATATATTCTTAATAAAAACTTGTTGCCTGCCTTTCCTAAAATTTGTAAATATCTATCACAGATGCATTTCTCATTAATTAGGTGTTTTGTGTTCAGTGGATTTGCATGTCTAGGTTTCACCACCAAGAAGTTCATTTTAGGAGCCCATCTATTCGTGTTAAATTGGACATTTTTGAGAATGTAACGTCATAGCTTTATTGAGTCACTGTGTATAGTGATTTTTCTGATAATGTCTTTGTAAGTTCATGTTTTACTTTTCTTGCAGTATTTCACTGGCCTTGAATGTGGACATAAGTTTTGTATGCAGTGCTGGAGCGAATATTTAACTACCAAAATAATGGAGGAAGGCATGGGGCAGGTAAAGATTCCAATTTTTTTTTTCAGTTTTTGTTGAATTTCCTGTAATATTTAGATCTTTGTACAAATAAAATTAGGGAAAGCCTTCTAGATTATGAATCATACAGGGAACATTTCTCTAAATTAAAACAACTAAAAGATAACAAGCTTTTTTCTCTTTATAATGTGGCATTCCAGTTAAAGTTTTCTCAAACATCAATATTGGTATATATCACACTAAACTTGTTGAGCAATTTTGTCAGATACCTTGCTTTGTCATTGAAGTTTGTATGAAAAACCAATTACTCTGGTCAGCAGTTCTAGTTACTTTATGGTGATAAACACACTCACATACTTTCTTTAAATAGAAAGGAAAGGATTGAGATTCTGTAAACATTAAGGTATCCCTGGAATCTAGCAAAGTGCTTGGTGATGGTAAGCATTCATTAAATATTTGTTGAATGAAGACAGTTTAAATTTCAATCTTTTTCAGACTATTTCGTGTCCTGCTCATGGTTGTGATATCTTAGTGGATGACAACACAGTTATGTAAGTATTTTTGATAGATTGTGACTGTTGAATATTGGTTAGTTGGTTAAACCAAATTAACTTTGACTCATTTCCTCAAAGGTGGTAAAACTTGTCATTGTCTAAAGAGACTTTCTAATCTACATTCCTTTGTTGTAGCCTGCTTGTAACTTGGTTAAATGCCTAATCACTGTTCTTGTAAACTTGGCAATACATGATAGCTAGGTTTTGATAAACCTTGGAATTGGAGAATAGGAGGATATGTCAGTGTGTCAGTTGAAGGCCTGAATGATCCACAAATTGTTTAGTACTGGATAATTGCCTATATAGAACGGTATGTCTGTATTTAAGCCCTGGGATTTGAAGGTAATAAAAGTAAAAGCAGCCATGGGCTTTAATGAGTGATTATCTTAACCTAAATAATAAAGCCATAAATTGACTTGGCCAGGGCAGTTTATAAAGTTCACTGATTCCACTTTCTTATCCTCAGTCTACTTTGGTTTATTTGGAACATTTTACTGTCGTTATCTGCTCTTGGTTCTATTTTTCAGTGAATCTTGTTTCCATTATTGTTTTAAGCTAGCAAAAATAAGCCATGTATCATCTCGAAGTACCACAGTTCTTCCAATTATCTGTATCCTGTCCCGTGATGCTCTCTGATTCCTTGTATTCTTTCATCAATACATTTCATCAATAATAGGTCACTATATCCGTTCATCCATTCTGGAGACATTTATCGGGAGCCTCCTTAACTAGCACATATGCACTGGATAGCAAAAAATTAAGATGCAGTACTCCTTCTCTCCCCTAAAAGGTTCACAGTATTAAATAACAGCAATATAAGAGTTTAAGTTTTGTGTATAAAGGTTTGTATGTATTTATATATTGTTAGAAAGAAGCAAATTATTCCATCTGAAGAGTTTAAAGAGACTTTACCAAGGGAATAACATAAAAGGAGCAAAAAGGGATGTTCAAAGTGTGAAGAGGAATACTGGTTAAATAAAGAATGTCAATATTTTTTAAATATGTCCTGAACTTCTCTATTAAGTATTTTGCAGTGGCTAGAGCACAGACTAGGAGGTTATCAGAGAGAAGGATGAAGAGTGTTTGACAGTTTATAATGTTTTATCATAGAAGTTTTTAAGACTGTGATAATGAGATTTTGATTTTAGAAATATGACTTTGGTGTGGTATAGTGGAGGATGGTTTAGGGTGGGGAGGCATTTGAGCAGTGAGACTTAGTTTAGAAGGCTATTGTTGTAGTCTGTGTTAAAATATGTTAGCGGGGCAGTTGGGATTCTAATGGGGAGCCAGTAGAAACAACAGAATTTAGAGACAGATTGGTTGTGGGGTATGAAAAAACTGCAGCATGAATCTACAATTTTTCATTTGATCCATTAGATAGAAACTAGTAACCTTCAGGTTTGGAATTCAGTAACAGTTGAAGTAATGGGAGAGGAAGCCATCAATCTTAGAAAGAATGTAGAACGAGAAAAGAAAAACTGACATCTTAGAGACTAATAGTTAAGGGGAAATTAGAAGAAAAGGAGGAGTCAGTGAAAGATATTTAGGTGATACTTTAAGAGAATAATATTATAGGAACCAAGAGATTAGAAAATGTTGGCAAGAGAAGTCACTAATGATGTCAACTTGCTGTAGAGATGTGAAAGAACATTGAAAAGACACCATTGGATTTTCCCATTATAAAAGCAATTGTACTAAAATGGTGAAAGTAGAAAAAAGATTGTGATGAGTTCAGATGTCAGTAGAAAATGGAGAACAGTATGGTAGTTTAGGGCAAGTTCTTGATTATACCTTCAATGGATTGCATATTGACTTATGTCATCTTAGATACTTAGAACATCTTTCTAAATCACAGAAAGTGATTTGAGTTGAGCTCATGGTTTAACAACTTCTATAGATTGATTACTCAGGTGTTCTTAGGACATTGTCCTGACAGTGTGTAAACATTATTTTTTCAACTGTACACAATGAAGCCGTAAGTTTCCTGGAAGTACTTCAGGATCTCTGCTGGGGGACTCTTTCCTCTGGTTTCGATCAGAGGAACTTATTTTCATATCTATCTTATATAAGACAGATATGAAAATCTATAGATTTCTGGATAAGGTTTTATTTTGGGGAAAACTAGATGGGAAATGGACAAAATATTTGCAACACAAATTAATTTCCTTGATACCGTAGGGCTTTTACAAATCAGTAGAAAGAAGATAATCCTATATATAGGACATGAGCTAGCAGTTCATAGTGAAAGATATTTAAATGGCCATAAATATAAGCTGTCAGGCCTAGTTAAATATAAATCAAAATTAGATACTCTAAAAATTTTTTTATTGGTAAAGATTAAAGAATTTGGTAATGTCTAATGTGAATGAGTCTAATGTTAGTGAGACTATAGTACAATGGGGAGTATAAACTGTTGCAAACTTTCTGTTATGCAATTTATAAAAATTTATATGCTCTTTGGCCTTTCCTCCAATAGTTCAGCATCTTGGATATTCATAGTGCTAACACCTAACTCACTGTCTTTTCTCTTTCCAAGGCCTGTTGTCATTCAAAGTAATTTCAGCACGCATGCATATAGTCCAAGGTATAATCCCCAAGGCCAACAGCCTCAGCATCACCTAGGAATTTGTTTAGAGTGTACATTCTCAGGGACCACCCCAGACTTCCTGAATCAGAAACTTTGGAGCTGGAGCCCGGCAGTCTGAACAACAAGCTCTCCTGGTGTGGTTCTGATGCACTTGAGAGCCATTGCTATAGCCTTTCATTTCCCTGATCTAATTTCCAGTAAAATCCTCTTGACCCGAGCTTCCCACTCACATGGCCACCACCCTAGGCCTACTCCAGCTCTATTCCAATTGACTTTGCAAAATCATCTTTTTTCTGCCTGTTCCTAAAATATTGCTCCTTGGGGTTCTATCCACCCCCCTATTTATTTTCACTTTATACACTTTCCCTAGGCATGCCTTGGAAATTCCCAAGTTCAGATCTCTCTTTTGAGCTTAGGACCTGTATACCCCACTACCTGTCAAACATCTCCGTGTGTAAGTACTTGTGTGTGTGTACATATATATATCAGGTTTTATCTTATCCAGTCCTCACCACCACCACCAAACTCGCTCATTCTTCTTGCTTCTCAGTATCAAAGAATGGCACCACTAGGTGTTAAACACTTGCCTGAATTGAAAACCTTGATGATATCTCTGATTCAGTTTTCTCCTGCATCTCCCAGAGTCACCCTTACACCAAATTCTGTCAGTTCCCATATCCTAATTACCCTTAAATCCATCCATTTTTCTCTCTTCTTACTGCCATTAACCTGATCCAGGCCTTCATCTTCTCTTACCTGGAGTTCTGCAACTGGCTTCTAAGTGATTCTCTTATATCTGGGAGTTTCATCATCTCTCAGTTCTTGACAAATGGTTTCCATTGTCCTACACTGCTCACCTTTGCAGCCTCATTTTCTGCTTTGTCTTTTCTCACATTCTCTGTTCTAGCCATGTAGAACTTGGTTTCTTGAAAGTATTGTGTTGTGTTTATTTGCATTCAGTTTGGTTTGAGTTTGTTTACTTTTTTCTCTACTGCCTTCTGGCTTTCTCACATATAAAACACTTCTTGTTTTACTCTTGAATTCTCTTAACTATTCATCCTCTTAGTCATTCTCAGTTTAGATTGTAACTTCGGTTTGGGTAGACATCTTTGAGCTCCAGAGTCCCCCCATGTTTCTCTTACCATTCACTTTCGTAATTGTGTTTATTCTTTATTGTTTCTTAAGCTATAAGCTGTATGATTCCAGGTACCCTAATTTTTTAATATATTGTTTGAATTCTTTGCTTATTTCCATTCAGGATGTGTGGGTCTAACCTTGGAAATACTACAAGGAAAGTATTTATTCACTGACCACCACTCTGTGGTTCTTAGAGTCTTAAGGTCTTAATAGTGGTAATTGAATGAATTTACCTTTTTATTCCTTAGCAACTGGTATTTAATAGGCATGCATCTTTGAATAAGTAACTGGAAATATATTATTATACCTTGCCTTCATGAACATGTCATCATCTCAAAGTTCAGTGATTGACTTGTGCTATAATGCCATCAAGGCTAAGTGGGGCTTCCCTACACAGTGGCCTCATATAGCTATACTTTCAAAGTCATGAAGGTAAAAGTATACTTTGACAAACTTTGTCACAGATTTGTCCTTGATACTTTCATGAGATAAATGAAAATTATTTCTCTAAATTATGTATCACTTATAACCAAATAAATGCTCATCTACTTCTGTTCATCCTAGTAGTTGGTTGTTTTTTTTTTTTCCGCATGTAGTTATTTAGGGCCTAAATTTTACTTATATAGTAACATATATAAGTAATATATATTACTTATAAGTATAATATTACTTATAAGTATAATATTACTGTATAAATATAAGTTTACCTTTATTATCCCTATGATTACTAGAGAAGCTTCTCTAGTAATCATAGGGATAATAAAGGTAAACTTATATTTATACAGTCTTTCAAGACCTTCAAGTAGTATATTTAGTCTCATCTTGACTAATCAGTTATAGCATTAATACACATTGGGAATTGTGATGTTTTGATTGAACACATCCTGTGAGGTGTGCCTAAAAAATATTATTTATTTTCAAATATGTGTTTTAGAAACAGAGTTGATGGCAAGAACTCATTCCCACTCACTTCTAGCAGAATTATGCCCAATGCTTTTTTAAAAGCTTTAACTAATAGGCAAGATTTTTTTTTAAACAATTCTTAGGATCATCGTATAGATAATGCATGCCTCTATTGGCTAATTCCCCACTTGTCTCAAAAGGGCAGAAATATTCTTTTAAAAAATAGATTGTTTTATATTAAATAATAAAATTTAAGTGCTATTCTTTAATAGATATTTCCTGTTTAATCCATTTTAAGCAGTATATCTTAACTCCTTACTATGTAAGGTGAGGAAATGGTGCCTCCATGCTATACTTTACCTTTATGTCTTCGATTTTCTAATCTGTGCTAGATACATGATTACATTACATTACCAACTTTTCTGTTCTGTAATTGATTCTTTCATGTTTGTCAATAGGTTAATTCTGAAAATTATAAACCAATGTATTTATAATACTATAACAATATAAATATTAATTGTAGAACCAAGTAATTGAATATATCCAGAGAGAAATAAATGTCATCTTCTAAGTCTGTTCTGCTCCAAGAAGAATATTTCATTCATCCAAGTCAAATGATTATGTTTTACATTCTATCACTGTCTTAAAAATCACAAATAGGGTTGTGAAGGACTTTAGACCCTTAGTAACTAAGTGAAGTCATACATTTTGTACCATCTGAGGCAAGAGACAAACTAAACTTCAATGTGTGTATTAATCACATTACAGTGGAGCATCTCATCTTTTACAGTGGAAAAATATTGTTCTATTTAATTATAATAGGCTCAGTTAGCTATGTATTGACTTTTATTTTAGTTTTTTATTAAGTCCTAAAATACATTCAGTAAAGTGTATAAAGTACATTAACCTTAAAAGTATATTTGTTTTACTACCCAGATCAAGGTATAGAACTTTCCCAGTACTCAGAATGTTCATCCTTGTGTCCCTTCCCAGTCAGTATCCATCTCATCTCTGCTACCTATCCTGACTTCTGTCACCGTTAGTTTTGCCTGTTGTTGAATATCATGTAAATGAAATCATACAGCATGTATTTCTTTGTGTAAGTATATCTGCTTCAGTTACCATAATGCCTTTGAGATTCGTACATGTTAAATATATCTGTGTTTTGGGTTTGTTTTTTATTATTACTATATAGTCTTTCATTCTGCTGATAATAGATGTTTGGAGTTTTTTAGTTTGTTTGGTTTTGGCTACTGTGAAAAAACTACAGAGAGTATTCCTATATGTCTTTTGGTGGACGTCTACCGATTTTGGGGGAGTATTTACTTAGGAGTAAAATTTCTAGCTTTAATAGATACTCCTAAATGGTTTTACTATAGTGGTGGTTCTGATATGCCTTTCAACTATGTATGAGAGCTCTAGTCTTTGCCCATACTTGTGTCACTTGTATTTTTTAATTTTAACCATTTGGGTTGATGTGTAGGGATATCTCAATGTGGTTTTCATTTGCAGTTTCCTGGTGGAAAATGTAGAACATCTTTTCCATATATTTATTAGTCATTTGGATATCCTTTTTTATGAAATACCCATTCAATTCACTTGCCCATTCTTAAAATTTTGTTACTTTCTCTGTCATTTACTTTGTAAGAATTCTTTAAATATGCCCATATGAATCTTTTTAGATATATGTATTTACAACTGTTTTTTCTCAATGTATGGCTTGCGTATTCTTAAAGGTGATTTTTTTTTATGAACAAAAGTTTTCATTTTGGTGTCTAATTCATCATTTTCCCCAATTTATGGCTATTACTACTTAAGAAATCTTTTCTTGCCCCAAGTTGTATTTATTTTTAAGGCACATAGAGTTTATGGAGAATGCTTTGTTAACATGTAACTTTATATGTCTCATAGTGGAATAAATTGAATGCTCACTGTTATTTCTCCTTAAGGAAACACAGAAAAGCACTGACTTTAGTATTCTAGGTAGGAAATTTAGTTAGCACAAGAGCTATAGTACACTGTTTTAGAATGTATGCTTGGGATCAGAGCTGAAGTTCATACTGGAATAATTTCCTAGGCTCATTGAAATATAAGGTGAAACAATTGAAGTTTGGTAAGTTTAAGTATAAGGTTAAGTATATAGACTAGGGGTAAATTACTGATCAATATTAGTAATTTAAGCTTTTAAAAATGTTACTGAACCATAAATACAAGCTTACAGATTGAAGGGAGGCAGGCAATAGTGGGGGAGGGTGCTATGCCAATATACAGTCTCTGGCTTTTATTTTGATAGAGCCATGAGAGAGGGTTTTGAGCAGAGTAGTGACATGGTCAGGGAGGATTGCTTTGACTGCTAGTTTTTTAAAAAAATGCTATACTTGGGAGTAAGGAGATTGGTTTGGAGACTGTTACAACAGTCCAGGTGAGAGATGATGGTGGTTTGGATCAGGAGGGTAGCAGAAGACAGATTTTACCATTTTTAGATGGTGAAAAGTAGTTGGATTTTTTTTTATTTATTTTGAAGGTAGAGTCAGGGTTAGATATGGGGTATAAGAGAAGAGATGAGTCAGGGATGACTGCAAAATTATTTTGACCTTTAATCATGATTAAATAAATTCAGGTGATAGTAAATATTATATTAATTTTATAATTAGAAATTTTAGCAAAGGTTTATTATAAAGATGTTAATCACATTATCATAATTCTATAACCCAAATGCCCAACCGTAAAGGAAGATGAAATGTAATACAATTATTAAAATTAGTTCATGAATTATTTTAATGATACTGGAAAGTGCCTATAATAATGTTAGCCAAGAAAGCTAAGATACAAAATTATATGTAATAAGTTATATATTTAAATTTATACATTTACAAAAAAATCCAGGTTCATAATAATTTTGAGTGGTTATTCCTCCTGAGTGATAGTTATAGGTGGTTTTTATTTTCTTCTTTATGCTTGTTTAATTTGTATGTCAGAACAAAAAACCTTTTTAAAGTTAAATATTTTTATTAGTAGTCTTAAATTGAAGTATAATATTGTTGAATTACTCAGGGTGCTATATAAGTGTAAGGTATGGTTTAGCAGTTGGCATTAAGAAAACAAAAAACCTTGTGTTTAACATCACCTGGTTTCAAATCACAGCTCTCTAGTTATCTTGTTTGTTAAAACAGAGTGTTATCCCCCAAACTGAAGGGTGGTTTAATACATCTGACACTGTGCTCAGCATGTATGGTTGGTATTCAGTAGAAGTCCTTTTGTTTACCTAGAAATCTGCCTTCCACTAGGAGAGCTGGCATAATAACTATTTTCAACTTAAGTGATGGCAACAGGTCTTTGTGTAGAGAATTAGCTTATTAATGACCAAAAACACTTGCCTTCTTCTTAAGAGTGCCTATTTTCAAGGGTGGGAGGTCACTTTTACTTCCCCATTATCAGATAAACTAAGGTTAGAAACCTTGGCCCAATAACTATGACTAACCTTTACTCTCAGCCAGCCCTGCTGGGTCATGCCAGGTGTAGACAGCTCTTTAGGCTGGGATCAGCTATAAGAAATCATTAAGGTCACATCAGAGAAACATTAGGGGTAATAGATGTGTAATTAAGATGTGTTTGTTTAACACATTAACTGCTGCCATGAGAGTTGGATTTAACTCACTCTAGTTTTGAGCCCAGGGCCTTGTGAAGCATATGTAACTCACATGTCTCTTCACCTTGCGAGCTGCAAGAACTATTTTTCAAGTTGCATATAACTCACACACAGAAAACATTAAAAAATAACAAATTTTTCATTAAATTAGAAAGGAGTGTTTTGTTTTTGAAGTTTTTATTCTATTTTTATAATAAAATACCGTGGGCCCAAGAAAAAAATTTTTTTTTCTAGTGTGGCAATGTGTTAAGAATCAAGGCATCTGACTTTGGGTTGATGCTTTCCTTCTTTTTTAATTGATGTAAAATTCATATAAAATTCACCATTTTAATTACAGCTGCCCTTCAGAATATGTGGGAGATTGATTCTAAGACCCCCACTCCCCACTCCAAGTGTACTACAATCTGCGCGCACTCAAGTCCCACAGTTGGCCCTGTGCAACCCATATATATGAAAAGTCAACCCTTCATATACGTGGGTTTCACCTCCCATGAACGTTATATTTTTGATGCCTGTTTGGTTGAAAAAAAATCTGTGTATAAGTGAACCGTGCAGTTCAAACCAAGGTTGTTCAAGAATCAATTGTATTTTAAAATACGTAATCCAGTGGCTTTTAAGTACATACATAATGTTGTGCACCTGTTACTACTACCTAATTCCAGAATATTTTATCACCCCATATCCATTAAGCAGTCACTCTCAATTCTTTCCTTCCCTTAGACCCTAGCAACCACTTACCATCTTTCTATCTGTATGGATTTATCTATTCTGGACATGTTATATAAATGGAATCATATAATATATGGCCTTTTATGACTGGCTTCTTTCACTTACTTTCACGTTTTCAAGACTTATCCTTGCTGTAGCATAAATCAGTATTTCATTCCTTTTTATTGCTAAATAATGTTTCATTATATGAATGTTTTCACTTTTTGTGGAAACGTTTGTGTTATATGAACATTTGTGTACAAGTTTTTTTATTAAACACCTGTTTTTAATTTTCTTGAGTATATATACACCTCAGAGGGGAATTGCTGGGTCATATGGTAATGCTATGCTTAACTTCTTGAGGAATCGCCAAATGCACTAATTATTTTTAGACCACAGTTCCAACGTCTGTGAAATATGGAGGTTTAGTCATTTAAAACATATTTACTGAACACTTTCTACTGGCCAGGCACTGTGCTAAACACAGGGGATCCTTTCATGGAGCTTATTGTTTGGGGATAAGGGAACAGGAAGACAGATATTAAATGATAATACAGATTATTGTCTAATTAAAATTATGATAAATTCTATAAAGGAGATGTTTAAGGTGCCATGAGAACTAAGAGGGAAGCCCACCTGTAGTCCTAGCTACTCAGGAGCCTGAGGCAGGAAGATCATTTGAGCCTAGGAGTCTAGCCTGGGCAAAATAGTGAGACCCTGTCTCTTTAAAAAAAAAAAAGAGAGAAAGAAAGAAAAAGAACTGAGAAGGGATCTACAACTAGAGTGTGGGAACTCAGGAAAGGCTTCTTTGAGTGAGTAACAGTATATTTTAACTGAGTGAAGTAATACTAATAGCATCTAATATTTATTGAGTGTTTACTATTTGCCAGGCACTGTTCTAGCGTCACAACACTTCTTCTGCTATGTATTTTACAGATCAGTGACCTGAGTTATGGAGCGATCAAAGAACTTACCCTCAATTCATAGCTAGTGAGTTGTGAAGCCAGTATTCAAACCTAGGCTGTCCCACCTCAGAGCCCCATCATGATATTCCGTTCCTTTTTCCTTTCCAAGGGAGGCAGCCTTATGTGAAGCCTCTGAGGAAAGGTGGTACATGCTGTTTTTGAGGAAATATAATAATATCGATGTGACAGGAGTACACTGAAAGTGGTACGGGACAGGGTGGGGGCTTGTGGAAGGAAAGAGGTAGGATGTGAAGCTCTAGCGTTAGATGAGTTTAGATCGTACAAAACTATCTCGTTCATATAAAAGACTTTATTGGGGTTGAACTACGTGCATGTTCAACATATTCAGCATTCTTCCTGGCTTTGTCAGTGGTTATTCTTTTTTCTCCCCTGCTTCAACATCATTTTCTTATAACACACTCAGAGGGGTATTTACCACAGAACTAATGAAACTTGAGCTTCAACATTCCTCACTTTCATGGGCTCCTGTGAGTGCTAGAATTCGTTGTGAATTATAGAGTGTACTAGGTGGACAAAGGAAAAGGAAGCCAGGATACAATCAATAAGCATTTCTGGTAGATTGCCAAGAGCTCTCAGAAGAAGGCCCTCAAAATATATATAAATATATAAGCGTTAGATATCAACAAAACTTGGATCCATTCCTTAATACTCCTGTCAGCAACATCTGTCTCATTTCACACACTGATCTGGGTGGGGGTCTGAAGGAAGGTGGCTGAGAATTGCTGTCTTAAGGTATAATATCAGAGTCAGAAGGCCCTGAAATGGGCCTAAACTTGGCAGTAATTGATAAGTCATCAGGCTATAATAAAAACTAGGTAAAAGTAGATTATTTAAAATATAAGAAACATGGAGAAAATGTCTATCAAAATAAAACTATAGAAACTTTGAAATTATTATTTTGATTAGTACAGTTACATTTGTTGATAGTCTGTGTGCATTTCAATATATTCAAGTTGGGCAGTTTTTATAGCCATAGCACAAACAATTTTTGAAATTTTATAAATATGGAAAATACCCTTGACTGAAAACTTCATAATAAACTATTCTTATTCTTGGTTTCAGGCGCCTCATCACAGATTCAAAAGTTAAATTAAAGTATCAGCATTTAATAACAAATAGCTTTGTAGAGGTAAGTGATTTAAGTTTTCCTTCTTTTAATAAAAGGAATTCTGTTTGTTTATAGAAATATTATTTTTTAAAAAGTCTTATTGATCAACCGTAAGAAACACTTTCCCATATTTAGAAAGCATACCAACACACCTTTATTCTCAAAGAAATATGACAAACCAATAAATGGTCTGTCTTCATAGATCTTGAGCTCTGTTAGTAAAATTATTTTTACAATATTCTTCCTTTATTTCTCTTTATGCTTAGCAGAGAATTGTAGTAGATCACTAATCATGTCATGTTTAATCCTGTTTGGGATTCTAACCCTGCTGTTTCTCTGCTAGTTATAGGTCTCATTATCAGTAAATCTTGTTAATAAAGAATGCTATCATATATTGGAACCTGTCCGTGCCCATTTGTTCTGTGACTGCTTTTGTGCTACAGTGGTGAGGTTGAATAGTTGCTACGGTGACTGTTAATGGCCCACAAAACCAAAATTTTTTCCTGGCTCTTTACAGAGTTTGCTGGCCCCCATATGAGAGCATCAGAGTAACTTGGTATTTTAATTCTAGAAAATAATTTTTATTTCTGTTAGAAATCAAATTGGAACACAGCATATTTTAGAACTAGTATATTTTTTGAAATGGTCAGCGGACTTCTGGTACAAAGTGTTACTTTAGCCATGTTTTGTTCCATAACAAAATTTGTATTTCTGGTCAGGTGCAGTGGCTCACACCCATTATCCCAGCACTTTGGAAGGCTATGGTAGGAGGATCACTTGAGTCCAGGAGTTTGAGACCAACCCTAACGGGCCCTGGTCTCTACAAAAATAAGAAAAACTAGCCAGGCATCGTGACATCTACCCTATGGTGCCAGCTACTCAGGAGGCTGAGACGGGAGGATTACGTGAGCCCAAGAGTTCAAGGTTACAGTGTGCTATGGTTGTGCCACTGCACTCCAGCCTGGGTGACAGAGCAGCAAGACCCTGTCTCTAAAATTAAAAAAAAAAAA
>CM052442.1:115118414-115161561 GCA_028533085.1 Varecia variegata | reverse complement strand
AAAAAAAAAAAAAGTCATATTTCCTTTTGAGGAACTACATGCAGTCTTTGCCTGTAGTTTAGGAACTGGCTTTTCCTCTGAGAAAAGCTTTTTATGATCCAAAGGAGAAATTGCTTGTAAATCCTTTAGCTTATTAACTATTTTGTAGCATCAAAACACCTTCCCTGATTAAGAACATATCTGGTTTTCTTGCATCTTAGGAAAATTACCCTGAAATAGAACCATAAATAAATTGATGCTTTTTAATGATCACATATTGGGTAATTGTTTTAAAAGTTTTCCAGTGGGATTTTTAAGGTAGAACAAGGGACAGTTGATATATTTTATAAAACCAGATCTTCAGGGATCAATAATTTTAGAAAAATAGTACATCCCAAAGCATTGCTATAGAAGACTACAGCAGGTTTTTCTATGCTTGTGTCATCATCACTCTTTTGCTCTTTACACTAGGGAAGCAATATAAATAATTGGTGTACTAGGAAATTTTGCATCATGACTTAATTTGCTGTCATTTTATTATTTTCTAACTTGTTTTTCAGTGCAATCGACTATTAAAGTGGTGTCCTGCCCCAGATTGCCACCATGTTGTCAAAGTTCAATATCCTGATGCTAAACCTGTTCGCTGCAAATGTGGGCGCCAATTCTGGTAAGCTGATTTTTTTCTAAATTGGAATAGCACACATACCTTTTCTATTTCTTCTGTTTATTCTTGGTAATAAAATAGTAGAAAAAAATATTTACCTCAGCCAGGGGGATGAGTGATGTTGTTAAAATAGTGTATATTTCTTTCAAGTAAGAATTAGATGAAAAAGTCACATTTTAAATAATTTTTCTTCTTTCCTTGATGTTCTAACTTTTAGATATATTTTTTATGGGGAAAAAATTCAGCTGTAGTCCCATCTTCCTGTATGTCCCACTGTAACTTACATGGGAGCAAACTTAAGAGATCTGGGACTATAAGTTTCCTTTACTCTGTCAAGTTTTAATCTTCTAGAAACGAAATGTGCAGGTAAATTTGGTTGATTGGATGTACTTTTTAACTAAGAGTTTTCCTGTGGCTCTTCTGGGCCCAGTTTTCTTGATAACTTGGGCTTTCGGAGTTCTGTACCATACTACTCTTCAGCCTCTGAATTCAAGATTTGACTTACTGGGAAATTTCCAATGCCATATATTAGGGGGTGTCTTAGTTGGGCTGCTTTAACAGGCTTTCTCATTTTTTCCCAGTGTGGGTAGGCTGAGAATTTTCTAAATTTTTAAGTTCTAATTCCCTTTTAACAGTTTGTCTTTAAGTCATATCTCTTTTGCATTTTTCTATAAACACTCAAGAGATGCCAAGCTGCATCTTCAGCACTTTGCTTAGAAATTCCTCAAATATCCAATTTCATTGCTTACACATTCCTACCTTCCACAAAACGATAGGACACAAACACAATTCAGCCCCCACTTCTTTGCCGCTTTATAGTAAGGATGGCCTTTCCTCCAACTTCCAGTAGCATGTTCCTGTTTTTCATCTGAGACCTCATCACTGTATTTCTACCAATATTCTGTTCACAACTGCTTAGGTTTTTCTCAAAGATGATTGAGGCTTTATCTGTACTTCTCTCTTTCTGAACCCTCACCAAAGTCACCCTTAACAGTTTGTTCATGGTAATGTAGGCTTTTTCTAGCATGCACCTCCAAACCCTTCCAGCTTTTTTCCATTACCCAGTTCTAAAATTGGCATTCACATTTTAGTTTTTGTTACAACAGCACGCTCACTTTTCAGGATGAGGTTTCTTAGTCCATTTATGCTGTTATAACAAAATACCATAAACTGGATGGCTTATAAACAACAGAAATTTATTTCTCACAGTCCTGAAGACCTAGAAGTCCCAAGATCAAGGCACCAGCAGATCTGTTGTTTGGCGAGGGCCCACTTTCTGGTTCATAGATGGTGCTTTCTTGCTGCGTCCTCACATGGTAGAAGGGACAAGGCAGCTCTCTTGGGCCTCCTTTATAAGAGCACTAATCCCATCTGTGAGGGTCCCGCCTTCATGACTTAATCACTTCCCAAAAGCCCCACCCCCGCAATACCATCACATTGGTGATTAGGTTTTAAAGTTTGTATTTTGGGAGATAAACACATTCCAACTATGCTGGAAGTTAAGATAATCTTCTGTTTCTTTGAGGATCTTTAGGAGTGAGAAGCCACTCAAGCCAAGGGTCTCTACTCCTGGCAAATGGATATTTTATTGGTATTCTATACCTTTTTTCCCCCTCCAAATATCTATAGAATTAGATTTAAACATCATTAGTAATATTTCTAAAAAGAAGCAGGTAAACTCAGGGATTAAATATGTGTAAAATACATCCTATTTTCATAAAGACTAAATACATTATTGTTTCAGAGTTTACCTTGTAAAGAGAAGGTAGATTCTGATTTCATACCTACTTTCAATGAATTTTAGTGTCAGACATTGCAAACATAAAGTATAGAGAGTAACAACAATGGATACTTACGTAGCTGCAACACAGGTTAATCAAAATTAGTATTTTGTTTTCTTTAAGAAATAAAATACAACACATATATTTTAAGCTCCTACGTTCCCTGCTCTATCCCATTCCCCATGTCCTCAGGATAATAGATAACCATTATCTTGACTTCATTTAGATCAATGGTACTTTCTTCTCTTTAGCAAAGGATTTTTTGGCATTCTAAGTTACTTGATTAGCTAACTAATAAGCCATTTATGTTTATTTTTTCTTAAGCGTTTGTGTTTATTCTTAATTTATACCTTTTTTACAAGTGCATATACCATGAGCCTAGAAAAACAGGAATGAATTATCAGTTAGTATATGTTTAGAGATTACTTAGTCTTTTTATACCTTGCTCAGTTCCATTTCTCTTTACAGGGCTGAGGTTCATTTATTTAAATTATGCAAAGATGTGACCTTCTCCTTCCCATATGTTGAGTACTGTGTATTAGTACTAAGTTATATTATTAACCTATAAAGTCAGACTTTTCCTCTTCGTTGGCGGTGTTAAGTAAAAGATTAAATATGCACTGATGAAGGACTGATTGGAAGTTCTGAATACAGTCTGAAATGTAAAACCACTCTAGTAACAGTTATGAAATTGTCATCAAAGCATGTCTTCATGCTTATAGTCATTCTTCATTTCATATGTACTTAGTACCCACTACATACTAATTCTAATACTAAATTCTAGATAATTAACTATAAAATAAGACATGGTTCCTGCCCTTGTATTTGCCAGTCACTAGAAATGGTGACAATACTGTGAAACTATAAAGCATGAAATGGTTGGCCGATTTCCTTACTGACAGTAGGTAGGACTTAATTCTTTTAACTCTTTGTGTCACTTAACAGCTTTAACTGTGGAGAAAATTGGCATGATCCTGTTAAATGTAAGGTGAGTTTGTCTGGCATTTTTATTTTTAAGTAATATGATGGAACACTTCTAAGATTTGATGACTAAAAATCACAGCTGATGATTTTGTTAACTATCCATAGTAGAAGATTTTATTCTGACCTTTTCATTTCAGATGATCACTGTAGGTATTCAGAGGTCATTCCTTAGGATAAGTAAAGTCAGCTCCTGATTATTATTAGGATAATCATAGTTAAGGCACCTTTTCAAAAAGCTTTGTAGTTACTGGGATATAACACACCTTGTAGCTGGGCTTCTCTTCAGTCTAGGGGTTCCCCACTCAGTTACAGTCAGAGAAAAATCCTCCTTTGGTTGATCTTATATATACTGGATGTTATTGCTACAGGATTTCCCTGCTTCAAGAGGAAGCAAGCCTTATTCATTGGCTTTTACATTGAAGCTTGACTGTAGTTAAGTGATGAAGTAATTTGCTATTTAAAAAATCTTTCGTTACATCCTAAAAGTTGTTGTTTTCAAACAGTGGTTAAAGAAGTGGATTAAAAAGTGTGACGATGACAGTGAAACTTCCAATTGGATTGCAGCCAACACAAAGGTTGGTGTTTTTCCTTTAGTAACTCTTAGTGATGAAACTGATAAGGATAAGTGTATCAGCATTAGCAAAAGCAATTAAGTTTACCTAGTTATAGGCCTTGTTTCACTTTTTTCTCCATTTTTTCCCCAGAATGCTTGCCTACTACTCATATTCCTTCATTTTAGTATTTGAGTTTATTTTAGAGTATTGAGTACAATACTGTACTATGCACAGTGCTCTGCCTCAGGTTTCTTCTGTTGGAAAAATCTTAGTTTCTTATAGAAGAAAAGGTGATAGGGTTTTTCAAGTCGGGTTTGTGCTTGGCTGCCTTGTAGTGTACAAATATATTATAGAGTTTACCTAGGTTGGTTCTATTAGGCTAATTTACATTTCTGCCGTAAACTCTCAGGGTTTTACGTTTTAGGAGTCATTCTTTTTTTTTTTTTTTTTTTTTATGCCTGGGTTCCCGAAAAGCAAGGAGTCATTCTTCAGGGGTGGAATTTGAGCAGAGTAACTGAGTAACTGTTAAGTTTTTAACTGAACTGGGCTTAACAAAAATTTCTTTAAATCTTCTTCATGTTAAACTTCTAAAATATGCTTTATTAAGAGATTTGACTCCTGAAAAGTGGAAATTCTGGGGTATTATGGGTCTTCTTTGGTTTTTTGTTTTTAATTACATTATACATTGCTTATGATGCTAGTTTCAAAATGCTAGTCTCTTTATGATTATGAACCATTTCCTTAACCCTAGACAGATGTCTTATAAGTGCAAGTAATCTTGAACACCCTTCTTCACTATCACTAAGCACACATTTGAATTCTAATTGTGTACCCAGCCAGTCTCTTAACAAAAAATTGTATAAATATCAATCCTGTAAGTGATGGTAGTAATGAATGATAGGATGATTCATGAACTATTGGTTTTTGGTATTGTCTTTTGCATACGAAGATGATACTGTAAAGAATGCTGAGTTTGACCAGTAGTATTACAGTTTCGTATTGTGCTTCACTCAGTCACAGGATAATGATAAGAGTAAGACATGCTTAAACGATGAAGGCCAACACACAATTTTAAGTATATATCTTACATACTTATATTTAAAGCTTAAGTGTACATTTCTGTCTCCCAGAAAGTATTAGCAGTGAACATAAAACAAATGCCCAAATCTTTGAGGAATACCTGGTAGAAATTAATATTTTTGTGTTCTCTAAAACCATCACAATATGCATAACTCATGTCACTGAAGAAAAGCTTAGTAAATATACTCTAATATCAGGAAGTGTTTACTACTTTTGTTATTTAAAAAAAAATTCCTAGCCAAGCATTTCTTTTTGAAAATTAAAGATTTTCCCACCAAGAATGTTCTTTAAAGTCCCAGGATCCTTTAATGGGTTCTAAAAAAAACAAAAAACTAGTATTTAGAATAGGGCAGTTATATTTTCACTAAGTAGTGTGATTAAATAATAACCTTCTTTCTATATCTAGAGAAATCTCCAAATACTTTAAGCCCCCAGGATGATTAAAGTAGGGAGCAGGCTTGGATGCATTTGGCTTTGTTTTAGATGGTAGATTACCAAGGAAGAATGGCAATTTGTAATAACAAATTTAGTTACTTGATAGTTTTGAGATGAAACTGAAGGATTTTTCTCTGAAGAGGTTTTAGAAGCATTTATGATTGTTATTAGCTCTTTAAACAGATTAGATTGTTGAACATTTTGAGGGCTTAATACTATTTGGTTAATTATAACCAAGAAATGTAGAATGAAACATATTTTATGCCTGAAATTTCCTTGTTTGGGAAAATGTAAAATTTCTCATGTGGATGATTTTAAAAATTTGATTTAAAATATATAATAAAAGATTGCCATGTTGGCCTGTTTAAAATTGCTAGTTTATGGGCAGTGCAGTCTATCTGACAAAGAAAGCCAAATTATGCAAATAATAATATAGTAGGTGATGTTTCCTCCTCGTGGGGGTTACAGACATCGAGGACAGTTACAACAAATATAGTAAAAATACAAGATATTTACATGTTATTTGTAGTTTTAGTAAAAAAAAAAAAAAAAAAAAAAAGGCTTGATTTTTTTTCAGAAGTAAAAACCAATAGGCCCATAGGACTGTAGGATAGTGACTTTGGCTTACATAGCAACCAAGAAAATGGTATGGACTTGGGACAAAACAATCTAACATGATCTCTGTAGCATAGTTGTTAATGAGCCAAAAGTAAAGAATTTAAAACATGGGTATTTGGCAGGTGAAAGTTGGGAAATTAAATAGCCTCTAAATAAATTTACCAATTGAGGCCTGATTTCCTACTTGCCTGACTCTTAAGGTCAGGTTGCTTGGGTTTGGATCCTTACTTTACCATTTATTACCTATGTGTTCTTGGACTAGTTTCTTTACTATTTTCCCCTCCCTTAGTTTATTCATCTGACAAATGGAAGTTGGAATAGCACCACTGTAAGAATTGTGAGTTGATACATATAAAACACTAAGAACAGTGCATGAGATATAGGGAGTACTCAATAATTATTTTTAGATGACACTAGAAAGTATATTTACATGAACAAATTTTACTCTCCCAAAATACTATTATTACTATGTGTATGATTAAAAGTACTTAAAATGTTTTTGTTCCTCAACCCTACTTTTAAAAACTTCTAGCCGGGCACGGTGGTATACGCCCATAGTCCCACCTGTCAGGAGGCTGAGGTGGGAGGGGATCACTTGAGTCTAGGAGTTCAAGGCTATAGTGCCCTATGATTGATCGGGCCTGTGAATAGCCACTGCATGCTAGTCTGGGCAACATAGCAAGACTTCATCTCTAAATTAAAAAAAAAAAAACACCTTAAATTGTTGTATCTTACAAGCTAGTATATTAATGGTACTAGCTTTTTTTTGCCCTCCCCTTAAGACAGGGTCTCTCTCTGTCACCCAGGTTGAAGTGCAGTGGTGTGATCATAGCTCACTGCAGCCTCAAACTCCTGGGCTCAAGGGATCATCCCGCCTCAGCCTCCTGAGTAGCTTGGACTCTGGGGATGTGCCACCACATCCAGTGAAATTTTGTATTTTTTGTAAAGACTGGGTCTATGTTGCTCAGGCTGGTCTCAAGCAATCCTTCTGCCTGTGCCTCCCAAAGTGCTAGGATTACAGGTGTGAGCCACTGTGCCTGACCAACAGCTCATTTTTAGTAGTACTTATTAAGTGTTTGACACTGTTCTAAGTGCTTTACATGTATTAACCACAATAAATATGGTATTTAAAAATAAACCGAATCTGGAACTGGCTTCTCCTCAATGGTAGTAATACAACCTAGTGTAGCATTGACACCAACTTTATAGTTTCTCTTCATAGGAATGTCCCAAATGCCATGTCACAATTGAGAAGGATGGCGGTTGTAATCACATGGTCTGTCGTAACCAGAACTGTAAAGCAGAGTTTTGCTGGGTGTGTCTTGGCCCTTGGGAACCACATGGATCTGCCTGGTAGGTTGGGGAAATGAAGGGAGGAGAATATGTTCACATAAGTATGCAATATGTGCCACGAATTATGAATAAAATTTCTACCTTATAGGGATTACCATCTAACTGGGAACCTAAATAAATAAATACAGTGTGTGATCAGTGTTTTATATGCAAGATATCCACAGAGAGGGATTAGTTAGGCATGTTTCACAAAGCAGGTAACAATTGAGATGAACTTTAAGAAAGAGTAAGAGTTCATTAGTTAAAAAAGTAGTAGGAAATGAAAAAGTTGCAACATGAGGAAAGGTAGAGTGATACGAAAGTACATGCCTTTTTCAAAGAAGAGATGCATTTTCAAATATGTCTCCCTAGGCAAAAGTTGAAAACTAGGAGGCAGTTGGCAAAACCCAAACTGCAAGGTGTGTTTTATTTACTCTGTACATCATTAGAAAGTTAGTCCCAAACTTTAAAAATTGGGAAATTGCCCAACAAAATCCATATTTTTAGCTTCTCTTTGAAACTTAGGATCAGGTTTACATTCCTGTTTGGCAACAGTCACCTACAACTGAGTAGCAGTCATCTAGATGGGGCCTTTACTTTCCACTTTGGTATGTTTCCCAAGACTGAAGCTTAATATTTGCATGTAATCACACGGCACCATTGTTTTTCATTTAGTAGTGATAACATACCTTTGTTGTATGTGTATTTCTTACTAGTTTGGGAAAATACAAGTTAGACTGAGGATCATTTAAGTTTTGAGAAAAATGGTAGCTAACACATTTCCTCATAAAAGCAAAAATATTCCTGAGTGTTATTATGTAATATGCAGATGACCCACTTCACCGATTTGTGTTATATGCCTGTTGTCTATCAGAATTTGAGTTTGTGTCCCCTGATTAGTTGTGGGGAACAGGAAAGTAGACTAGGGCCTACAGTAGTCTGGATATTATCAGAAGGATTTTAAGTGAGAATGACATGATTAGAGCTATAATTTAGATGAGAAGGCTCTGTATCATGTGCTTTGCATACATTATCTCATTATTCTGACTGCTTTATGGAGGGTTTATGGGAAGGAAAAGATTACAGGTTTAAGACAAGATGAAGAAGATCTGAACTTAAAACAATGATGAGTCTTGCCTTTTAGTTTTGTTGGAACTTTCATTAGTTGTGTTAATTAAAGTAAGAGTAAGAGGAGTCACTTCTCTGAAATTAATTCTAAACCAGGTAAGAACTGATTGATTAAGTGGAAGTGAAGAAATGGTGCCACTGTCAGAGCCAAGAAAGGATATTTGGGGTTTAGCCAGGCAAATACTCTGGATTTTAAGAAGGCAAACTGGAGGATCAGTGTGTTCCCAGAAATTAAATTCACCCTATACTTTCTAAACAGGTATTTAGGTTGGTGCAAAAGTAATCGCGGTTTTGGACCATGAATTTTAAATTATTATAACTAGGCTCAGACACATCTTTATTAATCAAAATAGGAACCATTATAATCAACACATTTTTGCCATCGAGAAATAAGTTTGTTTTTTCCTGTAGCATAAAAATCCTTGCTTCAGGATTTGATGAACTCTGGGAAAGCATTTTCTGCATCCTGCTGGTTGTGAAAGCGTTTTCCCTGCAAAAAGTTGTCGAGATGCTTGAAGAAGTGGTAGTGGTTGGCGAGAGCTCAGGTGAATATATGGATGAGGCAAAACTTCGTAGCCCAATTCATTCAACTTTTGAAGCATTGGTTGTGCAACATGCAGTTGGGCATTGTCCTGGAGAAGAATTGGGCCCTTTCTGTTGACCAATGCTGGCTGCAGGCATTGGAGTTTTCGGTGCATCTCATGGATTTGCAGAGCATACTTCTCAGCTATAATGGTTTCACCCGGATTCAGAAAGCTGTGGTGGATCAAACTGGCAGCAGACCACTAGAGACCATGACCTTTTTTTGGTACAAGTTTGGCTTTGGGAAGTGCTTTGGAGCTTCTCAGTCCAGCCACTGAGCTGGTTGTCGCATAAAATCCACTTTCTATCACACATCACAATCAGATTGAGAAATGGTTGGTCGTTTCGTACAATAAGAGAAGATAACACTTGAAAATGAGGTTTTTTTGATTTTTGGTCAGCTCATGAGGCACCCACTTATCGAGCCTTTTCATCTTTCCAATGTGCTTCAAATGCCGAATGACTGTAGAATGGTTGACGTCGAGTTCTTCAGCAACTTCTCATGTAGTTGTAAGAGGATCAGCTTTAATGATTGCTCTCAGTTGGTTGTTGTCAACTTATGATGGCTGGCCACTGCGTTCCTCATCTTCGAGGCTCCTGTCTCCTTTGCAAAACTTCTTGTACCACCACTCTACTGTACACTCATTAGCAGTTACAAGTTATTGATGTTGCAAGTTATTTCCGCTGCTTTAAGACCCATTTTGAACTCAAATAAGAAAATCGCTCGAATTTGCTTTCTGTCTAACATCATTTCTGTAGTCTAAAATAAATATAAAATAAACAGCAAGTAATAAGTCACTAGCAAAAAAGATAAAGCGAGAAATGCACATTAAAATGATGTATGACATAACCACATTTAAGAATGTATTCCAATATCAAACAGCAAATTTCAACAATGCCAAAACCGCAATTACTTTTGCACTAACCTAGTATATGTTTGTGTAGTGACATCTCTAATTATAGCTCAGATTTTAAGTAAGCTGTATTTATACCTGAAAAGGGTACAGAACAAATGATGGATACAGAAGAATGAAGAATAGCCTGGACCAGGGGTGTCAGAAGTACTGCCTGTGTCTTGTCTTTACCCATGCTGACATTGCAAGTGAACCATGCTGTGCTTTCCTGTTTATATCTGAAAAGGCCTCACAATCCTCAAAATAGCATTCCAAGTAGCACTATCAGTCATCTGAGTTAGAAGTATAGATGAATCCTAAATATTTGCCTTCCTGGCCTTAAAATCCTTAATAATGTTGGCAGGGTAAAGTCCAGAATGAGTTGAGGCTTCTAGATAATGTTAAAAAATATATCAGAAGGAAAATTTTTAAGAATATATCAGCTAGGAAGGAGAGAGATTAATAGTTGACAAGTAAAAGTCAAGGGAAGCAATCTTTGGGCTAGGTTGAATATGGTAATTATTGCCAAGAGAGGTTTATAATCCCAGCTAAGGGGAAATTAATAATAAATCTCCCAACCCAAGCAAATTGCTATCTAGGTTACTTTGAAAACTTTAAAATGAGATCAGTGGGCCATTTTTGATTATTTCTGACTAATATGTAAAATAGAGAAATACCTTTGGTACTGGCAGCATAAAATGTAATCCTAAACTTCCAAAATTTGTGATTGGTTCCACAAACTACATATGAACCACATAACTTAATTTTTCTCATATGAAATCCCAGAATCAAATGGTATCACTAGAATGATAGATATGGGGATGTTTTCTAGATTTCAGCAAGGGTATTTCAGTGTGGACTGAGAAGTTTGTGGTCTAGGCAATGAATATAAAGCATGGATATTTGGCATTGATTGACCATTTTTTGGAGTACAGATAATGGATTTGTGTTTTCCTTATGAAATGCTTTAAAGGCTTGCTGTGAAAGGTGGTGTTCTCATCTTTTTTTTTTCCCAATATATTAAGTATATACTGCTTTCCTGGTCAGGTTTATTGATAATTTGCTTGAAGAATTGTTTAAGAATCTTAAACATGTTTTTGGTTAATTTCAAAAAAAGATTTGATATATCTTTAACTCTTAACTCTTAAATCCTGAAGAACTTGACAAACTGAAACAGCTCCAATTTAACAAGATTTAAATTAAACTCAGAATTCTTCTTTTAGATCTAAAATGATCTCCATTAAAAGATTCCAAAGACATAACAATAGCATGTGAGCGGTATACCTGTTGGTTAAGAGTATGAGCCTCATTTGACAGACAAGCAAAAGTTTACTTCCCAGCTCTGAAATTCTCTAGTTGTGTGACCTTAAGTATGTTACTTATCTTCTCTAAATCTTATTCTTCATCTGCTCAATCAGGATAATAATACATATTTCATAAGGTGTTTGAGGGGATTAAATATGTTAATACATTTAAAGTTCTTAGCAAGTGCTGGTATGTAGTAAGCGCTCAGTAAATAGCTGCTCCCATAATGTAGGGCTCCCATAAAAGAGATATGATAACGAAGACAAGGGAAGTGCCAGTCTTAGTCATCTCCACTCTGCGCTGGTTCTTTGGGCATTTGGCATTTTGTATATCATTCAGTTTTCAGTGACTTTTTTTTCCATGACAAAGTCTTGCTCTGTCACCTAGACTATTGTGCTGTGGCGTCAGCCTAGCTCACAGCAATCTCAAACTCCTAGGCTTAAGTGATCCTCCTGCCTCAGCCTCCCAAGTAGCTGGGACTACAGGCATGCACCACCACGCCCAGCTTATTTTTACTATTTTTAGTAGAGACACGGGGGTCCTGCTCTTGCTCAGGCTGGTCTGGAACTCCTGACCTCAAGCAATCTTCCCACCTCGGCCTCCCAGAGTGCTAGGATTACAGACATGAGCCACTGCACCTCACCTTCAGTGACTCTTAATACACTATAATAGCATGTAAAGCACATAGCACAGCGTCTCTTTTGGGTAAGCCATCAACTATTGATTGTCTTTGATTTTTGTAAAAGAGCAGATAAGAAAGTTTGTAACTGTGAAAAGTTGGGAATATTTGCCTAAGTAACAGATGACCTAGGAAATAAGATGATCTCTTCCTTAAAAACTTGAGTTAGAAATTCAGACTATGGTCAGTGAAAGTTCTAGAATGACCGTGTTTTCTAATGATTATTACAGATCAGCTGTTTTGGAGGGGACTGCTTCGGGAGGTGGGGAATTTCCTATTACCAAGTAGAGAACTGATCCACTATTAATAGAGAGGATTCAAACACTGTGTAGATTAGATTCAGCAACACTTTCAGGTCCTTTCAGCCTGCTAATTCTATCATTATAACAGTAGAACCCTGGCTATTTTAACATCTCAGTTTATCTGTTATAAAAGAGAATGTTGGTTTTAGGTAATTTCTAAATCTAGGTTAAAATTTTGTTCCTTTTCATTGGTTTGTTTCTTTATGGAATTCTCTTAATTTATTTTAAGGTACAACTGTAACCGTTACAATGAGGATGATGCAAAGGCAGCAAGAGATGCACAGGAGGTAAGTATATTTATTGCAGGGTAAGAGTTCAATAGGAATGTACATTGTATATTCATTAGGGAATAATTCCTTAGGGATTAATTTAGCAGGCATTTTCAATTCTGAAAGATTTCTGAAAAGACATTCCAGGAGATGCTAGGTATTTATTTACATTTAGAAGGGTATCTTATCCAGAATGCTTATCAGGAGCATTCTTATGAATAAGTTTTGTTTGCTTTCTTTTAATGAATGTAGTAATATAGTATACAATTTCAGGTTTTAGTACTATTGTTGTCAAGATCGACTCCCCTCCAAACAAAGGCAGTAGACAGCAGCATTTATTAAATGGTCCTGCTCCTATTTATAGGCAATATTATTATTTTACCTCATTGTTCATCAAGAAGTTCTAATAATTATAGGTGAGCTGATTTGGAATGGATTGTCTCAGGAGCTGAGAAATTCCCTATTACTAGATAGAGAAATTGTTCACTATTATAGAAGCAATCCAAACACGAGATGTGAATTAGATTCTATGACACTTTCAGTCCTTTCATTCTGGTAATTCTGCCATAATTGTAGTAGAATCCTTGAATTTAGTAGTTCTTAACATTCATTCATTCTATATTGAAGTTCCCCAGTTGTCCCAAATGTATTCTTTTCAGTTGATTTTCTTAGGTTGCAGTTGAAAACATGGTTTGCATCTGTTTCCTATTGTTTCACTTTTTAATGTTTCTTTAAAATTAATTTCTAATAAAAATAACTTAAATAGAAAACATTATATATATATAACTTAGTCTGTCATATTGTTAAAAGTGAAAGTTCTGTGTCTCGCTTTTAAGAGCCTGGAAAATTGTATTTTGTGATTATAAATGATGAGTATTTTATAGACTTTCACACTGTTTGGATTCTTTTTTTTTTTTTCTTTTTCTTTTTTTCTTTTCAATTCCTGACCTCTGAAGTATTTGGATTCTTTTAAAGGGAAAAAAATTCCCATAAGTTCCATTGTTGGCTTAAATTACATTTATTACATAATATTTAAATGTGTAAATGATAAACCAGCTGTAAGGTCTTATATTGCTCTTATAAAACTAGACAGCCAAACCAAGAGAACTACAAAAATCAGTGAAACTCAGTGTTAATTTGGCAGATATGTTGTTTGCTGAAATTAAATTACTGTTGATAGACTGCTCTTTGGTTGAAGTTTTTTAAATTTAGTTTTACTATACTACTAAGTGTCTAAGTGTCATATGGTAACTTGTTCTCCTGCCAATTTTCTATATTCCAGCTACTGTAAACATTCATTCCTATAGTATCATGATATGATTTGCCCAGAATTTATTATTGATGTATACTCTTATCACTTACCTTTCTCATTGGTACAATTAAAGTAATACTGGATGCCTGTTTTAGCCATTTCATAAATGTAACATTCTCCGTTTATCCAGATGATCTAGAGTATTTGCATTTTTTTCTTTTAGATTATCATCAGATTTTTAAGTGCATTTAAAAATTTTTAAGTATTTTAAAATTCCATAATCTGCTGAGACCAGGTCATTTGGTACCCCTATTCCACTTCCATCTAGTGGTCCTTAGATTCTAATTAAGTATCCCATGTAATTTTTATATAAAAGTTCTACAATGACAGTCATGCTTTTTCCAACCTCCTATTTAGACTTGATTCTGCTGCTGTATTTTTTATTTAGCTCATTTTGTTATTACATCTCCTTCTGTTGTTGTTTTAGCCTTTTCTCTTTTATGGCTTTCTGCTTCTGTTTTAAGCAGTCATGATCATCTTAAATCCTACTAAAGAAAGAGGCCATACATTTTCCTAAAATTTTCTTCTAATTTTTATAGTAATTCTTTCTACTCCACAGAGAAATGTTCTTTTCTCTTATGCTGCATTTTATTTTCCTAATTACCATAGTGGACTTTTAGTTTTTACTTATCCTAAAAGAAGAGTAGTCTAGCCAGGTCTAGCAATAAGTATAGAAAGTATATGAGTTATCCTTGATCTGATCTGGTCTTCATTTGGGTGCTAGTAGAATCCCTTTCTGAGATCTGTAGGGAGGGTGGGTCATTTTCTGTGAAGGGTCAGATGATAAATATTTTTAGCTTTACATACTATGTGGTTGGTCTCTATTGTGACTACTCAATTCTGCCTCTGCCTTTGTAATGCTAAAACTTAAATGAATGGGTGTGACAGTGTTCTGTGTAAACTTACTTTATTTACAAAGACAGGTGGTAGTAAGATTTGGCTTGCAGATTGGAGGTTGCCTGCTGCTATTCCAAGCATTCAGGCTTGTGGATTTGGGGGTAGGTTTTTTGTTTGTTTGTTTTGTTGTTTTCCAAACTGTTTTCAGGTCATTGATTATATTTCTCATTTCAGATTCTGGCATTTGATTAGAAAGTTTGTCTTAGATTTGCAGTGGTTGTGTGGATTTTCTTCTTTCATGTTGAATTTTAGTGAGAAGCTCTTTCAGTATTGTTAGATTAAGTCCTCTAGCATCATATGTATCAATATGACAGTTTAGGCTTTCTATTCCATTTGGGGAGTTTGACAGGCTTGAAAATATTAGTGCTTTTCGGGAAGATAAAATGCCTAGCAGATTATTTTCCATATATTATATTTTCAGAATGGTATAATATTCCAGTTAATAAGCATAGGTTTGATATCTACCTGACTCTTGAAATAACAAGGCTTGCAATGATTTTTTGAGGTGTCTCAATGTTGTATGATGCTGGATCATGTGGTTGGCTAATTATATGGTTCAGAATTAGTATTTCTAAACAAGAGACCAATGACAGGACCAAGAAGTAAGTGTCTGTGTTATTTGTATACATTAAAGCATGGAGAGAGGAAGAGAAAGTGAGGATAAAAGAAAAGAAATAATGTATGTGTGGTAAGAAACCCTTTGATAGTGGTTGCATTTAGCAAGCATTTATTAATCATTTTCTGCATATCAGGTATTAGAGATACTTAAGATTACTTTTTAAAAGTCTATCCCCTCTACAGACTTGTAGTATAATGGGAGAGACCTTATGTGAACAATTTTTGCAATGTGATAATAATACATAACAAATCTAAACTAGTTATATTGTTTCTTTGGTAATACTTTATGTATATCTGAAAAACAGACTCTCTTAATATAACTATAATACCATTACAGTTGACCAAACAATGCTGGGGTTAGGGGAACCAACTCCCTGCACAGTGGAAAATCTGCATATAATTTAACCTACTAATAGCCACAAACTTACCTACTAATAGTCTGCTGTTGACTAGAATCCTTACTGATAAGCATAGTTAATTAACACATATTTGTATGTAATATTTATTATATACTGTATTCTTACAATAAAGTACTAGATAGAGAAAAGAAAATGTTATTTAAGAAATTATAAAGAAGAGAGGCCGGGCGCGGTGGCTCACGCCTGTAATCCTTGCACTCTGGGAGGCCGAGGCGGGCGGATTGTTTGAGCTCAGGAGTTCGAGACCAGCCTGAGCAAGAGCGAGACCCTGTCTCTACTAAAAATAGAAACAAATTATATGGACAGCTAAAATATATATAGAAAAATTAGCCGGGCATGGTGGCACATGCCTGTAGTCCCAGCTACTCGAGAGGCTGAGGCAGTAGGATTGCTTGAGCCCAGGAGTTTGAGGTTGCTGTGAGCTAGGCTGACGCCACGGCACTCACTCTAGCCTGGGCAACAGAGCGAGACTCTGTCTCAAAAAAAAAATAAAAATAAAAAATAAAAAATAAGAAATTATAAAGAAGAGAAAATATACTTACTATTCATTAAGTGGATCATCATAAAGGTCTTCATCCTTGTCATCTAGATGTTGAGTAGGAGGAGGGAGAGAAGGAGCTAGTCTTAGTGTCTCAGGGATGGACAGGCAGAAGAGATGGAGGAGGTGGAAGGGGAGGCAGGAGGGGCAGGCACACTTGGTGTAACTTTATGTCATGATTTGTATCTGACTTTTTTGCTTTTTCATTTCTCTAAAAATGTTTCTATATGGTATTAATTCTTCTACCATTTGCTTTAGTTTCAGTGCCTATATATTATAAAAGGGTCCATTCACAAAAGTCAAAAGCAGTCTTGAATAATGGGAACTCTTCTACCAGATTGTTTAATGTTAATTTATTTTCTGGCACTGTTTCTTCTATGTCTTCTTCCTCATCATATGGCACTGGTTTGGAAGCACTCATTTCCATCAAATTGTCTTGTATTCATTCCTCTGGTGTGATGTCTATTAGCTCTTAAGTTTCTCCAAGATCCGTATCTCGAAAACCTTTCACCTACCCACTCCCACCTTTTTTGCCATATCTGCAGTCTCTTTCATGATTTCCTTAATTGGCTCTGTCATAAATCCTGTGAAGTCATGCATAATATCTGGACACAGTTTTCTCCAGCAGGAATTTATTGTTTCAGGCTTGATGGCTTTCATGGCTTTTCCTGCAGTGGCATCTTCAGTGGTGTGATACTTCCAGATGTTCATGATTTTCTGTTGAAGTTCTCTTCCATAGTGTTTTTCATGATGTTCTTCCTATTGGGGTTCTCTTCCATTGCGTTGACAATCCTTTCTGTAGAGTACTGTGTGATGAACCTTAAATGTGGTTATGACTCCTGATCTAGAAGCTGCCTTAGAGATACTGTGTTTGGGGGCAAGTAGACCAATACCTTTAGTGTTTAACTCATGGGGTTCTGGGTGACCAGGGTCATGATCCAATATCAAAAGAATTTTAAAAGGCAATCCCTTACTGGCAAGGTACTTTCTGACATCTGGGGCCAAACCATTGATGGAACCAATCCAGAAAAAGTGTTCTCAACTGTCTAGACCTTCTTGTACCACCAAAAGACTGGCAGCTGGTGTTTATCTTTTCCCTTCAAGGCTCATGGGTTAGCAGCTTTATAGATAAGGACAGCCCTAGTCATAAACTCAACTGCACTTGCATAAAACAGTAGAGTTAGCCTATCCCTTCCTGCCTTAAATCCTGATGCTTGCTTCTCTTCCTTGCTAATAAATGTCCTTTGTGGCTTCCCTCCTCCCACCCCTCAGAATAGGGAACTTCTGTCTGCATTAAAAACCTTTATTTATCAGGCAGATAAATCCTTTCTCCTCAGTGATTTTCTTAATGGCATCTGGGAACTCATCTGCTCTCTCTTGGTCAGCAGAAGCTGCTGCTTCTGTTACCATGACATTTTTAAAGCCAAACCTCTTCCTAAAATTATCAAACCATCCTTTGCTGGCATTAAATTTTCCAGCTTTAGATCCTTCACCTTCTTTTGCTTTAAGTTGTTGCAGAATAACTTTATATTTTCTTGAATCATATTAGAATATATAAGAAAGACTCTAACATGCCTTTCTTATAGCAATCTCGCACCCACATAAAAGCTACATTTTCAATATGAGATAAAAAGGTTTTCCCAGAATGCAAAGTTTTTGTGCCTGCTGGTGTAGCTGCAGCAATGGCTTCATGAATTTCCTTTTCTTCTTTTACAATGGTCCTTATACTGGATTCATTTATCTGGAAATGGCAAGCAACCACAGCTCCAGACCTCAGTTTACTGTACATAGCAAGCAATTGAATTTTTTCTTATAATGTCATGACTTTTCTCTGCTTATGAGGAGCACTTCCAGCATCAATAGTGGTACTTTGTATGGGCTGCATGGTTTTATCCAAGGTTTTACAGTACTATACTAAACTCAATGAAAAATATGCAAGAACTGGGAGAGGTCACTTTTTACTGCAGTATGCAGTTTTCTGGAGAGATGAACTGCTCATTCATGTTTGTCATGCACGATTAGTGTCACGCAGTGTTTTAAGCCAATACTCTCAATATTTGAGCTCACCACAATAGCAACAGAAGGTGGCTCTGAAATTATTAGAGTAGTACAGTATGTACTACAGTTAATTTTATGCAGTTTTGATTTAGTACTACTTCTTTACATTTGTTTACATTTCTGTTGACTATGAATGGCTCCATGTATGATCTGTTAAGTAAGTGTGTGGATAAGTTTTGATAAATTTTGACTTTTTATAATAGATTTGTATATATTTTTGGTAGTAAATGGATAAAATAGACTGGTATCTACATATAGTTTATGCATTAATGACATACCTTTTTCTTAAGTTTTGATGTTTCCAGGCTATGGTTTTTCATCGAGTTTTCTCAAATTGTCACAAATTTCCAAAAAATTTTCCAATTCAAACCCATATTGTTCAAAGGCGAATTGTATATATTTTAAAGCAGTACTTTGTTAGTATCAACTATCTAATGTTCAAATGCCCCAAATAATCTTACACATTTTCCTTTACAGTTGGTTCAAATCAGGATCCACACAGATCTACAATTGAATTTGATTGATATCTCTTGAGTCTATTTTAATCTACAGATCCTTCTCATCCCTGCCGTTTTTTTCATTATCATTTGTTGAGGACATTAGGTCCTTTTGTGCTATAGAATTTCCCACGTTATGGATTTTATGATTGCAACTCCATGATGTCTTCCATCCCTGCATTTCCGGAAACTGGTGTTTAATTTAAGAAACTGGATCAAATTCAGACTCATTGATGGTGGGAAGAGGGACACGTAACACTTAATTGATTACTATGAGCTTTCTCTTACATTATATCAGGAGTTATATGATATCTGGTTGCCTCTATGGTTTTCTACTTAAAATGATTTTGCTTCTTGTATTATATTAGTATATACTATAGAACAGTGCTATCCAATACAACTTCATTTTAATGATGGAAATAGTCTTTATCACTTCTGTCCAATTTGGTAGCCACTAACCACATGTGACTATTGAGCACTGAGGAATTTAATTTTTAATTTTAATAAATTTAAATAGCCATATGTGGCTCATGGCTGTGGTATTGGAAAGTACAGTTATAGGACTTTCAAAGCAGTATTGAATAACAAAGGTAGCAGTAGATGTCTGTTCCTTACTTTAGCTTAAATTACTATACTGTTTCATCAGTAAAGGCTGAATAATATTCCTGTGTGTGTGTGTGTGTGTGTGTGTGTGTATCTGTCACGTTTTCTTTGTCCATTCATCCATTGATGGACACTTAGATGGACACCTTACCATAGCTATTGTGAAAAATGCTTCAGTGAGCATAGGAGCGCAGATATCCCTTTGACATTCTGATTTCAGTTCCTTTGTGTATATACCCAGTAGTGGGATTGCTGGATCATATGGTAGTTTTATTTTTAGTTTTTTCAGGAACTTTAATGCTATTTTCTGTAATGGCTATACAAATTTACATGCCTACCATCAATGTACAAGAGTTCCCTTTTCTCTACATTCTTATGAACAGTTACTATCTTTTATGTTTTTGGTAAAGCCATTCTAACAGGTTTGAGGTGGTATCTCATTGTGATTGTAATTTGACATAAACTTTTGTGTACAACTCATACGTTATAATTATATGACCTCATTTTTCTTAATGGAACAGCGATCTAGGGCAGCTCTGCAGAGGTACCTGTTCTACTGTAATCGCTATATGAACCACATGCAGAGTCTACGCTTTGAGCACAAACTGTATGCTCAGGTGAAGCAGAAAATGGAAGAGATGCAACAGCACAACATGTCCTGGATTGAGGTGCAGTTCCTGAAGAAAGCAGTTGATGTCCTCTGCCAGTGTCGTGCCACACTCATGTACACTTATGTCTTCGCTTTCTACCTCAAAAAGAATAACCAGTCCATTATCTTTGAGGTAGGAGTAGTTCCTGGATGGGGAAAAAGCCTAGCTGTGTCATAGGACTACTTGATCTTTCATAGATAAGATATATAGAGTCTTAAAGGTTCTTGTTTGTTTGAAAAATGTGGGTAAACATATTATAGTATTTATTACGAGGATATGGGAAATTTCTATTTCTTTTATCTTAAGCTGCAGTCAGATTGATGTGGTTTAACCAGCTAGTAATTAAGTGTGCAGGTTCTGGAGTTAGCCCTAGATTTGAATCTCTACTTCATCACTTTTTGGCTCTGTTGATTTGGAGCAAATTACTTAACATCTTATTTCTCTATTTTAAAATGGAGATACACATTTATACAGCACCTGGCACATCATAAGTTCTCAACGAAAGCCTTTATTTGGGTAAAACTAACCCTATGGGATTAGAAGTTAATATGGTGGTTACCTTTGGTGGAGAAGTAATGACTAAAAGTGGGCTTTTAGCAATAAAAGTTTTTGAATTTTTAGCAAAGAGCAGTTCCCAGAACCAGAAGATTCCAAAAGACTTATTAAGCCCTTTCAAATTGTCCTTAGTATCCTTCCAAAAGTAGTGGGTGAATCTTTAGCTCTTTTGTTATTTTAAAAATTGTTCTGCAAAAGAAAGAACAGGTTGTTAGAGGTGAAAGCCTTTAAAGAACTTTGCAGGTGCAGTTAAACCACCTATGAAAATTATGGAATCATTGTTGAGAGTAGTGTACAGTCTACAAAGCAGCTAAAATGTTTTATCTTTTAGGTTTATTTTTGAAGCCAAAATTTACTGTGTATTCTTCTTGCAGAATAACCAAGCAGATCTAGAGAATGCCACAGAGGTGCTTTCGGGCTACCTCGAGCGAGATATTTCCCAAGATTCTCTGCAGGATATAAAGCAGAAAGTACAAGATAAGTACAGGTAAGATTTTTTTAAAATAGCTGTTGAGTAAAACTTTGTGCCGGTGGTAGTCTAGTATGCCTTAGCAGTGAAGTTCAGTGACAGTAAAACTGGGTTTAGCATATCCAGTAACTGAGCTGCTGCTGTGTGCCTCACAGATTGCTTCTGTCCATTGGGACTCGAATTGTGGACAGTAGTACTGGTCAAGCATAGAGGAGGAATTCAGCCATTTATCCCACTGTTGATTCTACTTCTCTTCAGCTTTAACTATTTAGTTGCTGCCTTGCAAGGAAGGAGGAGCCCAAAAAGAACAAGTGACCTTTAGGGTAAAGGGTGAGAATTGGATGTTGGTCTTAGCCTGGGAATCCTATGGGTTGTGGCTACTGATAAATGAGCTATGAAACTTACCTTTTAGAGTTTTTATTAGATTTTTTATCTCTAAGGAGAGATTTACTTTGTGCTAAGAGCAGATGTTGCTTCAAGACATGCTGCCTCTTAAGCTAAAGATACAAAATGTTTGATTTTTCTCAACATGAAGCTGTTTCCCCTAAAGTTTTTTCCTGGCAAATGATTATATCTTTTTAAAGTAGTAGAAAAGTTTGGAAATTTGGAAGACTTGGAAATTTATTTCTAACTAATATTTTCACTTCCCTTAGCCAACTATAGCTACTATATTACATTTATAGTAGTACTTTTATAGTTAACAGAGATTTTATAGATGTGAATAAATAACCCATGAAATTTTTTTTTTTTTTTTTTTTGAGACAGAGTCTCACACTATTGCCCGGGCTAGAGTGCCATGGCGTCAGCCTAGCTCACAGCAACCTCAAACTCCTGGGCTCAAGCGATCCTCCTGCCTCAGCCTCCCAAGTAGCTGGGACTACAGGCATGCGCCACCATGCCCAGCTCATTTTTTCTATATATTTTTAGTTGTCCAGTTAATTTCTTTCTATTTTTTAGTAGAGACGGGGTCTCGTTCTTGCTAAGGCTGGTCTTGAACTCCTGACCTTGAGCAATCCACCTGCCTCGGCCTCCCAGAGTGCTGGGATTACAGGCGTGAGCCACCGCGCTCAGCCAACCCGTTAAATTACTTCTTTCTGAAACTATTTATTTATTTGTAGAACTGCAGACTGAATCATGATTTCTAAGGCCCATCTGAACTTCTAGTACTTTATTGCTTTAAAATTAATTCCCCTGTCTAGGAATTCTGGCTTTCAAAGAATATTGTTTTAATGTTAGAAGCAGTTTAATGTATCTGTACATCTAGTCCTGAAAATACTAGTTTCTACTGAAAACAGGTGCTTGGTTCCAAGTCTGGATAAACTGTAGGGGTGCCTTAAAAATAAGTAAATGCCTCTTTTTTTTTTTATTATTGGAGGCTGACAACAAGTTGTTTTTTTTCTCTCTGATTACAGATACTGTGAGAGTCGACGAAGGGTTTTGTTACAGCATGTACATGAAGGCTATGAAAAAGATCTGTGGGAATACATTGAGGACTGAGAATGGCCCTGCATAAAATGAACTCTGAAAACTTTACCATCTAGAGTGCTCATGCAATTAAAACAAACAAAACAAACACAAACAAGGAGGCACTAAGCCTATTCTGACACCGCTGGTCTGTAGTACCAGAATTCTGTTTTGTTAACGGAAAGTTTAAGTAAATTATATTGTAATAAAAAAGGTAGATAAACCATTGTACTACAGTATTCTAGGCCGCCAACAAAAGTGTGACAGACACACTAAAAGCCCTCCAACTTTAACTTGTAACGTAGCTTCATTCTCAAAGCTGACTCCTTTTTTTTCTTTTTCTTTTTCCTGAGTGTAGTACAAGTTAAAATTTCAAACAGCTCCTTGATACTGCTTTTCATGTCCAAACCAGCCATTTTGTTGTACTTTGGTAAAGGACCTCTTCTCCTTCCCCCCCTACACATAAAAATACACCCCCACACACACACCGACTGACTCTTTCTCTCATACTCCAAGGTCATGAGTGAATGATGATTAGTTCCTTGTAAAGAAAATCTTGGAATGGGGAAGGGGTAGGCAGCAAGAGGATTAAATAAACAACAAAAAAACTTTGTATATGACTTTTAAAACAAGAGGACAACACAGTATTTTTCAAAATTGTATATAGCGCATATGCATGGACAAAGCAAGCGTGGCACGTGTTTGCATAATGTTTAATTACAAAAAAAATATTTATTCTTTAAAAATCTTCAAGATTATGTCTATTTGCTGTGCATTTTCTTTCAGTTTGCTTTATCTTTCCAGGGTTGGGGTTGGGATAAAAGGTGTGCTGGTTTAGCACCTCTGGAAGACCTAACTAGAGCTCTTCAGTTCCCCTTTCCTAGGGTTACTTTGCCCTTTCTGGTTTTGGAATGTCTGATGCTGGCCATGGGCCTCATGCCTTGAATTCCCAGCTCTTGATCAGGGACAAGGAGGTCAAGCTCTGACTAAAGGCCATGTCCTGATAAGAGCTGCAACAGGGAGTTTTGTTGCTGCAGTTCATGAATGATCCTGTCCCCAACCTAATCGCCCTCCATGGCCTCATGCCTCTACCCAAGCCCTTGTGTGCCCATGTCATGCACACAGCTATAGGCTTCCTTGGCTTCCTGTCACATCCAGAGGAAGCACTTCAAAATTTCTTTTCCTTTTTTGTTTTCCCTTAATTGCTGCTTTGAGCCTTTTGGTTTAGTTATGGCTCATCTCTCACCCCTTCTCTACGTTAGGGTGTCAAATAGAATGTTTTGTTTTAAATATTAAAAAATAGCCATTCACTTAGTCTCAGATTGTGAATTTAAAATGACAGATACTGAAATTACTTGTGCGTGTTGCTGTGGGTTCAGTTTGAAGGCGAACACCCCTAGAACATGATATTCCCATCTAGTGCATTTAAATAGAAATCACTGAGTTTGCTTTTTTTCTATTGTCAGCAGATAGGAAAATTAATAATGCATTTTAGCTGTGATGTCCATTTCTATGAAATTTCTACTAAGAGCTATGTTAAAAGTAAAGGATGGTGGTGGTTTTATTAACTATATACCTGTTTAGGCCATTTAGGCTGTGGTGTTTTGCAACAGGTCAGCATCCCGAAATCTGTCAGTTTTATCCAGGAGTGCAGAGTGAACTAGGCAACTAGATTAAGAGGTCTAAATATTAAATACCAGTTTGGGCTGAGGACCTCTTTGTCTTCCTTTAAATGTCTTGTGCCTAGGGAGTGTTTACCAATTGTGAGGCAGCTTTGTCTGCTCTTGCATTGTACATCTTACTACTCCATTGGGAAGTAGGTTCACTTTCCTCTGGCCTTTTGCCTAAGTTAGGCTTTGCTGAATCAACCCTACTTTTCCTTTTAGAAAAGGTTGTTACATGAGATGTACTTGCAACTGTTCTTTTCCCATCAAAAATCAGTGAATGTTTGCTGAGTATATTATGCTGCTTCCTTAAACCACTTGTCGCTTTAGGATCAACTTTACCTGTACCTTTTCTCCTTCCCTCACTTGCCACCTCAGGTGCAAATCTGAACTCAGTGTCTGCTTCTTCCATATTCTCGTCTCCCTCACCCCCCCCCCCCATGTTTTCCCCCCATCATCCATTTGACTTTATTTTACTTTAAATGACTGCGTCAATCTTAAAAGACATTTATCAAAACTAAGGAGTTTTTGTTTTTGTTTTTGTTTTTTTAAGCTTAAGTTCCTTTCCCTGGTAACTTTGAAAAACAGCCAGAGTTGCTATATAGATACATGTGGTTCCCTTAAAATGCTTTGTGTATGTGTGGTGTTTTTAAAAAAATCTTACCAGTTAACTTTGCAGTATCTAGGTTCGAGTGTCATGAATCCTCTTCACATGCTCCCCTTGCAACAAGTATCCAAAAACAGTGTGTGCACTTCATAATATCAGCTCCCACCCGTGAAGGAACAGTGCTTTTTAGAGATGCTTTCTAGTTTTAGCATTGGCATACCACCTGAGGGTATTGCAGTTGTGAGTGCATTCCCTGATTTGTATGGATCAAGCTGAACTGGCCTTTTCTACTTCCAAGCTTTTAACAGCTATCATCATATTTGACAGAAGTCCCAGAGTTAATTGCTTTCTCTGTTAGTAGCTTCAGTGCCCCCAGCTGGGATAGGCAAGCCATATTGTATGACAGCTTCCCTATTTCACCTACCTAAGTCTTTTTATCAGAGGGCTCTATTCACAGTGAGCACCAGGGTCTCCTTGTCTTCTTGAGGTCAGTTACATTGTCTTTTGAAAAGTGCGTGATGCTTCATTTGAACAGCAGATTCATTGAGCAGCAGGTGGACTTTTAATGGTTTAAAATAAAATTTTGATCCAAAGCTCAGGACACAACTGCAGTGGTAAAATTGAGTAGCATACAATCAGATTCTAAATTCTGTGTAATGTGCTGCAACCCAGATGTATGTGTTTTATGTGTTTTTAAATAAATATATTAAATACACATGTGTATACATACACACATATACAACAGATCCAATACTGACTTCATTTGAAATGGTTGAATCTGCAGTGTAATATTGGTTCAGCCATGATTAGGAACTGAAATTTAGTACAAGAGAGAAAAGGACTTAATGTGACATTCACTTAATTACAAATCCCTGTATAGAGCACTTGGGGGATGGGATGGGGTGGGTTGGTGAGACAATCAGATTGGTAAATTGATTAAATGCTCCTAACCCTGTAATTTTGTGCATAGAGCACCCTGTGCTGTGGAAATAACTGTTCTTAGATTTTCATTGTAACTGGACTGTTCAGGTTGCCCAGAGGGAAAGAACATTCCTAATTCTAATAAAATAAACTTTTATTTTGTTATTCCATTAGTTACTTATGTTTATTTTTATAGTTAAAAAAATGACTAGGTGGCTAACAGCCACCTGTATTACGTGCCTTATTCACTGTTCCTACTTAATATAAAATGTCAAGATTTGGTTTAGTTTCTTTGCAAGGAACTGTGAATGAGACCATCCCCCACACTTAACTTGGTTAATAAGGCCTTCAGAGCAATTTCTGAAAACTTTCCAATTTCTGTGTCTCAAACATTAAATTTAGATTGCTGTTTGTGTTATAACAGTGATACATATTGGATACCCAGTAGATCTTTGAATGTCAATTTTTTGAAGATAAAATACTTTAAAAGTCATCTCAGTTAACCTCAAAACTCCTTCACATTGCTTCCATTTAGCTTATTCTTACAGCTGATGTCTCCCATGGGGATGAAGGAAGAGTTGTCTTACAGAAGGTTCCAAAGTCAGAGATACTTGTCATTGAGATTCTAGCTAAGTCCAGATTTTAGGACAATGTAATTATCTTATTTGGATCTATAATTATGAGAGTTCATTTATCACTTTCATCTTCAAAGCACTTTAACTTATATTACTGTGTGAAACAAGTGAAGTAGAAATTGCTCCATTTTACAAAGGAGGAAAATAAGTCTCAAGGAGGTTAAGTAACTTGCCCAAGATATCACAGTTCCTTCTATCTGGTACTCAAACCACGTTGTACTACCTCTTGGTATCATATTTTCTTATCTTGGTCTCAGAATGACCTACTACTATTCAGTACCAGAAAAGTAGTTCTTAACTATTTTGTACTTTTTTAAAAATCAGGTGGGAAACGTGCTGACATCACAGATGTTGTTACAAGGTTTGAGGGAGGCATATATGACATGTAAGCGTGAAAAGCTAATCACGTTTATGAACTACAAAAGGATCTCATATATTGGACTTTTAAACCACATCAAAAACTGTATAAATGCCTATCACTGCTACTGTTGGAGGATTGCTGTATACTATCTCTCATCTTTAATTTGTTCGAGTTTGCAACAATGACGTCCTGTTTTTGCGTAATTGCTAGAAGAAGCCAGCCATGGATAGGAGTAGCTCTTCTCATCTTGCAGATTAGAGTAGTCATTCCTCATGAGGAGACTACCACGTATGATAGTTGAGAATAAATGGTTTAGCATGATTTGATAAGTAGTGTCCAAGTAATTTGCTTGTTGTTAGTCTAGTTATTCATTCAAATGAATTTCAAATGTAAAGAATTTTGGTTAGTCCACTGGAACTTGTTAGAGGATTTGTTTTATAACTAATAACCAAGAATGCACAGAACAGCCAATATCCATTTGATCTCAGCCTTTATCCTTGGAACTGGATGACCTTTGGGGCTTTGAGATAACAAGCAGTGAGCATTATGGGAAAATTTTGATTCCTTTGGAAACAGGAAAATATATGGGCCCCTCAGATTTTTCACATATCTTTGGGGATAACGTTGGTATATATCTGGTTTATTTTAAGGGATTTGCTTCTCTACTTAATTACCCAAGATGAAATAGCCAACTCAGAATTCCTCAATTGGAAATTGAATAGTGCCTACTATTGGAGTAGACAGAGTATGACAACTTTTGGATTTTCATTTTTGGCGTTTTGTGGAATTAAATCCAAATTTTAAGGCAACTGTTGTTGATCTTTCTTGAGGCAGTAGCATTTAGGGTGGGAAAAATAATACGGGATTCTTGTGAAAAGCAGTTTTCTGACTATGATAAAAGCAGTTTTCTGGCTATGATACGCTGGATTAAGGCCATTTTCAGAGCAGGAGCTAATTAGTTTGTAAAGCAATCACATGTTGATATGTAGCAGCTCTAACAGGGCCAAAAGCACAACCTTATTACCATAGTAATTCAGGGGTCTCAAGTAATCCAGGAGCCTCAAACTCAGATGTCTACTAGAGCCAGATAAATATTTTAGGAATGGACTACCCTGGGCTAGGTGGGCTTTGAGAGGATCCTGTACAATCCAGACTTAATGTGAATTCTCATAATTTTGAAATGTTGGCACTTTACAATATTTCTAAATGTGGGCCAAAGGAAAACTGCCCTAGGCTATCATTTTCCAGCTTTATTAGTCTTGGGTTGCAACTTAATGCCACTGTCCTGTCCATCTGACATTATCTAGACCAGTGGTTCTCAAACTTGTCTGTGCATTGGAATCACTGAGAAGATTTTAAAAATACTAATGCCTGAGTCTCACAGAGATTATGGTTTAATTGCTTTGAGCACTTTCCCCATCCCTACCCTTAACTGCAATGATTCTAATGTGCAGACAAGGTTGAGACTTTTGATCCAGACTGAATTCTGTAGTTGCAAAGAGAGAGTATAGGTGAACAACTCTAGGTCATAGGGGCAAAAGGCTTCAAGGCAAATTCACAGGCTCAGGGTAAGTCCTCACTGTAGGTCCTAGCTGAGTGGGTTTTGTGGAATGGTGCCTTCTAAGGGTCTGGTGTGCAGTGCCTAATTTTTTTGTTGCTTTTGCCAGTTTTCTGGTAAGTGCTCTACCTTGGAAAAAGGTAGAGCACAAAACCAAAACCTTAACCTAGAAGTAGAACTGACAAGCAGGGTAGAATATTCGTGTCAACTGGCAATACATTCTCTTCCCAAAGAGGAGAAATCTATCTGGGAAAGTAAATTAGTGTAGAGTCTGAGCAAAAGAAATTGAGTGGTTATAAGCAAAACTGTCATTAAGCTATTTGTATCAAGTAAATGCACAGTTCCACTTAATCACTTAGAATTAAGTTCACAAGTTTCTCACTTTGATTTTTCATTCTTTTGATAATCTTGTGTGTTAAGACAGTGGATTTTCCCCTTTTTATTCCCATTGTGGTATAGTAGGTAGAATATTGATATTTCTCAGCCATAGTTTTCCCTTTTGTGAAATAGGGATACTAATAGGAATGATAATTTGTTGAGTGCTTCTTGCCAGATAGCTTACTGTATCTTCTAAACAGCCCTAAAACAAAGTAGGCATTGCTATCCTATTTTTAAAAAGAGGAAACAGACTCAGACTATTAATTCTCTTAAAAGTTTGACATTGAGTTTATAGCAGGGTCATGCTTGTCTGATTCCATATGTTCATTCTATTATGCTATATTGTTTGTTCTGTAGGAATATTGCGAAGATCACAGAAAATGGGGAAGCAAGCCTAGTTGTAAATCATAAGCACACTGGTGCTAACTTAGGCAAAAAACAAGGATACAGAACTGTCTCATAGACTCCCAAAGGCAGGATGAGATTGGACCTGGGAACTGGAAAGCCCTTTTGGCCCCCTCAACTGGTATTGTCTGCCATCTACATCCACATCATTGTCTTTAATAACTTCTGCTTTTCCTGTCAGTCACCCCATAGCTGCAGGCATCCCAGACACATGCAGACAGAACCAGTCAGACCCAGGGAGCAGGATCGCCAGTACAAATGCGGCCCCTGGGGGCCTTACCGCAGTGGGTGGAGAAGCAGATCTTGGAGAACATGGTTAGCTGGGTACACAGCATAGAAATTGTCTTGGACAAAACTGAAATGCCCCGGAATTTTTCTCTCTAAAATAAACAGAAGGAATTAGTATATAATTGATAATTATGGCTATTTAGTATTTACTAAATGCTTCATTTCCATCTCCTTTAAATTCACAATCCTATGATATAGTTATTATCTCCATTTTATAAATAAGAAAACAGAAGTTCAAAGATGGGTAATTTCCCTGAGGTTATGCTGTCAGTGGTGGAATGAAGTTTCTAACCTAGGTTCCTTCACTCAACACCCACGGTGCCATGCACTGGAGGTACAGCAGTGAACAAAGGGTCTGTTGGTTTGTCTGAGGCTCTTAACCTTGATTCTACATAGGGACTCGATGAATTGTCCAGTCATCCAATTTGACCACTGTATTATTTTCACCACACTGTAACTGCTTCTCCAACAGCCTTACCAAAAGCACCTGCTAAAATTATGTAAACTGATTCAGGGACTTCCACCCTTAGATTGCCCTGGAAACTCAGTGACCAATTCTTATCTTGGCTCTTCTCTGTTCAAAACATATGCCTCTTTTGTTAGTAACCTCAGATATACTACTAAAAAGGACCCAAAGTATGCCTTTTTCCCCCCTCACATTTGAGAGCCACCCCAACATTTTAAGAAGCAAGTCCTGTATTTCCAAACCCTTTCCAGAAGGCCAGTCTTACTTATTTTGAGCTGATGACATTGGTGGCTTATTTATTTATTTTAGATGAAGTCTCAATATGTCGACCAGGCTTGAGTGCGGTGGCTGTTCATAGGCACATCATAGCTCGCTATATAGCCTTGAACTCCTGGGCTCAAGGAATCCTCTTGCCTCAGCCTCCCAAGTAGCTGGGACCACTGGTGCACACCACAGACCCCTGCTGACACTGGCTTTATATGCACAAATTAACATTTCCTGAGTACCATTTTGTGTTTTATTTGGCACTTGTAAATCCCTGTTCACTGACTACACCTGTATAAAAGTTTGATATTTACTCTTCAAGTCGCCTGCCTTTTGCCATGGAGTATTCAAGTTTCTTTCAGGATGAGAAGTTGGGGGATAATTATAGGAATATAAAACCAACTCCTTATAGTAGACAGTTTATTCCCCAGAAGGCTCTTTAGGCTGAAAACTTGTTTCTATAGATTTTAGATTTCCTTCTGATGGCTAAAATTCATTTATGTATAATAACAAAACAGTGCCCTAGGAGCTGCTTAAGTGCACATTAAATGGCTATTCTTAGAATTATGAATCTGGGGCCTGTGCAGTGAGGATCTAGCTCTCTGGAGTCAATTGGCCAAGCTGAGATTCCTAAGGACTGAGCAAATGCACACAGGATTTTGTCCCAAGTTTTCTTAGGAATCCTATCCAAAAATACCACCATCAAATTTCCCAGCTTCCTCTTGCAGGGAGACTCCCTTGTTGTGTTTACTTCCACCTCTGCAGGTCATCTCATTTTCTCAGAGGGAGTACAGCAAAAAATAATAACCCAGCATTTCTAGAGCACTTCTTGTGGGCCTACTTGGGCAATAGACATTTTGATGGAATGCTCTAAAATTGTTAAGTTCTTGCTGCACCTGCTCTCATTTATAACCTAATTGCTGGTCTTTCTGGTATGAACAAAGTTGTTTGCTTGTTAATAAATTCCTACCACATACCCTGACTTGTGGTTCATTTCTACCTAACTAGGGCAAATACTAATGAGTTGTCTAAGAGAAGAATGACCTGAGTGTCCACCTGCTTTGGAAAAGATGCCTGCTTTGGATAGGAAATTATCTTCTATCCTAAAATTCTGGTGCTAATTTGGAGCACTGTAAAGGTCATGGCAGCAAATGCTAGAGAATGGACTTAATGAAAAGTGATAGTATTCTGCATGCCTTTGAAGAATTAATTTTTACCCTATCATTTTGACTAGCTTGCAATAAAGTAGGTTAAGTATTGTACATTTAAAGAACTCCACTATGTACTCATATAAAAATCAAATTAGTACACGATAGTGCCTTACAATGGTCAAATGGTTGCACAGTGGTCGAATGGTTGCTCACTAACCAATGGAAATAAAAGATTGTTGATTCCACAAAATTGCTTCACAGATTCTAAATTCTATGTCTTTGGGACAGTGAATGGTGTGCCCTTTAAGATAAATTCCATAAATTCAGGGCCTATCCCTGAACAGATTAGACCCCTAAAATCACACTAAAGCAAACAGGTCAGATAGGTCAGTAAAGGGTTAGAGACAAATGCTTCTGGAATAGGAATCCACAGCTCACCTTTATTTTAAATTGATATATAGAAATTAATATAGTGACATGCACACATCTTAACTGTTCAGTTTGATGTTTTGACAATTGTATACCCCAGTGTAATAACCACCCCAAAGAAGATATAGAACATTACAATTAACCCAGAAAGTTCTCTTGTGTAACTTTAAAGTCCGTGAGCCCCTTCCCACCCAGTGATCATTTGCTGATTTTTATCACTAAAGATTTGTTTTGCCTGCTTTTGAACTTTATATAAATGGGATCATATAATATGTACTCTCTTTTGTATCTGGCTTCTTTCACTTATAATACTTTAAAGATCATCCATATTGTATGTATCAGTAGATTGTTATTTCATTCTGTAAATATACTACAGTTCTCCTATTGGTGGACTTTTAGGTTGTTTCTAGTTTGGGGCAATTATGGATAAGGCTGCTATGGATATTATTCTTACACAAGGCTTTTTGTTTTTCATTTTTTTGTGTATATATGTTTTCACTTCTCTTGAATAGATACCTAAGAGTAGAATATTGCCTGGTCACATGGTAAGTGTAAGTTTATCAGAAACTAGCCTCCTGTTCTCTGAAGTGGTTTTACCATTTTATATTCCTATCAATGATATAGTATAGTTCCAGTTGTTTCACAACTCTGTCAACATTTACTGTTGTCAGTGGTTTTTTTGTTTGTTTGGTTTTGGTTTTGTTTTTTTTGAGACAGGGTCTCACAATGTTGCTCAGGCTGGTCTCAAGCAATCCTCCCACCTCAGCCTCCCAAGGAGGTGGGACTATAGATGTGTGCCATTGAGCCTGGCTCTGTCAGTGTTTTTTCTATTGGTATTTTAGTGGGTATGATTTTAATTTATAGTAAATTTAATATAAATTATTATATTTATATTAAACTTATAAATGTAATTTATATTATATTTCCCTGATGATTAATGATGTCCAGCACTTTTTACTATGTTTATCTTCCATTTGTATATCTTTCATGAGTGTCTTTCTTGTCTTTTCTCATTTTAAAATTGGGTTTTTTTATTTTGGTATTATTCATTGTATTCTGGATACAAATCCTTTGATGGATATATATGCTATGATTTTTTTTAAAGACTGCTGTTTGTCTATCTACTTGGGATCTCTTGATGAACAGAAATTTTTATTTGATAAAGCCCACTTTATCAGCTTTTTCTTTTATAGTTTTATGATTTCAAAGTTTCAAAGAAGGTTATTTTCTTCTAGAAGTTTTATGATTTGGGGTTTTATGTTTAGGTCTGTGATCTATCTCAAATTAATGATAATGGTTTGAGTTTTTACATCTGTGGTTTAGAGTTTTACTTTTAGGTATATGATTCATCTGATTAATTTTTGTGAACAGAATGAGGTTTATTTTATTCCAGTGTGAATATAAAGTTCCAGCAACATTTGTTTAAAAGATTTTTTTTAATCCATTAGATTGGCTTGGCCCCTTGGTTGAAAATCAATTGATCATATGTGTGTATAGTTATTTTTACATTTTCTGTTCTGGTCCATTAATCTATTAATATTTGTCTATCCTTATATTAATACCACACTTTGGATTACTGGAGCTTGCTAGTAAGTCTTGAAATTAGTAACTTCTTCACTTTGGTTCTTTTTCAAGATTGCTTTGGTTATTCTAGATTCTTTTCATTGTGATAAAAATTTTAGAATTAGTTTATTTTGTTTTTCAAAAATAGCTGCTGGAATCCTGATGGGGTGGTGTTGAATCTATTGGTCAGTTTAGGAAGAATGAACATTTTAATAGCATTGAGTTGGTTAATCCATGAACATAGTATATCTTGTCATTCATTTAGGTTTTTAATTTTTTTCTCAGCGATGTTTTATAGCTTCCCTTGCATAGGACTTGCATATCTATCATTAAATTTCTTCCTTAGGTATTATTTGATTTTTATTTATTTATTATTTTTTTTAGAGACAGGGTCTAACTCTGTCACTCAGACTGGAGTGCAGTGGCATGATCATAGCTCACTGCAGCCTCAAACTCCTGGGCTCAAGTGATCCTCCCACCTCAGCCTCACAAGTAGCTGGAAGTACAGGTGCGCACCACCACACCTGGCTAATTTTTATGCTTTGTAGAGATGGGGTCTCCCTATGTTGCCCGTGCTGGTCTCAAACTTCTGGCCTTAAACAATCCTCCCACCTTGGCCTCCCAAAGTTTTAGGATTACAGGCATGAGCCACCATGTCTGGCCCTGATTTTTTTTAATTTCATTTTCCAGTTGTTTTCTTGTTTTGTTTTGTTTTTTAGAGATGAGGTCTTGCTATGTTGCTCAGGCTGGTCTCAAACTCCTTAGCTCAGGTGATCCTCCTGTCTCTGCCTCCTAAGTAGCCGGGTGGGACTTATGGGTGTGCACCACCACACCCAGATGATTGTTGTATGTTGATTTTGAATCCTGCCACCTTGCTAAATTCATTTGTTAGTTCTAGAAATAGTTCTTATAGATTCCATACAGTTTTATCACAACAATGTGGTCTTCAAATAACATTTTTACCTCTTTTCTGATTTTTATGCCTTTTATTTTTGTTGTTTTGCCTTTCTGCACTGGCTACAAGTAAAGGTTTTAATGTTTCACCACTAAGTATAATATTAACTGTAAGTTTTTCATAGATGCTTTTTACCAGCCTGAGGAAATTCCCTTCTATTCCTAGTTTGCTGAGAATTTTTATTGGGAAGAGTTGTTAAATTTTGTGAGGTACTTTTTGTGTTTCTAAATAGATTATCATATACTTCTCTTTTTAATCTTGTTGAGATGGTATATTATAGGGGTTGGCAAGCTATGACCCATGGGCCAGATCCAGCCCATGGACTGTTTTTGTACAACACTTGAGCTAATAATTTTTTACATTTTTAAAAGTTTGTAAAAATAAGAAGGGGAGGAGAAGGAGAAGAGGAAGAAGGAGAAGGAGGAGAGGAAGAAAAAGGAGAAGCAACAGCAGCAGCAGAGACCATATGTGGTCTGCCAAGGCTAAAGGATTTACTCTCTCTCTCTCTGTGTGTGCGTGTGTGTATGTTTTAGTGGTTGTTCTAGAATAGCACTATGGAAAAGAACTGTCTATGATGATGGAAATATTCTATATCTGAACTGTGCAATATGGTACGTAATAGGTGGTTATTGAGTGGAATGTGGCTAGTGTAACTGGATTTTCAGTGTTATTTAATTTTAATGAATTTAAATATCCACCTATGGCTAATGGCTACTATATTGGACAGGACAACACTAGAAATTACAATATACATCTGTTCTCTTGTTATTTTATATTTTACTTATATATGCTAGAAACCCCATAATACTTCATTATTATTGCTCTTCATATTTTCCAGCAAATAAATCTAAGGTTCCCTCTGGTATAAATTCCTCTCAGTCTAAAGAATTTTTAGCATTCTTTTATTGCAGTTTTTCTAGAGGTGAATTCTCTCAGCTTGTATCTATCAGAGAATATCTTTATTTTACTTTCTTTTTTTTTTTTATTTATTATAGCTTATTATGGGGGTACAACCGTTCTGGTTAAATATATTGCCCATGCCCCTCCCAACCCCCCGAGTTTACTTTCATTTTTGAGGGGCGTTTTAGTTGGATATAGAATTCTGTTTACTTTTTATTTTTTTTCTTTCAGCACTTTAAAGAAGTTATTTAATTGTACTGAGGTCTCATTTGTTTCTGGTGGGAAGTCATCCATCAGCTTAATTTTTATTTCTCTCTCCATAATATTTGTAGGTTTTTTAATGGTTGCATCTGCTCCTTATATTTAGTTTTTCACAGGTTGACTGTGATATGTCTAGGTTATGTTTTTCTTTGTATGGGTTTTAGTGAACTTCATGGATCTGTGTCATTGTCTTTTATTAATAGTGAATATTTCCTGGCCATTCTCTCTTCAGATATTTTTCTTGTCCCATATTCCCTTGCTTTTCCTCTCCTTCCGACACTCCACTTACACATGCAGTAGATGATTTAATATTAACCTACAGCTCTCAGGAGATTTTTCCCCCTCTTTTTTCTTTTTGTTTTCAGTTTGGATACTTTCCATTTAACAGTCTTTAAGTTTTTTGATGCTTTCCAATGCTAACCTGTTAAACTTGTTTAATGAATTCTTCATTTCTGATATTTTTATTTCTAGCATTTCATTATGCTTGTATAGTTGCCATTTTCTGCTAAAATTTCCCATTTCTTCATGAATGTTGCCCACATTTTCCACTATATTTTTTAGATTTTTCATCATCGTTATTTCAAAAACCCTGTCTGTTGATTCCAGTATTTTGGCCTCCTCTAGATTTTTTTTCGCATTTTGATCATATTTTAAAGAGCCCAACTGATAATTTAACATCTGGGTCTTCTCTAGTTCTGCTTCTATTGAACCCTTACTCTCTCTTACCATGGATCTCATTTTCTTGCTTTTGCACCTGTTTTGTATATTTGTATGATAGACATTTTATATTAAAAAAAACAAGAGAGACTGAAGTAAATATTATTTGCCTCCAAAATGGGGCATGCCCATTTTTCTTCAGGCTACTTGAGTAGTGGCTCAGTCAATGTGATTTATATTTGATCTAGATCTGGGCTTTGTTGCAGCTTTAGTTTGATTTAGTGTGCCACTAGCTTCAAATATTTTGCGTGAAGGTAGAATCAGAACTTTGATTTCAGCAGGGCCAGAGTTTGGGGCATTAGCAAGATTCCAGAGATCTGACTTTCCTTTATAGCAAAGCCACCAGCTTTTGGAACTGTGGGAGATCTTTTCTTGCTTTACAGCTTGGCTGCTAGGATTTTTTTTTTTTTTTTTTTTTTGGTCACTGGGATGGGAGACAGGTGAATATTTTTCTCAGCTCTCATGTGTGCCCTGCTCTTAGTTTTTTTGTAGAAGAATGCCCATGATGTCTGGGGGGATGTGTTTCTCAGCTCTTCTTCCCTCCTCTTAGCCTTCAAGAGTGCATCTGATGGATTTCTCAGCTCTCCTGCTTTGCCCCTTCATTTCCAAAGGGTATCTTGCTCTTGAGAGAGGATCCACTTACCTCAAGATAGGGAATCTCTCTCAGCATTCCTTCTATTGTCCACCCATCTCCCACTTTTGGTGTGCTACCTCCGTGTGGCTGGTTAAGAGCCAAGAGGTAAGGCTGGTGGGTGGGCGCAGGCTTCCTCTGTGGATTTGGGTCCTCCAGATTCAAACATCCAGCCAGCCTTCGTGGGGCTGTTAAAATTTTGTTAAATTTCAGCAGGTTTCTCCTTACTCCCCCTATGGTGGCTTCTTCTTTTAAGTGTAGTTCAACTAGGAATATGAGCAGACATGGGTCTCTTCTCTCCTACAAAGGACTTGGCACTTTCTGGAGTTTGGTTCATTCAGGTTTCTCTGTGCCCTCAGCTTTCTGATGAGTTAAAAATATTTTTTATTTTCTAGCTAATCTGGCCTTTTTTTGTTTTTTGACAGGGTGAGAGTTATATATTCTCTTATGACTTTCTATAATATTAGTACATACACATCAGTAATGGATTCCAGGAATGGAAGTTTAAAAATTGGTTTTATTTACATATTTTATTAACTAGTTTTTAAAATTAAAAATACATGGATGATAAAAAGTTAAATTTTTAGAATCATAAATAATGAAAATCAACACCTTCCCATCGTAAGTCACCTAGTCCCTCTGCTCCCTGCACAGAGACAAATGTCTTACCAGTTTCTTCTGTTTTCTTCTCAACATTGTATTTATAAAATGTATAAATTTCTCTCTCCACTCTTTTTTTTAACATAAATGGAAGCATACTATATTTTCTATACTTTAACTTTTTCATATAACTATTTTATCATCTTGAGGACTTTTAGAGGCTGCATACTGTGTCTTAGTATGGCTGTACCTTGGTTTGTCTAGAAAGCTACAGGTGATAGATATTTGGATGTTTCCAGTATTTTTTTCTGACAAACAGTATCGTATATAAGCTTTTGCCCATATTCACCATTGATTCCTCTTGAGTGTATCAGTACTTTTCGGGACGGGCATATTTACAATGTTTCATGAAGTCCCCTGGAGCTTCATATTATTTTGAAGTGGTTTCCCAAAGCGTTGGCTTGGCTCTCAGAAGTTTGTGGTATGGTTTTTGGGAGGACCAGACATTTCAAAAAAGGCATAAGGTGCTGGAGACTTGCCCAGCAGGAGACATCAGAACAAAGCTGGCTGTGGACCCTAACAGAGTAGTAATGATGTATTAAAATACTAAAAATGTAGCAACTCAATTGTAGCTCCTTCTTTATACATATATTGGGGGTTTTAAGAAGTTACTGGGGCTGGGCATGGTGGCTCACCCCTGTAATCTCAGCACTTTGGAGGCTAAAGAAGGAGGATCGCTTGAGGCCAGGAGTTTGAGACCAGCCTGGGCAACATTTTCTGTTCCTACAGAAATAAATAAGTAAGTAAATAAGTAAGTAAGTAAGCCAGGTATTGTGGCACACGCCTGTAGTCCCAGCTATTTGGGAGTCTGAGGCAGGAGGATCTTCTGAGCCCAGGAGTTGGAGGCTGCAGTGAGCGATCATCATGCCACTTCATTCTAGCCTGGGTGATACAGCAAGACCCTGTCTCTTAAAAAAAAAATCCAAAGACCAATAACAACAAAAAACTTACTGATGCCTGATTCCTCTTCTGCCTCCTCAGCCGCCACCATAAAAATATTAATAGATAAATGCCAGTTTGTTTGGAATGCCCAGCGCAGCTATATGATTTGAGTGGTCCTAATAAGCAGGATCACATTCAAGGAGATTTTCTAAGGTTAATGAAGACCCATCTGGGACACAAGAAACATGCTCTATGTGATTTCTGGGATATTCCTGTGAAGGTATTACGTTTTTAAAAGGAGCTTTACAAAAGTCAGTAGTAATTGAATTGTTTACTACTTATCTAATTAAAGTATATTAAGTTTGGTGATTGCAATTTGAGAAATCAGTGTGCTTTCTTATTGAAAGACACCCTTATTGAAAAATGCACAGAAAGTGCTCTATCATCCTCCCAAGATCTGGAGTCAAAAGAGAGATTTTAAAACATATCATAATAATGGCTTCTACTTATTCAATAAAGAATGTCATTTACTCCTCTCACAGGACCCCCTTCAGGGAGATTTTGTATATTGGGAAACAGGCTCATGAGTTTTCTACAAACATCTTCTCTAAGGCTCCCAACTCAGTACTTGGCTGTACCATTCATCCAGCAGCTTTTAAAGTTATAAACCTGTTAATCTTCCTTTGACATCTATCTTGTTTTCCCTCATTCCCTCACCTCCAGTTCTGCACCATAGGTTTGTTTTGCTGCCTAAATTTCTTGAGAATCCATTTACTTTTTCTCCATTTCTTTTGCCAGTCCGAGTGAGCTGTTTCATCGTCTCTTGTTTGCAATAGCCTTTAGTCTCCCGTAGATTATCAATTCTTGTCACCCTCCTTTCATTCTCCATTCATTAGCTACCACGAACTCTTTAAATGTTCATTATGACCATGCCATTCCTTGCTCAAAACTCTCTAGTGCCTTCCCAATGCCCTTACAATAAAATCCCTCATATGGCCTTTGTGGATCTGCGCCACTAGTCTCTCTTACCTCTTAACCTATTGCAACCAACCCTTTTCCCTGTTTTTCTTTTCCAGCCACACTGGTCTTCTTTCTGTGCAGCAAATCGGCCAAGCTTCTTCCATCCTCAGGGCCTTTGCACAAGTTCTTCCTTTGCCTTAGACTTCTTTGCTGGCCTGCATACTTCCTTGGCCCTTTTGCCCAAGCTAATGCCTTATCCTTTAGGTTTCATTTTAAACATCTTTTACCCAAGAAAAACTTCCCTGTCCAAACAAGTCTAAATTGGATCTCCCTGTTACTTGTTCTTACTATTCTATATTTTTCCTTTTTAGCATTTACCACAATTCTAATGATATAGTTATGTTGTACTTTTCATTTACTTTTATTTTTCTCTAATATTAGAATAGGTAATACATACATACTACAAATTCAAATTGTACAAAATGTATAGAGTAAAAGTTGTCTTCTCTTCCCTGTCCCCCTGCTACCCAGTTCTCCTTAAAAGTAACCACTTTTAGCATTTTGAATATCCTTCCAGAAATATTTTCTGAGCATACAAGCAATCATGTACATAATATTCCTGTTTATTTTTGCCTTTTATTAACACAGACACTAAATGCATTTTTCTGCACTTCATTTTTATCTCTAATAATGTGTCTTAGCAATTCTTCTATATTAATATGTAAATAGTTACCTCTTTTTCATGTGCCATATAGAATGGACTTACCATAATTTAATTTCTGTTGTTGGGCATTTAGGTTGTTTTCAGGTTTTCGTTATTACAAACAATGCTGCATTGAATACTTTTGTATGTAAAGTCATTTCCCATAGCTATACCTACAGAATAAATTCCTAGAATTGAAATAATTGAGTTAAAGGTTATGTGCATATTAAATTTTGGTAGTTATTGCCAAACATGTCTTAATGGAGGTTTTACCAATTCACATTCCCACTGGTGAGTGCATGTTTCCTCATAACCATGTCAGTGAAAATTTTTCTTTGCCAATGTAAGAGATGGAAAGTATCTCCTGGAAACTTAAATTTGCATGTTTTTGCTTCCTTGCAAAGTTATATTTTCATATGTTTAAGAGCCGTTTGTATTTCTTACTTGGTGAACTGTTTCTTCATAAACTTTGCTTACTTATTATTTAATGTGTGACTAACTTGCTACACGTTAAGGTTGGTCTTGGGGGTGCAGGGATCCTGTATGTTTTGTTCATCACATAGTTCCAGGCACTAGAATGAATGAGCCTCAAGATCATGCAGTGGTTAGATCCAGAACTCATGTTTGACTCCAAAGCCCACACGTTTTTCCCGTAGAAACACTAAGCATCTAATTCACCGCACCAGGGCCCAGATAGGTAATGTAAACCGCCTGAAGTACGTTGGGAAGTGAGGACTGTGGCAAAAAGGCGAAGAAATGTTTATCTAGCAGTCGCAGCCACTATTCGGCTCTATTTTGCTTCCCTGCAGGCCCACTGTTAGCTCTTTATTCCGAGGCCAGCTTTCTTGTGAAACCTCCTAAGTTTTAAATATTTCCAACCAAAAGAGCGTGGCTCAAATGCAGGCCACCGGCAGCGGGTTTGCAAACTCTGGTGTAAACAAGACTGGGAGGCTGAAGAGGCGAGTACCTCAGTAAGATAATGACAGACAAGAACCGGGGACAGGGGTTGTACATTAGGCGAGAATGAGATTCTCTGCCCAAGGGTTTGGCCTCGGGGGCTGACACTCCCTGAAAGAAGATTGAATTAAACGCAGTTTGGCGTCAGAGCAGGGCAGAGCAAGGTGGTTGGAGGACTACGCAGCCATCCGAAGCGGGACTGGCCAATCCCACTTGGTTTCTCCAGCGGCGCACAGACCACTGCGCGGGCCGTTACGGCGTTTCCGGGATAAAAGGAAGGACTGACTGCGCATTCCCTCGCCGACTCTTTCCCAGCCCAGCCGTCTGTGGGGCGGACCCCAGCGCTCTCCCGAAGCCACTCGGCCCCCCCCTAACTCGCCTATCTACTTCCTTCCCTGATTAGGCTCCTCCCTGCTCCCCACAGTCTGACGACTTCCGTTTGCCTCGTCGTCTGGGAAACCGCTGACTTCGGGCTGCGCCGCGGTGGGGGGAAGCCAAGATGGCTGAGGAGAGACTCGCGACGGTGAGCGCCGAGATTTTCTTTAGTGTTCCGGCCGCCGGGCAGGGCAGGACAGGACAGGGCAGGGGAAGACGGCTAGGCCACTGACCCGCGCAACCGCTCCTGGGCAGAGGCGGAGCCCGGTCCCGAGCGGCTTGCGGTGGACGGGGCGACAGGGTCCCACTCGCGCTCCTCTGGGCACTTTTCGCCTAGGTCAAGCCCGAATTCTGTGCGGCACAGGGCCTGTTCCAGGACTTCGGTCCCTCTTGGGGTGCGCTGGTGGAAGAGGGAGCGTTTCGCCAAAAATGGCTCTTTTCTTAGTCTCATCTTTCCTTTCTCTTGGGATTTGGAAAGGGAAGCGCTACCATTTATGTACAGACAGTTTCTGATAATCCCATGGATTAAGATTTTAATGAGAAAGCCTGGAAGCTTTTTGCGTCACTGCCTTCTGCCAGTGGGGCGGACTGGTTTCTGCGTTGTGATTAAGTTTAGGAAAGTACTGTTTTGGAATTCAGCTGATGTCTGTTAGGTGTTTTAACTCGACAGAGCTGCTGCTGTAGCTCTAGATTACAGAGTAGTCCTGATATATTCAGGATGACCCAGTAGTAGTTATTTTTTGAGGCGTATGTACATAACTGGATCTCAAGTCCCAAGTGTGAAATCTTGTTTACCTTGTTTTTAGTACGGGGTTTGAAAACAATCCTGCCCATTTGTTAAAATGATTTTAGTTATTCAGAATTTACTGTCATTTGAAAAACGCCCGGGAAAACATAAGACTATAAAGTAGCAGCTTTTGGCTGTTTTGCAGCTTAGTGTTGGCTAAGGAGCAAGGCCAGTGTTATTGGCATAGGGTTTTTTTGGTTTGTTTTCTAATTTCCTTTCATTTGCAGAGTAATCGCATTATTTTACTCTAATCAGAAAAACTCTGAATACAGAGGGGATCCAAAGTAAAGATTTTTTATTAAGATAAAAATTTACAAAAAATTAAAAGTATCCAGCCTGAGCAACATAGTGAAACCCTGTCTCTACAAAAAAAAAAAAAAAAAAAAATTAGCGGGGCGCGGTGGTGCATGCCTGTAGTCTCAGCTACTCTGGAGGCTGAGGCAGAATCACTGGAGCCCCGGAGTTTGAGGTTGCAGTGAGCTATGATAACACCATTGTACAGGCAACAGCAAGACTCTGTCTTAAATAAATAAATTGATGGTGTGATTTATGTTACTAGGTTTTAGATACTGAAAACATACGAGAGAAAATACTTCACCTACATAATCTTAAATGTAGGGTATAAAGGGTAATATGACATTGCTACAAATAGAGTTTATCCTCCAGTGCTCATTGCAGATACAGATAGGTGTAACAGATTATGAACTTGATTTCTGTGATGACAGAATTGTCCTGTATGTTTGAATCTTTGATAGTGTTTTAAAGAAAATAGCTTTTGGGCCGGGCGTGGTGGCTCATGCCTGTAATCCTAGCACTCTGGGAGGCCGAGGCGGGTGGATCGCTCGAGGTCAGGAGTTCGAGACCAGCCTGAGCAAGAGCAAGACCCCGTCTCTACTAAAAATAGAAAGAAATTATCTGGCCAACTAAAATATATATAGAAAAAATTAGCTGGGCATGGTGGCGCATGCCTGTAGTCCCAGCTACTCGGGAGGCTGAGGCAGGAG
>CM052442.1:115057695-115117914 GCA_028533085.1 Varecia variegata | reverse complement strand
TCAAACTCCTGGGCTCAAGCAATCCTCCTGCTTCAGCCTCCTGAGTAGCTGGGACTAGACATGCACCACCACACCCAGCTAATTTTTCTATTTTTTGTAGAGATGGGGTCTCTCTAGTTGCCCAGGCTGGTCTTGAACTCCTGGCCTCAAGAGATCCTCCTGCCTTGGCCTCCCAAAGTACTGAGATTACAGGCATGAGCCACTTCACCTGGCCAGGTCCTATCTTTCATGAAGTACCTGCTCAAGGTTTTTTTGCCCATTTTAGAATTGGGTTGTTTTCTTATTACTGATTTGTGAAAATTCTCTAATATATTCTGGATATAAGTCCTTTGTTATATGTATTATGAATACTTTTCCCCAGTCTGTGTCTTACCATTTCATTTTATTAATGCTTCTTTTGATCAGAAGTTTTACATTTGATGAAGGCTAATTTATTTTTTTCTTTTATGATTAATACCTTCTGTGTCCTATCTAGGAAATCTTGACCCTTACCCCAGCTTGAGTTGTGTGTCCCCTCCTCCTGCATTGGTATTGCAGAATTTTTTTTTTTTTTTTTTTTTTGGTTTTAAGGGGTGCTTAATTTGACTCAGTAATTTTTGATACCTTTTTATTGAAATATAGCATATATACATAAAAGTGCATAAATCATAATTATACAGCTCAGTGAGTTTTTATAAAGTGAACATACCCATGTAATCATCTAGATTAAGGAATAGAACATGACAAGCATCCCACAGGCCTCCTCCTTGTTCCCTACCAGTCATTAACCACCTTCCCAAAGGTGGTTACTTGTATCTGACTTCTGTCTTGAAGATCAGCTTTGCCTGCTTTTGAATTTTATATAAATGGAATCATGCAGTTTGTATTTTTTAATGTGTGGCTTCTTTGCTCAAAATTATGTTTGCAAGATTTATCTATGTTGTGTGGAGTAGTGGTTGGTTGTTCTTTTCGTTGTTATATAGTGTTCCATTGTGGGGCTCCACCTCAGTTTATTCATTTTATTCTTGATGAACACTTGGTATATTTTTATTCTGAGATGTTATAAATACTGCCACTATGAGGAGTCTTATACATGTTTTTGGTACAAAAAACTTCTACCAAGGAGTAGGATTGCAGGGTCACTGGGAAGGCTATATTTAGGTTCAGTAAATATTAGCAGTTTTCCAAATAAGTCTAATATATAATATAATCTCCTTGCATAAAATAAAGGTATATAAACACACACATTTGCTCATATGCTTAATATGCATAGAAATTCCTTGAAAATACTCAAGAAACTGCTCATCTCTGGTAAGGGGAGAAATGGAAAGAATCTTTTATTTAATATCCGCTGTGCCCTTTGAATTTTGTTTTACTATAAGTATGTATTTTTTAAAAAAACAACTAGTTTTTTATTTTATTTTTATTTTATTTTTTATTTTTTTTGAGATAGAGTCTCCCTCTGTTGCCTGGGCTAGAGTGCCGTGGCATCAGCCTAGCTCACAGCAACCTCAAACTCCTGGGCTCAAGCAATCCTTCTGCCTCAGCCTCTCAAGTACCTGGGACTAGAGGCATGCGCCACCATGGTTGGCTATTTTTTCTATATATTTTTAGTTGTCCAGCTAATTTCCTTCTATTTTTAGTAGAGATGGAGTCTCGCTCTTTTTCAGGCTGGTCTCAAACTCCTGAACTCAAACGATCCACCCGCCTCGGCCTCCCAGAGTGCTAGGATTACAGGCGTGAGCCACCGTGCCCGGCCAACAACTAGTTATTTTTAAAAACCATTTGAAAATCTTGCTACTTGCATATATTAAAAGTTGTGTTCTGCCTTTTATAATAGTAGAAAAACTTTAAAATCATAATTAATTTTGTGTTGCTAAGTTATGTCTAGTTGACAATCCAAACATTTACATTTCAAAATTAGAAAGTCCTTTACAATTGGGCAGAAACTTGGGGTAGTTTAAAGAGCACCTTGGAGACCTGGGTTATAGTCCTACTTCTTTTATTAACTAGCTGTTGAACCATATGCAAAGTACTTAGTCTCTAGAGCCTTAATTTCCTCATTTGTAACATGGGAATAGTCCCTGAATTGTATAACTCACTGGCCCTATGGGAACATTCAGGGGAATAAATAAATAGGGGAGAAAACACTTTGAGATACACACACACCCCCTCAAAAAAGGATACAATATAATAATTAAATTTTGATTTGAGGAAGTAAAATAATTTTAGATTCTAGTATATACAGTAAAGCCACAGTTAACTGGTTTTGTATGTGACTTTTCTTCTTCCTCATCCCATTTTAAGCTCATGAGACACAAACAATTTAATACAAAAATTAAAAGCCAGCTTCTAGTATGTATCCTTGAGTCAATACCAATTCAGCCCAGTCTTTTTATCCTTCATCATCATTTATGTTCCTGAACAGAGTTGATGTTTCTGCTGATCCTGAACCTGTTTGCCCTCAGATCCATTCCCTGCCTTCTCTGCTTGATATTGTGAGGAGCTGACCCTTGTGGCCTCCTTTTCTTCATGCAAACCTCTGATTTGTCTCAACATTCCCTATTAGGTCTCCCATTTCTTCCATCACCTGTTCTCTGCACCTGTGTTAGCAATTTCTAGCTGGATTAGCAAGTGGGAGGAACGACAGGAGATTAGAAGGCAAGAGGAAGAAGCCAGGGCTTCCTGCCCTGCCCCTTTCTTTTTGCTTGGGGAGTTGGAGGAGTAGGGCTATCTATCTCTGGAAGCTTCTTGAATTCTGTTGCACCTGCCAGTTAGGCTGTCTTGTTTTCAGCAACCTTGAGGTAATTCCAGCCCTGGTTACTGGTAGCAACACATTTGCTCCCTTTATCCTTCAGGCCTAGGAGTGGTAGTGGCTTTTTGCTCATGCAAACCTCTGATTTGTCTCTCCATTCCCTACTGGGTCTCCCATTTCTTCCATCACCTGTTCTCTGCACTAAAGTCCCTCAGGTGGTTTCCTTTTAGACTCTGATACAGGGTCAAAATGATAGTAATAGAAATGTCCTACACTCACATTCTTTTTAAGATTTATTATATCTTTTGATGTCCCAAATATCATATTGAGGTAGAAAAGTGTTATAATTCCAATTTGGCATGAGGAAGTTAAAATTTATTGAATGGCCACTTTCAGATTTTTCGTATTTTCCAGTGAAAATTATAGAGGGAAAAATGGAGGCCCAGAGAGGTTAAATAACTTCCCCTAGGTCCCATAGAAGGCTGGTACTGAATCAAGCTTGGAATTCTACATATAAAGACTTTTATGTGCTACATACATATCTGCTAGTCCTGGAAGAGATCCTTTAAAAAAGGCTTCATTTGCAATATACTTGCAAAAGCCTGGGTCATTTTAGGAAATTTTTCAACTAAAAATCTGGACCATAGTAGTTTTCTGTTTAGCACTCATACCCAGGATACTATCCCTAGCATTAATCAAAGTTTAATGTAAAGGTTTGTGTTCGGGCCATTCCTAAGAGAATTTAGCACCTGGGCAAATAACGGGAGAATTCTTGAGGTGTCATGTTTATTCAGTGTTAGGGAGTTATTTATAATTAAATGTATAAGTTGGATACATCCTTAAAGGGAGAAAGAAGGGGAAGAGATGTCACAAAGGAGTAGAAGGGGGCAAGGGAGTATTGTTGCTAGGTTGCCAGCCTTCCATCCCACTGCCTTGGTTATGATGGAGGGGGAGCTGGGTTATGAATGAGGTCTTTTTTACAACCAGCTGAAAGGCATTACCTTGTCCTCCTCTCATCAGCGGGCTTCCTGACCTCTGTGGTAACATAGGCTCCTAAAGCGTAGCATCAGAAATGACCACTGTGCTTTGTTGTAAAATAGAGGAGGCTCTGCTTTGCATTTACATGCCTATCTTTTTTGAAGGATCTTTGAAATATTATAGTAATTGTCATAATACCTGCAAAAACATATAAGAACCAGTATCCCCATTCATAGGGGGAGTTGGAGTGTACAATGATTTGGAATACAAGAAATTCAGCCTCTACATTTACAGGTAAAATTCTAATAGTAAATTCAGGATTCATAGACTCTAGGGATTTCTGAGGTATCCAGAATTCCCTCATCTTTGAGAATGCCTAAATAATGATAATAAAAATAACAGCAACAACAGTAGCTAATACTTCTTTAGGGCTTACTATGTACCAGGCATTATTTGAACCTCTTTATGTATATTAAGGGATTCAATCCTCACACTCTCTGGGGATGAGTATTTTATTCCCTGACCCTCCCATTTAAGAGTGTAACTCCTGTGCAACCAGCCTGTTAAAAAAAAATAAAACAAAAACACAAAAATGTATAACTCCTTCCCTTGCAGTCTCTTTCCCTCTTCTGCTTTGTTTTTCTCCATGGAAAAATATCACTTACAAGTATAACATTGTATTATCTATCCCTTCTGATAGTATCCCAAGCCCCAGTCTCCCATTATAAGCTCCTTGAAATCAGGGAGTCAATTTTGTGCACTTCTGTATCCCCCGTGCCTGGCACATGATAGGCAAATAGAGAATATTGGTTGAATGAATGAATGAATGAGTCTCAATTTTAACAGATGAGGAAATTGTAAATTTCCCAGGGTCACATATTGGGTAATAGGACAATTATGGGGCACTGAAATGTTCTCTAAAATTTTTGATAAAGCTAAAGTTCTACTCTGGGAGGCCAAGACGGGTGGATTGTTTGAGCTCAGGAGTTCGAGACCAGCCTGAGCAAGAGCAAGACTCCAGCTCTACTAAAATAGAAAGAAATTATATGGACAAGTAAAAAAAATATATATATATAAAAAATTAGCCGGGCATGGTGGTGCATGCCTGTAGTCCCAGTTACTTGGGAGGCTGAGGCAGGAGGATTGCTTGAACCCAGGTGTTTGAGGTTGCTGTGAGCTAGGCTGACGCCATGGCACTCTAGTCCGGGCAAAAGAGCGAGACTCTGTCTCAAAAAACAAACAAACAAAAAAAGCTAAAGTTCTTTTAACTCTATTTCTAGGAGTGTGAAAGGACCTTTAGCACTTGGATTTGGTGGTGCCTTCCCTTCTTCTCATCCCTAGAGCTCCATTTCATGAGCCTCTGGGCTCTTGAGCTATCTTACAAATCGAACATTTTTTTTCTCCAGTCTTCACCCAGTGAGCACAAAACATGATTTGTCTTTTATTATGAGAGTTTAATAGCAGGCAAAACTTCAAAAGTCTCATTTTGTAAATTTTATTTTAGGCTGTAGAAGCAATGATACTTAGAGATATTATAAACTCAAAAGAGTTCAGTGCCTTCTTCTCTTTCACTCTTTCCCTTTACTGGGTAGGTGACAGAGAAGTAGACCATACAATTGAGGCTTGGTCTAAGATTATTCAGTAAGCCACCTGTCCCAGAACTATTCATGATGCTGCACTTCTTTATCCACTTTACACACACATCTTTAATCATGGTGATGTGTGGCTTTTAGAAGAAAATTTAATTCTGGATGTGGTTAGGCAGAATATGAATGGCTAAGATCTGGTAATTGATGAGATGTGGGGCAGGGGAAGTAAAGGAAACAAAAGTCTTAGGAGAAGCTCCAGTAGGCCCTTACTGACTAGAAAGTGTGGGCCTACTAAGAGAATGTATGTAATTGGAGGATGAAGAGTTATTGTGTAAAATCTTATCTTTTTTCTTTCTCCTGGCATATAAAATCATATCTATACTTTCTGGCATAATTTTCTCTTACACATTCCATGGATATTCCCTATTGGGAAGCAGTAGACAGCATTACTTCTTAATTTTTGTGTTCAGACAAAATTAACTCTTGGATACAGTAAGCTTTTTTCCCTTTCTGTCATGTAATGGACATATAAGTCTTAGGTTTTCTGTAGGTTGTTTTTCCTAAGGTTCTGGAACATGAAGAAATGGATTATAAATCATTTCCCTCTCTTCCTCTGTTCTTCCTTTTCTTTTACATTTTTAAAAATCAGGGACTGTCTCAAACATATATTAAAGTTCACAAAAAATAATACAAGTACACTGGCCAGATTTAATAAATAAAAATATATAGCCATGTTTACTTTAAAGCTTTTTATTCTTATTTTTTGAGAAATATGCATTAAAGAGTTAAAGTCTCCTTTTTATCTTTTCCTAATCCCCTTCCTCCCTCTCCCTTCCTCAAGATCTTCACTATTTTGAGGTTGATGCGGATCCTTCTACTCTGTGTTACCATAGAAAAGTAATTTCTTTTTTTTTTTTTGAAAAGTAATTTCTTAATGAAGTTTTACCTGTATTTTAAACTTTGATTTCAGTGGGCAAGTAACTCATTTTATGGTTTTTCTCTCAGGAGCCATTTTCAGTGACTTAAATAGATCTTTTTCATTGTTGACTTCTCATTCCTAGGTAACAGCATAATGTTCCCATTTGAACTATTTCTAAAGATTATATTTAACTACTTAAAATATTTTTGGTACTCCGATCTATCAGATGTGATATTAACTGTGTTATATGTAATTTGTTAGTAACGTTCCTGAAATGTCGTTTAGAAAGCCTTTCTATTCACCTTTGGAATTAGGAACAGAGAATTAAAGGAGAAGAGACAAAGGAAGATTTTACATTTTTCAGGCCAAGTTATCATTTGAGAGACTGACATTATAAGCCACAAAACTCAAGAGAAATATATATTCAGTGTTTAATAGTAGGACAAATCTCTCTTAGCTTAATAGTTTATATATTTTTATGTACTGTAATCTTATAGTCAGCAGCCTGAAGAATTTAATGTGATACCGCAGTATGCTTATGGTTAGTTTTGATATGAGGACAACGCTAAAGGAGAAAATCTAATGACTGTGTTGTTTGTTTTTTCAAAATATGTTACCTAGCTCCAGATTTTCCTATTTTGGAGAAGCAGAACTGGTTGATACATCTCCACTATATCCGGAAGGATTACGAAGCATGCAAGGTGAGAGATTGCAGTGACAGTGAAAATGGTGAAGCAGGATGTTAGCTAGGCCACACAGAATGTGGCAATTTATAGCCCAGTAATAATATATGCATTCCTGTTTCCCTGCATTTTCTGTATTGGTTAGCTTTTACTATGATAATTATGCTTAACAAACAACCTCAAAATTGTAGTGGCCCCGGACAGACATTTATTAATTGCTCATGGCTTTTCAGATTGGCTGTGGGTTGGCTGGGTATGACTGTAGGCTGTGGGTCAGGTTCAGGTATGTTCCATGTGTCTTCTCGTGTAAAGACCAACCTGAAAGGGCAGCCACTCTTTGGGACTTGCTGGTCTTCTGGTGGAGACAGATGTTCAACTCAGTATATTATCTAACTTTTTGATCTTTGGATAGGTGGAAAATGGTATTTCATTTAGTTTTATTTTATAGTTCTCTTATTATGGTGAGGTTGATCATCATTTATATATTTAAAAACTGTTGGTATTTCCCTGTCTCTGTCTGTTTATCTCTTTGGTAACATACCATGTGTGTTACAAACTTGCTAACAGACAGTAGTGATACTAACATGCAAAATATATCATTGGTGTTGTGTTTTTTGGCACTTAGAGCTTTGTAATCCTTCTCAGGCTGTGGTTTTTAATTTATAGCTGTGGCATTTATACCTATGGCAATGCACAGAACATTTAGTACCAGTATGGATCTGGAGAGGTTCTCTTTCTTTTCCTTCTGTGATATTACTTGGAAATTTTTTCATATTTTTCTTAGCTTTCCTAGTTAGATTTTAGAAAGGGGTAATGGGCCAGAGAGTACATATTAGGCTTTGCAGGCCACATACAGTCTCTATCTCATATTCATCATCATCTTATTTTTTTAAATAATCGTTTAAAAATATAAAAACCGTTCTTAGCTTGAGAGCTGTACAAAAATGTATGGGGCCTGTGAGCCCCATAGTTTGCTAATCCCTGTTCTAGATAAAATAAGTAATTATAAGAAGAGATATGTGATTTAAGTGAATGAACTGCTTTATTAGTCATTACTAGTACCCTAGGTTTCTTACATGTACCCCTTGTGCATGTCTACCTTTTCTTTCTTTTTTAAATTTTTTTAGAAGCTCAGGCTGAAGTTTAGTGGCGCCATCACAGCACACTGTAACCTTGAACTCCTGGGCTCAAGGGATCCTTTTGCCTCAGCCTCCTGAGTAGCTGAGGCTACTCAGCCAATTAGTCTGGCTGATTATTTTTATTTTTTGTAGAAATGAGGTGTCCCTATGTTGCCCAGGCTGGTCTTGAACTCCTGGCCTCAAGTGATCCTCCCACAGTGCTAGGATTACAGGTGCGAGCTACCACACCCAGCCATGTCTACCTTTTCTTAAAGACTTGAAGAAACTTAACCACTATTTAGAAGTATTTTTCTTCCTCTTTCAGGCTGTTATCAAAGAACAGCTTCAGGAGACTCAGGGGTTATGTGAATATGCTATCTATGTCCAAGGTAAGATACGTATTCTCTTCTTGCTAGAGAAATATGCTTTGCTTAGATTCTTGAAAAAGAGCAAATAATTTAGGAAATATTTAAATTCAAATACAGTCACGCATCCATTAATGATAGGGATATGTTCTGAGAAATGCACCATTAAGGCATTTTCATCATCGTATGAACATTGTAGAGTGTACTTATATAAACCTAGATAGTATAGCTTACTACACATGTAAGCTATATAGTATAGCCTGTTGCTTCTAGGCTACAAACCTGAACAGCATGTTATTGTACTGAATATTGTAGGCAATTGTAACACAGTTGTAAGTGTATCTAAACATAGAAAAAGTACAGTAAAAATACAATATAAAGGAGAAAAAATATATACCACGAAAGGAGTTTGCAGGATTGGAAATTGCTCTGGGTGAGTCAGTGGTGAGTGTGTGTGAATGCCTAGGACATTCCTATATACTATGGTAGGTTTTATAAACTCTATATACATAGACTACACTAAATTTATTAAAACATTTTTCTCTTTAATGATAAATTAAGCTTAGCTTATTGTAACTTTTTACTTTAGAAGCTTTTAAAAAACTTTTTGACACTTGTAATAACAGCTTAAACCACAAACAACACTGTAGAACTGTACAAAAATATTTTCTTCATATCCTTATTCTGTAAGCTTTTTCTATTATTAAACTTCTTTTTTACTTTTAAACTTTTTTGTTAAAAACTAAGATACACACACATATAAAAATATATATACAAGCCTAGGCCTACAGAGGGTCAGGATCATCAATATCACTATCTTCCACCTGCTCATCTTGTTGCACTAGAAAGTCTTCATTGGCAATAACACATGGAGCTGTCATCTGCTATGATAATAAGGCCTTCTTCTGGTATACCTCCTGAAGGACCTGCCTGTGGCTATTTTGCAGTTAACTTTTTCTTTTTTAATAAGTAGAAGGAGTACACTCTAAGGATAAAAAGTATAGTATAGTAAATACATAAACCAGTAACGCAATCATTTATTATCATTATCAAGTATTATGTAATTACATAATTGTATGTGCTGTACTTTTATATGACCGGCAGTGCAGTAGGTTTGTTTACACCAGCATCACCACAAACATCACCACAAACAGGTGAGTAATGCATTGCACTATTATGATGGCTATGATGTCACTAGGTGATAGGAATTATTCATTTCCACTATAATTTTACAGGACCACTGTTGTATATGTGGCCATCGTTGACCAAAACATTGTTATGTGGTGCATGACTATATCTTTTTTTTTTTTTTGAAATCTGAACATAATTCTTGTGCTGGATTTGATTTCAGAAATGATTAGTACTGTTAAAAAAATTTGCTACTATTATTCACTGTTTTTTTAGTTTCTGGCTAGTGTTTTTTAGAATGGATGCTTAGGATTCCTGCCTCATGCAGTGGATTTCAAGGCCAGAAGATGTTTTTGGAAGGGTTCCTTGTCAAGCTAAAAAAGATGAGAAAAGGCTTAAAGATTTTTGTAAGATGAGTCAGGATAAGGGGAGGAAGCCTAGAGGTACAGAGGATAAAGCAGAGAATAAATTAAACTCATCAGAAACCACGTATAGGACCCCTGACTTCAGTTTTACTCTTTTAGTGCCGTAAGTAGCATCCTTACTTTTTCCAGGAACTAACTTTCTTTCCCTTTTTTTTTTTTTCCCCTTTGAGACAAGGTCTCGCTCTGTCAAGCTAGAGTGCAGTGATATCATCATAGCTCACTGCACCCTCCAACTTCTGGGCTCAAGGGATCCTCCTGCCTCAGCCTCCTGAGAGCTAGGACTACATATAGGTGCATGCCACCATGCCCAGCTAATTTTTTATTTTTTTGTAGAGACAGGGTCTTGCTCTTGCTCAGGATGGTCTTGAACTCCTGACCTTAAGCAATCTTCCCACTTTAGCCTTCCAAAGTGCTAGGAATACAGGCATGAGCCACAAAACTCTTTAATGTAAATGGATAGTTTTGTTTACCATTCACCACATTTATAGTCTTCAGATTAATATATAATTTTCTGACATAATTGTTAAGATATTGACACATTTAGGACATCATAGCAAAAAAAAAGCTCTTTTATTCCCAATATCACAAGTTCCAGACTGTCAGTGCCTGATAAATTCTTCTGAAAACTTAGGCCGAGGGAAAATTATTGATTCTGATTGGTTGCTATACTGAAAACCAAAGTCTGAAATATTACGGTATTCTTTGCCAGAATCTCCCTGTTGGACTTGGGGCATTGATTCTGCTTACTCCATTTGAGAGCTCTCTTTGAAAACTATCAGGTAGAAGTCTGAATTATCATAATAAATAAAGCATCTGGTGGGGAAGCCCCCAAATGTTCTTATTGTGAAGAGTTGTGTGATAATTTGCATGGGAACTGATTATGCGTGTGGCGGATGCTGGGAGTAGGGAAGTAGGTAGGTTTGAGTTACCTTATTAAAAAAGGTTTTGGCTTATCAACAGCTTTTCTTATTGTTTCAACTCAGCTGAAGTCTTATCTGTATTAAAGACAAAATTATCCGAAGGATTTCTTTGATGTGGTTTCCCACTTTCGTCTCCAATTTTTCTGATGCCAGGCTCCATTATTCCCAGAACATGGTTTTATTTTCTGTATTTTCTGTTTCTTGGCAGCACTGATATTTCGCCTGGAAGGAAATATCCAAGAATCCCTAGAACTCTTTCAGACATGTGCAGTTCTCAGTCCTCAGTGTGCTGATAACCTCAAGCAGGTGGCCAGATCTTTGTGAGTATTGGTCGCTTGGAGGCTGTAGGACGCTCGCAAAGAACAATGTAAAATGCATTCTCAGGCACAGCCTGCTGCTGGCAGCCTGATCAGCCTGATACATAGGGGGAAAGTGGTTTAATAGATATAATGGGATTTGTTTGGAACAGCGTGGATTAATTTTGAAATTTGAGAAAATGAGATAATATTAAGTAACTAAGGATTTAAAACACTGTACATTCTAGTTTGATGGGAGAACACTGATACTGTTTACCATGGAAATAGTGACATCTTGTGCCCTAAGTCCTCTAATCATATTAGCAACCCATGGAATTTTTCTCATCTACTCTTCTAATACTTAACATAATACTTGACACACAGTAGGTTTTTAGTAAGTACAGACAGTTCTCGACTTATGTTTCAACTTAACATGATTTTTCAACTTTATAGTGGTACAAAATTGATATGTATTCAGTAGAAACTGTACTCCGAGTACCCATACAACCTTCTCTTTTTCATTTTCAATGCAATATTCAATCAGTTACATGAGATAGTCAACACTTTATTATAAAATAGACTTTGTGTTAGATGATTTTGTCCAACTCTAGGGTAATGTAAGTGTTCTGAGTATGTTTAATGTAGGCTAGGCTAAGCTATGATGTTCAGTAGGTTAGATGTATTAAATGCACTTTGGACTTAACAATATTTTTCAACTTACTATGAGTTTATCAGGACATAACTGTTGTAAATTGAGGAGCATCTGTATTTTTTGAGTGAATTTCCTGAAGCTTCCTAGATGAAAGCAACCTCCAAAGTCTTAGTAAGCTATTAGGTATACCCCCTTTCCAGTACTCTGTTCCATGGAGTTCCCATCTCCACTTTCTTACCTACATTGTCATTCATACTTACATTGTTTTTGCAAAGAGCCTGGTTTTCCTGTTTCTCTCCAAATTCATGATCTAATATCAAGGAAAGACTTAGGCTTGGAAGGAAAAGACATGTCCCTAATTGATGATGATAAATGATGGCAGCTATTGCTTACCATGGAATATCACTTTTCTTACTTCTTTTTTGGTCTACATTTCTTGTACTTGTAGGAAAAAAATGACAGAAGACTTTGACTAAAATTGGTGTAGAATGAGACTAAGGCCCTGGAACAGCTGCCCATACAATCCCTACAAAGAAAGCCTCTGCTGTTGGTGTATAGCGGCCTCACTGGCCAAACCAGCACAACCAGCTTGTAGGGAAAAGGCTTCCAGAATTCTCTGCTGGATGAGATATGAGTAAAATGTGGGACTAGTGGGGTTAATCTTCTAAGAATTTTGAGGTAATAATTATGGAAAATATATCTTCCACAGATTTCTTTTAGGAAAACATAAAGCTGCCACTGAAGTATATAATGAAGCAGCTAAACTTAACCAGAAAGATTGGGTAAGTAGGGAACTTTCAGATCTTTCTTATTAGTAAACATACTGATGGTTCCATTTATCTTATGGCTGTCTTATGTTATTATTTCTGAATTCTCACATGCCCAAAATGTCTTTATTTCATCCTCATACTTGATGGATGATTTATCTAAGTATAGGATCAAAAATCATGTTGCCTCATAGCTTTGCAGACATTGCTGCATGGTTTTCTAGGAGTCAGTGTTGCCGATAAGCAGTCTTTTACCAATCTGATTTTGTTGATGACTCCACTTTCCTCCCTAGAAGCTTGGGTGTTTTTTCTTTATCATTGGAATTCCAAAATGTCAGCAATAGGCATCTGGTTGTGTTTTGTTTCTCTCTCATCTGTTTGACACTCAGTTGGCTCTTTCATTATGAAGACCCTTACCTTTCTTTGGGCGAAGGAAATTTTCTTTGAGTACTTTTTCCCCTCCATTGTCTCTTTGTATCAATTGGAGATTGTATGTAACTGCCACAGAAAATGTGACTAAACATAGGCTTTGCAAATTAGGGGTTTATTTTTTATTCTCATGACATAAGAAGTCCAGGTAAGTAGTTGTTGGCATTGATTTGGTGGTCCTCGGTTGTCAAAGCTGAGAGTTTTTCCTCATGGTTACAAGATGACTGTTGCAGCTCTGACATCACATCTGCATTCTAGGGAGGGAGAAAGAGGAAGCAACAAGGAGAAAAGGACAGAGCTTATATATCAGAAAAGCACAACTTTCCCAGAAGTCCCCAGCAGACCTCCAGTTATGTGTCAACTACCCCTTCTATAAGGAAGGCTGGAAATGGTAGTTTTTAATCTGGTCACATTGCCATTCTAAACAAAACTAGGGTTCTGTTAGGAAAAAAAGGAGAGTGGATGTTAGATAGGTAACTATTAGTATCTGTCACTGTTTTCCACTCTCTATTAGACATGTTCTCTACCTATTCTCCATGTCCCTTAACTTGCCTCTCTCAGTTTCTACCTCCTTTTTCTTCTTGTAATAGCCTCTCCAATATCTCTGATTTTTGAAGGTCTGTTCTGCTTCCTAGAACTATCTGTTTCTTCCTCTCTTCATTTTGATTCTTTTTTTTTAATGTTGTTGGGTTTTTTTTTTAAGTTTTTGATGATTATTGGAGAGATATAAATATCTATGAGTGAAGAATTAGATTTATTAGTACAGAGAATTAGCATGGGTTTCCTCTGCAGTTCATATGGCACTATTATTTTTGAAGTGTGTTCAATTTTTCAGTCAGTTTTCTTTTACAGGTCTGAAGATTGAGTTATTTTGAGTCTTTATGCCATGGAGTATTTTATGGCCAACAGTCAGAATGAAGCTACAGATAAAGAAAAATTTTTTTACGTTTTCCTTAAGTTATTTTTTTCAACAAATGTCTGCTATATGCCTGGCACCGGGCTAAGGATAGGGAACTTGTGACTGGGCTATGCCTTGGAGATGCAAAAGTCGACTGGTGGATTATGAAAATCAACTAGAATAGGAAATACAGGAAGGAAGAGGAGGGGAGAAGGTGGGGAGAAGGTGATGATAACAAATTAGAGTTGAATCCTGCCTTTCAGAGGATTTTGGACATAAGTTTTAGGTTCTGGTATCTAAATTGAGACGTTTCCAGTGTATGGTTGGATATAGAAATCTAAGATGGAAGTGTTCTGAGCTAGAGATGTACATTTTGAAGTCAGCAACATAAAGTTGGTAATTGTAGAATGAGACCCATGCAGCTATTCCATGAGATTGGATGAGATCACCCTGCAGTGAGCTGAGGATGGAACCCTGGAAAAAAACCAGTTTCAAAGGGCTGAGCAGAAGAAAAGAACCCATAGAGGTAGACAGAGAAGAGGTGAAGTAGGAGAGCTCAGGGTCAGAGGGGGAATGGAGTGTGTCTGTTAATCTATCCATTTGGTTAAAAGAGCTCGTTTGGTATTAACTGATTCACTTGAGATAACCATTGCATTGGCATTAGCAGAAGTAGTCATTCTCCAAACAGCCAGCGCTCTACCCTACGTATTTCATAAGTTCCTGGAGAAAACCTTGTAACCGTACTTTTCCAGACTCATTCCACAGGGTATTCCATAGTCTGGCTGCAACAGGGGAAGAATCATTCCTCCTTTTGGAACAGCTCTGTTAAACAGGGAGAATTTCCCCTATTGACAAGTGAGGAAGCTGAGGCTTTGAAAGGTGGAATAACTTGCCAAAGGCACACGGTGAAGTGGTGACAGAATCAGAGATAGAATTCAAGCATGGAATCTAGGCTTCCTTACTTTAGGCCTGTGATCTTTCCACTGTACCAACTGCCTTTGTAGGATATCTGCTGGATTCCCTCATCTCATGAAAGATAGGATTTGACGCTGGTTTGTTTGATTTTCCTTTCCAGGTTTCCTTTGCTATCAGTTTGTTTAAGGCATATTGCTGCCTTCTCAAATAGTATTTATGCCAAATGATTTTAAAAGGTTAGGAGTTAGTTAGCCTTCAGGACATTTAAGGGACAAGAAACGCTGTATTTCTCTATCTGCATGTGGACGTTGTCATAGCTTGACAAAGTGGGAGGTACACAAGTTTTGGAGGCAGGCCTGAGTTCAGGTCACAGTGCTTTGTAATGTGGACATGATTTAAATTGTGATTTAAGAAAAAAAATTTTTTAATGTAAGACATTTGTGAGATAATTGGAAATTTGAACATAATTGAATAATGTAAAGGAATTAATTTTTTTCAAGTATGATATTGTGGGTAGGTTAAAAACCTTATGTTTTAAAAATACATACTGAAATATTTGTGGATGAAATGTGCTCTCTGGTATTTGTTTACAAAAGTAGAAGTAGATGGGCTATGGATTGGATAGTTGCTGGGACAGGATGATGAGTACATGGTGATTCTGTCTATGTTTATGTGTGATTAAAATTATCCTTAGGATATGGAACTCAAAAAGAAGAGAAAAATTCCAGTGCTGCCACTTTTGAACTATGTTAAGTTAGGTAAACTACTAAACCTCTCTGAGCTTCAATTTCCTTATCTATAAAATTGAAAAAATTATAACTATGTTACAGATTTGCTGGGAAAATTAAAGTAACACATATGAAAATATCTGGCAAAAAGCCTGATGTATCTGATGTATAGTTAGGTGCTCAATAAATGATTGGTGTTTTGTTGTTGTTATTTTAGGAGACTTGGAAAACATTAAACCAGTTGTTATCTCTGAGTCTGGGGATCCAAGATCCTTGGACAAGGACATATCCCCATTACTAACAGAGTGGTCCTTACTACGTTTCCCAAGAGCAGTTTCCTCACCCCTGCTTTCTCCTTCTCTAAAGCTACCTTAAATAAATAAATGGGAGATTTATTATAAAGGAATTTGAGAGAGTCCATAAAACAGTATCAGAAGATACAGGCTGTTCTTGTAGTGAACTAGAACTGAAAAGCTGTCAGCATCCAAAGTAGTTACTCTGCATTTTTGCTTCATCTTTTCCTTCTGTAGATCAGAGGTTGGCAAACTTTTTTGGTAAAGGCCAGTTGGTAAATATTTTAAGCTTTGCAGCTTCATACAGACTCTGTTGCAACTACTTATCTCTGCAGTTCTTATGTGAAAGAGCCATATGAAAACAAGTGGTCATGACTGTGTTCCAATAAAACTTTATTTACAAAAAAGTGCAGAGAATGGATTTGGCCTATGGACCATAGTTTTCTGACCTCTGCTCTAGATTTCTATAGATGGCGCCAATGACATACATTCCACCATAGCAGCCTCCAGATGGCGCTGTCAGTCCTCAAATCCACATCACCTAGTGAATTTAGTGCTTGCAACTATCTAGCTTCATTCCAATTCCAGATTCCTAGTGAAAGGACTTCAATTGACTCAGGCGTTACTGTCTTTATCTATAGATAACTGTGGTGGCTAGCAGCCCTCTCAGCAGTGGCTGTGGGTAGTCTCTTCTGAGAAGAGGGCACAAAAGGTATGGGTGGTAGGCAACTCTTAGAGAAAAAGGGTATTGAGACCTTAGGCTAGGTATGTACCCTAGGGTATCACGTAGATCCAGGAAGATCACATGTTTATTCTGCTTTTATTTATTATTAATCTATTTTTTATATTAAGAAACTCATTTTGTAGAATTAAATATATTTGAGTATGAACTAGTAAAAAAAAAAACTGACTATAGTGCATATTTTAAAGTTTAAACTTTGCTGAGCAATAACAATCGCTAGATGTCTGTTGTTTCACTCTAATACTTACTGTGGAATTACACCTAAGCTGTTTTCCTTTCTTTGGTGTGTAGGAGATCTGCCATAACCTAGGAGTTTGCTATATTTACCTGAAGCAGTTCAACAAGGTAATTTATAGAAGTGGTGATGGATTTCACTGAGGGTACGCTGTCACTGCTCGTTTTGTGTTATCCCTAGTGCCTGCAGAGGTTTTTGGAAGTGAAAATCGAAAGTGCCTTTATACATTTTTCCCCATTTTTTAATTCTCCTTTGTCATCATTCATCTATTTCGTTCTGCTTTTAACAAGAAAATGGAAAATTCTAGAACTACTATGAGGGAATGGCAATCTAATTGCTTTTCCCCTCTCTTCTTTTTCTTTACACCCCGTTTAATTTTCCAGTATAGAAACAAATGTTTAATAAAACATAAATATCAAAAAGTGAACCCTTAAGTCTTAAAGGTGTAATCATGACCATGTGAGCTATCTCATGCTCTGACAGCAACTAATTTTAGTTTTTAAGGTCATTAAAAATGAATTTTAAATTTTAATTTGATCTTATTTCTCAGAATTTTTAGATTTAATTTTTTAGTTATTTTCCATGATGACAATTTATATTTCATTTTGGTTAGGCTATAGGCTCTAAGGCTCTTAGAGAAAACAGTTTGAGCTTCCCTTGGTACTCAGATAAAAAAAAATATATATCTTGAGGAACAGATGAAATTATTGAGAACTCTGAAAGTTAGTGATGGTGGGGTTGGGTAGTTTCCTTCATAGAGCTCCTATTTAGTGATTGTGAAGTTCTCCAATTCTCCTTTCTCCAGTGCCACCAGGACTGAGGATCTGAATGAGTTAATACCCATTTGACAATGTTTAGTTTGTGTCATTTTGCAGACTGTTGTAACCTAATCTACCCTTCACAGGTGTGAAAAAAAATGTGCACATCAGCAATTGTGGTGTAGGAGTAACTTTTTCTCCTGTGAGACAGATAATAAACAATATATATAATACAAATAAATTACATATATATATGTTTAGTGGGTCCCTTAGGTTTTCTGAATGGATCTACAGTTTTATATACTTAGCTAGATTTTTCTCTTCAGAGAATATTTCAAGCAGGCACATTTCTATTCACAGGATTAATTGAGAGCCTGGGGAGAAGGATTAGTCTTTGGTGGGCCCTGTTCTGAGGAGAAGAATTATATTTATGTATTTATTTTTTATTTTTTTGAGACAGAGTCTCACTCTGTTGCCCAGGCTAGAGTGCCATGGTGTCAGCCTAGCTCACAGCAACCTCAAACTCCTGGGCTCAAGCGCCTCAGTCTCCCGAGTAGCTGGGACTACGGGCGGGCATGTACCACCACACCCAGCTAATTTTTTCTATTTTTAGTAGAGATGGGGTCTCACTCTTGGTCAGTCTGGTCTTGTACTCCTGAGCTCAAGTGATTCTCCCGCCTCGGCCTCCCAGAGTGCTAGGATTATACAGGCTTGAGCTACCGCACCCAGCCTGAATTATATTTAGATTTTACTGTAAAGCTAACAGGCTAAGCCAGTAAAATACCTGGCATTTATATAAATACTTGTTGAATCAGTGAATGACTAAACAAAGTGCATTTGTTCATCTACTAGGATATAAGCTCCTTCAGAGCAAGGAGTTTGTTTTGTTAACTGTAGAATACCTACCATCTAGAAAGCAGGCACTCAGTGAATACTTGCTAAGTGAATAAAAGAGAACAATCTCTTCATTCGTTTATCATCACATTGGTGGGGAAAATGAGGCCCACCCTGGGGAAAGTTGTACAGTTGGTCAGTGGTGCAACTGGGATTGAGTTTAGTGCAGTACCCTACACTGTAATATGATGTCCCTTTTGACTTATGAAGTGTAAGTCATGGGTATGTGAATGTCAAGCAGAAAACATTCAGAAAGATTAATCATCTTGTATAAATCCTCCCAAGTGGCTCAGAAGCAGATATCCCGTGTTGCCAGCTGTCCTGTCAGCAGGATAGTTTTGTTCTGTTTTGGTCTTTGGGTAGTGGGGGCTATTTGCTGAAATATGATGTTCCTACATCTGTACAGCAGGAGCTCTGAACAATAAAAAGCCATTGTTTTTTAGTTGTAGTGATTTGTTTTTCTTTACTCTTTCAAACTTGTCAGGCACAAGACCAGTTGCACAATGCCCTGCATCTTAATAGGCATGATCTGACTTACATAATGCTGGGTAAGATCCACTTGCTGGAGGGAGACTTGGACAAAGCCATCGAAATCTACAAGAAAGCAGTGGAGTAAGTGTGTCTGTTTCCTTTAGAGAGATGAGTAACTAAAAAAAAATCAAGTGGATATATGAACTCCCAAGCCTAACAGAGGGAATTTGTTTGACTGATTACTGGTTGTATGTGTTAAAGTTAAACTGAGGTTTAGGTTAGGAGCTCCCAACGTCTTCCATAAGGTATGATAGACTGTGTTTCTTACCTTTCAGGATGGCTGCTCTAGGTTAGCTGGGCAGCTCTATTCTACAAGGTCAACCAGGGATCCAGGTTTCTTCCTTGTAACTCACATTCTTTAGGTTGTCATCTTCACCTGCATGGTTGAAACTGAATGTAACATCCTCGTTCCAGGTTGTGGTGGGGGTCGATAGTATGGGAATAAGCATCTGGTAATAAGTTTTAAATGACCCAGAGATTGCACATATCATTCCAGTTCACATTCCATGGTTCAAAATTAGTCAGGTGGCCACACATAGCTGCAAGGGAAGTGGTTAGACATGTATTCAGGAGGAAGGGAAGAACAGATGTGGGGTCAACTAGCAGTCTGCCATTTTGGTTTTATACTTTACAGCAGATCTTATATTTTGAGAGATATTATTAAGGACAGAAATCTTCTGCTTTAGTAATAAACATCTGGCCTTATTAGCATGAGACCAACATCTAGTTTTTTTGAGACAAAGTCTCGCTTTGTTGCCCGGGCTAGAGTGAGTGCCATGGCGTCAGCCTAGCTCACAGCAACCTCAAACTCCTGGGCTTGAGCGATCCTTCTGCCTCAGCCTCCCGGGTAGCTGGGACTACAGGCACACACCACCATGCCCGGCTAATTTTTTCTATATATATTTTTAGCTGTCCATATAATTTCTTTCTATTTTTAGTAGAAACGGGGTCTCGCTCTTGCTCAGGCTGGTCTCGAACTCCTCCGCTCAAACAATCCGCCCGCCTTGGCCTCCCAAGTGCTAGGATTACAGGCGTGAGCCACCGCGCCCGGCCGATATCTAGTTTTTTTAAAACATCACTAGGATGATCTAAATTCCTGTTGATAATGGAACTGACTGGCTTTCCCATGATGGTGTTTCATGTTTTTTCTCTAGGGATGCATGCTATCTTATCTTTTCTGTATAGGGTCTTGTCCTGTTTCTTTTAAGTAGGATAGCTGTAGCAAAATACTTTAAGTGTCTCATTTGTTTGGTCACTTAATAGAATGTCTAGTCTGTGGTGCAAGTCCTATTATTTCTTTCCTTTTTTTTTTTTTTTTTGAGACAGAGTCTCGCTCTGTTGCCCGGGCTAGAGTGAGTGCCGTGGCGTCAGCCTAGCTCACAGCAACCTCAAACTCCTGGGCTTAAGCGATCCTCCTGCCTCAGCCTCCCGAGTAGCTGGGACTACAGGCATGCGCCACCATGCCCGGCTAATTTTTCTATATATATTTTTTTAGCTGTCCATATAATTTCTTTCTATTTTTTTTAGTAGAGACGGGGTCTTGCTCTTGCTCAGGCTGGTCTCGAACTCCTGAGCTCAAACGATCCACCTGCCTCGGCCTCCCAGAGTGCTAGGATTACAGGCATGAGCCACCGCGCCCGGCCAAGTCCTATTATTTCTAATAATTACACTCTGAACTAAAATTGGATTTCTATTAATTTATTAATTGCCCTTGTCTTCTAGTAGTAAAAGTAAATTGCCTTTGTCTTCTGGTAGTAAATTTTCTGGTTATATCAGTCACGACACTGCTTTCTGAATTTTCTTCAACTACATTTTGTGTCTAAAAAGACAGAAAAATCTCTTGGTTTGTTAAGCTACAAAAGAGATTTTTGTCATTAAGAGCCTGTTTATATGGGCAGGTAGTAAGGAGTCATGTAACACATATTAAGTGCTTCTGTGGTGCTAGGTAGTAGCCCTGTTCCCTGACCCCTGCCTTATAGAAGTAGACTCTTTTGAGATTAACACACACAAATCCTAAGAGAGACGTTCTTCAGTGACTGGTCAAAGACATAAGTCACTAAATTTCCCAAAGGAAAAGTGGAGACAGCTGACAATTTTGAGCTAGAGACCATTGTTCATGACCAACAATGAACAGCTTTGGAGAGGGTAGTCATGTTGTAGCCAGGGAACGGATACTACCAGAATCACAGAAGTTGCCTGGCTTTGGGAAGGGAAGTGATCAAAATATAGATACTTATTATGGCAGAAAGTGAAAGGCAAATTCTCAGTTTAACTGAGAAATCTTTGTGTGGCCAGCTCAGACCTCCCTGTCTGGGGCTGCGGCTCTTCTGGTTCTGGTCTCCCTACAGGTAACCAGTGCACTACATCGTTCCTTAGAAGCAGGAGACATTGTTCCTTGCCCTTTGGTGTTTTAACTGCTGAAACTGTCTAATGATCCTGTAGTCAGATTATCTCAACTCAATGTCGCTTTGGTTTTGTGACAGAGACAAATATTAGTGAGGGATTGAGAAGGCAGATAGTGTTTTATATATGCCAGTGTTTACACCCAAAGGCCAATGGCTAATTCTTTCCTAGAGTTGGTATGTGGCTTCCTTCTTTTGTTTAGTTTGGCTATTCAGTGTGGCTTTTTGTTTAATTTGGAGAACATGGCATTAGGGGCCTTGGGAGCCTAAATTACATAGAAAAGTATGCTGCCTGGCGTTGTGAGCACAGTGAGACAGAAAAAAAAGAAATCCCACGAGAGGGAACTGGCTAAACTATGTGTGTTCTAGACTGATTTGATTTGTAGAGCATTCTTCTTTAATTTTATCTGTGTGATCAAGACAGTCACACAAACCATTCCATTCCATAGATTCTTTTTTTTTTTTTTTTTTACTTTCTGTACAAAAACCTCCTAGAATCCATAGATTCTTTCTTAGGACTTTGGCCCTAAGAAAGGAGTCTAGATTGTAAGTCCCATTTCTTTCTTGCTGAGCAGTCCTCCCTATAGCCGGGGTTGAGATGATGTACTTTTGAAGGAAAGTCTTCTGGTATTTCCATGGGAAGTAGGAGGCGCAGTAGAGTCTCTCAACTGTTGCACGAGGGCAGATGACTGTGCATGCATCTCGCTGTCTCTCGTTCACATCTTGTTTCCGTCTGAGCATTTCTGTGTTGCAGGTTCTCACCAGAAAATACAGAGCTTCTTACAACTTTAGGATTACTCTACTTACAGGTAATGAAAACTCTTTACTCATTCATACATTGATGTTAGAAATGCTTTTGGGCTTGTGTGTATGGTGGTTTTCCTGCATTTTGATATTTAACATATTTTACTAAAGGTCATGTGAAGCACATGAACCTTGCTTTCTGTATTAAGTATTCTTTTTTTTTTTTGTGGAGACAGAGTCTTGTTTTATCACCCTGGCTAGAGTGTAGTGGCATCATCATAGCTTACTGCAATCTCAAACTCCTGGGCTCAAGCGATCCTCCTGCCTCAGCCTCCTAAGGAGCTGATACTACAGGCATGTGCCACCACACCCAGCTAATTTTTTCTATTTTTGGTAGAGACAGTGTCTTGCTCTTGCTTAGGCTGGTCTTGAACTCTTGACCTCAAGTGATCCTCCTGCCTCGGCCTCCCAGAGTTGCTAGGATTATAGGCGTGAACCACTGCACCCAGACTGTATTTAGTATTCTTTGGTAAAGGAATAATTAACTTAATTTTCAGCGTTTGAATTAGAAGCAATTCTGTTTTAGCCTAGTGCATTCATAATTTTTATCTAACCAAGGAAATAACATATATGTGAAATAACTGGTCTTGGGGGCTATTTTGTTGTGGGGGGAGAAACTGTGATATAAGTCGGCACTTTCTAGGGCTTTAGGACAAATGCCACTTCTGTTGTGTTTGTTTTTTCCCCCAGCCAGAACCTCATAGGGAAAGAGAGAAGGTAAAGCATATTTTATCTAGAATAAGAAGTTTCCTCTCCCCTCCACGTTCCTGAGTGTGTATGGGATTCTTTTAGCTCCACTGCTTCTCTGTATCAGTCTGAGGACCTGGGGTCCAGGGATCCCTAGGGACCTCACTGCACACCCTGTACCCCTCCCCCGCAATTTCCCAAGTTCCACATTTAGCTGATTCTGCCTCCAGCTCTGACTCTGTGGTGGCCTTTATGTCTATTTCCTTTTTCTTTCAAAGTAATCAGGAGCTTAACCTTTGGTCTTTCTGGGCTTTGGCTGGGGAGGTTGGCCCCAAGGGAGATGAGGCTAACCAGCCCATTTTCTGCTAAGAGGCATTAATGTGGAACAGCACTGGTGTACTTGTGTGACCAAGATGGTTCCCAGCAAATAGATACTTTGACCTGATCACAGGACAAATATGAGGAAAACCATGAATATGGGGAGAGTTTTAGTTTTTTTCTTTATCTGGTAACTGTAGCTTTTTTTTGGTTGCCAAGAGAACTCACAAAAGTCAAAAGTTAGGGTGCTTTCTGTTCTGGGTTTGGTTGGCCAGACTTCTTAACTGCCATATCACCTGCTGATGTAAATTTTCTGGCTTGCTTTTTTCCCTAGCTCGGCATTTACCAGAAGGCATTTGAACACCTTGGAAATGCACTGACTTACGACCCTACCAACTACAAGGTATTGCAGGCTATGAAACCCCAGAGCCTTCACATTGATGTTCCCGTGCTCCTAGAGGTCATCTGACCCTGGAAAGCAAGGGAATAGCTTCCTCATTTTGGATACCTGAGAAATTACCTTTTTCTTAGAAAAATTATAAGAGGAAACTCTTCTTATTTGAAAATATTGTAAAGTGTTGGTGCTTTGCTTCTTATCTTCTAAAAGCACATTTGTTATAATGGGCCTATAACCTCTGCAGAAAGCAAAATCATAGTGCTGTTGAAGTTTATGTATTACTTAGGAAATTAGCAATGCTTCCACAACTGTGGTCAAAAATAATTCTGGTGAAATGACTTCTAGACTCCTAATGAATTTGAGATTACAACTTTTGTCTAGATGTGACTTTGGGGATGAGAAGGAATATCATCAAATGGATGAATATCACTGAGGGAGGTGCAGCAAGACAGGCTGTTTATTGAAGGACACAAACTCAGTCCTGAGTTAGGAAGTCGTATTATCCTGACTCTGTTGGCTCCCCACCATGGTACCTTTCCTCAGAGGAATGAAAGGGCTGGTCTGATGAAACCTAAATCTGACTCACCGTCTGTTCTATGGCAGAAAGAGCTGTAACTTAAGTAGCCAAGGACAGATATATTTGAGGTGGCTAGGGCACTTGTACCAAGTAGAGGCTGCAGAGAAGAGATTAAAGGCAGTTTTTACTTAAAGGAGCCTGGTATTCATTCTGAAATAATGACTTCTTTGGCTAGAAGTAGGAAACAAATCAGATGGTTATAGCCAGTGACATTTTATCTTTTCTCTTTTTTTGTACTGTGCCAAAGAGGGTCACCGTGTGAGGTACGGGGACATTCTTCAGCATTTGTCGCAGTAGCTTGGATATATTATTTATGTCCCTGGAAGTTTTTCAGTGCCATCTGTGCTGACGGGCCTGCTGAGTATCCACGTGCAGGAAGGCTACCTCACTGTGGTAGCCTTTTGGGAATGACTGAATTATTATACTGACTTTCTATGTGCCATGTTTTCAGGCCATCTTGGCAGCAGGCAGCATGATGCAGACCCACGGGGACTTTGATGTTGCCCTCACCAAGTACAGAGTTGTAGCTTGTGCTGTTCCAGAAAGTCCTCCTCTCTGGAATAACATTGGAATGTGTTTCTTTGGCAAGAAGAAATACGTGGCAGTGAGTGTCCCCATGTTCCTTGTTTGTGTTCATACTGATGTGGTTATTGGGTCTGCTTAGCTTGCCCCACCCCCCTCATTGAGTGCCTTCTCTCTCCTGTAGGCTATCAGCTGCCTGAAACGAGCCAACTACCTGGCACCCTTTGATTGGAAGATTCTGTATAATTTGGGCCTTGTCCATTTGACCATGCAGCAGTATGCGTCAGCTTTTCATTTTCTCAGTGCGGCCATCAACTTCCAGCCAAAGATGGGGGAGCTCTACATGCTATTGGCTGGTAAGGGACATTTATATGGAAAGCCCCTCCACAGTCCGTAATGAGGGAAAAATGAGTTAGAATCATAGGTCAGTGGCTAAATGTCCCATAGAAGCCATTCGCTTGGAGATCCTATAGGAATGTGGATTACCGTCCTAGAGCTTAAAGAAATATAAAAGAAAAGATGACAAAGTAACTGTTTGCTTTCTAACCTGGGGGAATTTCAGTCAGAAACCAATAGGTTAAATCAAGATCATCCCTAGTTCACCTTTTACTAAGTTTTTCCTCTTGGCTTAACAATTCATTTTTACATATATTGAGTCTAGCTAAGTTCCAGATATCGAGTGTTAAGAGCTTGGGCGTTAAGTGGGGTCCTGCCTCCATTACTTACAATGTATACTCAGGGCTGATGTGAGGATTACATTATTCAGTGAATAAAATATATTGGTTTTATTGAAATACTAGTTTTTGAAAACTATTTTGTGGTTATATAATTGGTCTATTATGATTAAAATGGTGGTGGTTACCATAATTGGTCCCTAGGTGGTAGTTCTAAGTTAAGCTATCTTATGTTGAAACCTTTATCTCTTCTGAGCATAATGTTATATAGAATGTGGTTCCATTCCTGAAACTCCATTTTATGCTATACAAATACTACAGTTGATCATAAATATAAGTTAAAATTAATCACTTTAAAATTATATAAAACCATTTAATTTAAAAGGACTGATTAAATACACTTTCTAAGGAATATTTTCTCCATATACCAAACTTACTAAATCTAAGCCTAAAAGCAGTTTCCCTGTGCTTATTGACAGTAGTCTTCTGGTGGGTTTTTTGGTCATTACTTTGGGGTTTTTATTCATAAGAGAAAGTCTACAAAAGCAATCAAGAGGTGGTTATTCTCTGAGGGTTGCCTGAATACAGAGAGAGCCCTGTTCTGATGGTACCTAGAAATGTAAACAGCCATAATGTAAGGTGTCAGCAGCAATTCTAACTTTACAAAGTAGAGACGGCATTCACATTGGATCCTGAAGGACAAGCTAGCATGGAAGAGCACAAAATGGCTGAGGAGCCACTGTGGACAAAGGCATGCAGCCACGAAACTCGTGTCCCTTGCAGTTAGTGGGCAATAGTGTTAGAGAATGTGGTGAGAGATGGGTCAGGAAAGGTGGTCTGTATTCAGATTCTGGAGGGCCATGAGGACAGTGCCTGGACTTAAGACTTTCTTGGAGGCCGTGTTTGTCCACTTGTATTCTTAGATCTCCTCTTAGGTGCCTGGTAGGAGTGAGTGCATAGCTGGTGGGGAGGTGGAGTGGGCAGAGCTTCCAGAGCAGCTGTTTTTATTTGTTTTAAATATTAGACATCAAGGAGATAGTGATGGGGGCAGGGGAAGTATTCTATTGCTAAATAAAAGTTTAAAGATCATGGTTATAGGTGATGGGGAACCAGTGAGGATTCTTAAGTAGGAGAGTGATGTGGTCAGATTTGTTTGTAAGTTAGTGAGATATACCTGGTGGCATTGTGGAAAGTGGAATGGAGGCGGGTGGGGATATTGCCACTGGGGAAAAAAATGGAAAGCCTAGAACTACTTGAGCCTGCACAAGGGCATTGTCAGAAAAGAAACTGCAAAAATAGGGTGCACAGAACTTGGCAGCTTATTAACTGTGGAGAAAGGATTGTTGAAGATGGCACCAGGTATCTAACCCGAATGAGTAAACTGTGGTGCCGTGAGCTGAGAGGGAGGAGGAGTTGTTCAGTTTGGGGGCAGTCTGGAAATACAACTTTTGTTTTCTCAGCTGAGCTCTGTAGCTGCAGTGCTCACTTTCTTTGTTGCAGTGGCTCTGACAAATCTGGAAGATACGGAGAATGCCAAGAGAGCCTACGCAGAAGCAGTCCGCCTGGATAAGTATGCTGCTTTGTTGGGAATAGTACTGGGGAGAGCTGGACTTGCTAAAGCCACGAGGGATCATTGCATTGGTGCCGCCGGAGTCAGCCCAGCTGCTCCTCCATGGCCTTTGTACACAGCAGGCCCAAGTGTGGAAGTGTGTGGTCCCTAAGCATGCAGTGGCTCATTTCTGAGAAAATGTTTCCAGTCTCAATTCAGTAGTCAGGAGGCCAGAGAAAGTTGGGCTGGCAGTGGGCTTGGGTTGGTGATAGCTCTGGGCTAGATGGAATATCAGATGGGACTCTGGGCTCAGTTTAACCTAAGGTGATCTTGACTCTTCCAGGATTTATTCCACTGGCCTCTGCTACACAACAGGGTATGGGTCACTTTTACAACCCTGATCTGGGAGGTCTCTGTTGAGGGCTGAGATGTCAGACGTGATCCTAATACCTGCTTTGCTGGTTGGGCATTTAATTCCTTGATTCTTCTCCGCAGGTCCACATAGCATGTGTTCCCTCCTTGCTGCATAATGGAAAACTCTGTTTAACCAGTTTTGTTTTGTTTTTGTATAATGAGAAGGATCTCTAAGTGACCGTTTGTCATAAAGCCCTAGCTCCACAGACTCCCTGTCTGTCTGCCACAGGTGTAACCCTTTAGTAAACCTGAACTATGCTGTGCTGCTGTACAACCAGGGTGAGAAGAGGGGTGCCCTGGCCCAGTATCAGGAGATGGAGAAGAAGGTCAGCCTACTTAAGGACAGTAGCTCTCTGGAATTTGACTCTGAGGTATGTCTTTTATTAGCTCCTAGGAGTCATAAACAAGCTGTCAGGAGACTTGGGAACAAGCCCAAATAATCCAAATACAGATATAGGCTCATGGTTCTTTTGGCTTTGATGTTCTTGGCAGCATGAGTTCATCAATTAGTAACAACCTGAGAAAAACTTTCCTAGAATAATAAAAAAGGGAATTCAGGCTTACTGAGTTATCTGTTACATTGCTAATAGAACTCAACTTAGATGAGTTCTGTGTCTCTTTGCAGCTTCCTCACACTCTCCTTCTTGTAGGAAAGGTAGAGGTTACCCCAGTAACGCAACAAACTTGAAATGTTGGGTTTTGAGATCCTGTATGAACCCCCTTGCCATCCACGAAGGGCAATCTGTATTCTCTGCTGTTTTAGAACAATTTCTTTCGATAAGTACTTCTTACCTGAAATGCTATTTCAGCTAAAACCCCTGGTGGAAGACCAAGGAAGAGGTGGGTTGGCTTTATCTCTGCTAGTCATGCCTGTGACTTTTTTTCTTCCTTTGTGGGCACAAGATGGTGGAGATGGCTCAGAAGTTGGGAGCTGCTCTTCAGGTTGGGGAGGCACTTGTCTGGACTAAACCAGTTAAAGATCCCAAATCAAAGCAACGGACCATTTCAACCAGCAAATCTGCCAGTTTCCAGCAGCCTCTGGGCTCTAATCAAGCTCTAGGACAGGCAATGTCTTCAGCAGCTGCATACAGGAAGCTTCCCTCAGGTAGGAGGTTATACAAAGCTCCATGAAGACCTAGTGGGTACGAGCCACATGTGCCAGCAAAGAGATCACAGCTTTGAGTGTGGTTTGTACTCTTCAGACTCATAACATGTCCAAGGTGGTATTGGCCAGAAAGGGGAAAAACTACAGTGTGGCCAAACTGGCGCTTGTTTCCGTAAGGCAAGCTGTGTAGCAGGTAATAGCTACTTGCAGGCTCAGCTGAATGGTTAGTACACTGGGTCTTTATAGTTTTCAAGTCTAAAAATATTAAGTATACTTGCTAGTTCGCTGCTTTATCATAAGTTGGCACAGTGTAGGGAATTAAAGATTTCTTTCAGTGAGTGATTATAGGCAAACTTGATGTTTATTTCTTCAGTTTTGGTCTTCCCTCATAGCTGCAAAGATACACCACAGTCCCACTAGCCCCAGAAAATATGGGGTTTCCTCTTGAAATTGAACAGCAAAACTAATGATTTCTTTTGGAATGGTGGAACTGAGAATTCAAGCTATTTATTTTGTTACTAGGTGTTGGAAGAACATCCCAGCTCACAAAGCCACCATCTCTTCCTCTGGAGCCAGAGCCTGTTATGGAAGCAAGTCCAACCAAAACATCAGAACAAATAATAGAAAAATAAGAGTAGGATGACCCCAGAGTAGGGCTTTCTTGGGTGAAAATGTGCCAGATTGGGAAAGGTCACGTGACACAGGCAGAGTAGAGGCCAGTACTGTTACCTGGCAGGCACCACAGATTTAAAACACAGAGTGCAGGGTTTATTGTGATGATCATGAGGAGCCTAAGGTCCTTCCTACCTACCTTGTAACAGCATTTGAAGTAGGAAGCCCTCTGTTGGCCCCAAAAGCCAGGAAATAGGGAGAAGTCAGCATAGACCATTCCTTTAGGAATTGGGAACAAGGCTTGAGGCTCTATGTCTGTAGCTCCCAGTCCGCAAGGCATATGATGCTGTTTGCTTCTGAAAGGAGACTTTTATCTCCTGGCTGACTGACTCCTTCCATTGTGCAAGAAAAGGCTGAGGAAGACCTCTGCTCGTTAGGCCTGTAATGACAAAGCCTTGGCTTGACTGGGGTATATTAGTCCTCAAAGCAAACACGAATCTTAAAAAAAAGCTAAATCAAGGCCCAGACTGGTGTGTATCCCAGCTGCATTTGCCCAAAGGGAGTCCAGAATAAGTCCCTATGTTTTGTTTTGAGAGAGGTCAGTCTAGAAGCCAGATGATGTCAGCATGGTAAGAAGTAGGAGCCAAGGGCTGGTCTAGCACCAGCACCAAAGATCTAAAATTAAAAAAAGAAAAAAAAAAAAGAGCTTCTTAGCTGAGTAATTTTGATTTAAGACAATGAATGATAACCACTGACCAGATGCTATCAATACATTATCTATACGTCCTTTTATTAAGAATAAAGATTACATATCATCATTCCTTTGGGGAAAGTTGTTACTCAGGTATAAAAATAAGAGATTACAATAAAACCTTTTAAAAATAACCTATGCTCATAGTCTTCCCTTACCTGTTTCCAAGCCTCCTTTGAAACTAGAGGAGGATCCTCAAGGTCAAGTTCCTACTTGGTACCCACATGGCCACTGTAGCAGCCCTGATGGATGACAGGCCAGCGATTTGTTTACTGAGGTCCGGTCCCCATTTTGCACTTGAAGTGCCTTTCAATCATAATAATTTGAAGGCAGAAAACTGACCTACTGCCCAACCAAATTGTGGTGTAAGCAGCTAACTGAGCAAAAGCCTCTTCAGTTCTCATATCTAAGAATAAAGAGCAGGTATCAGAAGTGATACCCTCGCCCATACAGCTGGAATGTGACAGAACTGGGATTTGTACCCTGAGCAGTTGAGAAAACTCACTTATACATCAGCATAGTCTCATGTACTAGACTGAACTGGCCTAGTTACTGAAACTGAAAAGGTTACTGAAGAGATCTCAGTGAGAAATAATGGAGGTGTAAACTAAGACTGAGATGGAGAATAGGAGGAGGGAGATGTGAGCAATTTAGGAGCTAAAAGCAAGAGAAATTGGGGACTGATTGATTGGATATGGCAGCTAAGAATAGACTGGGGGATGGGTGCCCATTTCTGGGCTTAGACAACCAGGGTGAATATATAAATCAGAGTAAAGGAATATTGGACTAGGGTCGAGGGTTGGTTTTGGAGTCTAGTTTTGGACATTAGACACCTGAATGGCTGGATTTTCAAGAGGGAAATGTGGTTTGAAGATAAAGATTCAGGAGTAATTTGGATTTGGGTTATAGCTGAAACCATAGATTTGAAGGGAGTCACCTTCAAATTTGAAGGAAAGGTAGGAATAAGACAGAGAACCAAAGAAGGAAAATAAACATTTAAAGGGAAAAGCAGAAGAACCCACAAAAAAGACAGGAGAAGCATGTGATACAGGAGAAAAACCGGGAGAGTGGTGTTATGGAAGTCCAAGGAAGAAAACGCTCAGCAAGGGAATAGTCATCCTCATTGAACTCTTCCAATGGAGAGGTACTATTGTCCCCATTTTATAAAAGAGGAAGTTGAGGTTGGGAGAGGCAAAGTGAATTTTCCAAGGTTTAAGTGGTGGGACCCAGGATTTAAATCCAGATCTGGATGTGAAGCTGCTTCTCTTAACCATCAGTCAGTCATCAAGTGATGATACACCTTTGGCAAAGTAATGGTAGCAACAGAAACCCAAGGACTTGAAGGCTGAAGAAGTGGAGATTAGACTACTCTTATTTCAAAAAGCTATAAAATAAGTCTCAAAGATCAAAAGATTGAAATTTACAGAAAATATTCTCTGACCGCATGAAATTATATTAGAAATTAACATATCTATAAAAATCCCTAACTGGAAATTAAACACATACTTGTAATAACTCATAAATCAAGAAAGAAATCAAAAGAAAATAGAAAATATTTTGAACTGAATGATAATGAAAACAAAATTTGTAAGATTCAGCTAAAAGCATTTCTTAAAGGGAAACTTAGAGTTGTAAATGCTTCTATTACAACAGAAGACAGGTAGAAAATCAGTAGTAAAGGTTTCTACCTTAAGCTAGAAAAAGAAGAGAAGAACCCAAAGTAAATACAAGGAGAAAGCAGACAAACATTAAAGAAAGATTTTTAAAGCCCCAAATTCTATGGGGAAAAAATTGACAAACCCCAAGCTAAACTAATCAAGAAAAAAAGACAAGTTACTAGTCTCAGGAATGAAAGAGGGGATAGCATTACAGATCCTACAGACATGAAAAAGATAAGGGAATATTATGAACAATTTTATGACAATAAGATTGACGACTTAGGTGCAATAGACAAAAATCTTTGAAAAATATACCGAAACTCAAACAAGATGAAATGTAAAACCTTAATAAGTCTTATATCTATTAAAGAAACTGAATTTATAAATTAAAAGTTATCCAAAGCAAATGCCTTGCCCAGGTGATTTCACTGGTAAATTCTATCAAACATACAAGGGGCAAAATAAATTCAACCTTATAAAAATTTTCAGAAAATAGGAGCAAGAACTTCCCAACTTGTATGAGGTCAGCATTACCATGATATTAAAACTGGACAAAGACATTACAACACTATAGACTGTTATCCTGCATGGCATAGGTACAAAAATCCTTAACAAAATATTAGCAAATCAAATACAGCAACAAATACTAATAAAAAGGTTAATATTTATATCATGGCCAACTTGGGGTTATCCCAGGAATCCAACCTTGGTTTAATATTTGAAACCAAAGTACTCACATGCATTAACAAAAGAGAAGAGTCATATGATCTGTAGATACAGAAAAAAGCAATTTTTAAAAATCCATCATGCAGAAGACCTGATAAAGGACTGTTATCCAAAATATACAAATCACTTTAAAAACTCAACAGTAAGAATACAACCTGATTAAAAAATGGACCAAAGACCTTTACCTCACCAAAGAGGATATACAGATTACAAATAAGTCTTGATTCAGTTTAGGTCAAGTTAAAAAAAAAAAAGCAGATGGCCACATGCTCTACATCCTGCATCATCAGGGAAATGCAAATTAAAATGAGATACCACTACCCACCTATGAGAATGGCCCAAATCCAGAACACTGACTCCACCACATACATGCTGCTGAGGATGTGGAGCAACAGGGACTTTCATTCATTGCTGTTGGGAACACAAAATAGTACAGCCACTTTGGAAGACAGTTTAGCAGCTCCTTATAAAATTAAACATACTTTTACCATACAATTCAGCAAACTCCTTGGTATTTACATTGAAGTTGGAAACTTACATCCACACAAAAACCTGCACATGGCTGTTTATAGCAGCTTTATTTGTAATTGTCAAAACTTGGGAGCAGCCAAAATGTCCTTCAGTAGGTGAATAAATGAATAAACTGTGGTACATCCAGACAAAAGAACACTACTCAGTGCGAAAAAAGAATGAGCCATTAAGCCATGGAAAGACATGGAGGAAATGCAAATGGCATGTTACTAGAAACCAATTTGAAATGGCTACATACTGCATGATTCCAATGATACGAGATTCTGGAAAAGGCAAAACTGTAGAGACTGTTATTCAGTGGTTGCCATGGGTAGTGGGGGAGGGAGGGATTAATAGAGCATAGAGAATTTTTAGGGCAGTGAAAAAATCCTGTATGATACATTAATGGTGGAATCATATTATTATACATTTGTCCAAACCCATAGTATGTACAAACAAGAATGAAGCCTAATGTAAATTATGGACTTTGGGTGATGACGATGTGTATGTTCATCAGTTGTAACAAAGGTACCACTCTGGGGGGGATATTGATATGGAGGAAGCTGTGTGTGTGTTGGGGAAGCAAGTAGGGCAAGTCTTTGTATTTCCTCTCAGCTGTGCTGTGAATCTAAAACTGCTCTACCCTTCCCAGCCCCAAAAAGTAAAAAATAAAAAGCCATCATAAAAACTCTCAGCAAATACGGAATAGATGGGAACATCTTCAGCTTGATGAAGGGCATCTATGAAAAAAAAGTGATGGATGTCACCATATTTAGTGGTGAGATATTGAATACTTTGCCCCTAAGCTCAGGACCAAGGCAAGGATGTTGACTCTTACCACAGTGGAGTGGAGTTCTAGTCAGTGCAATAACGCAAGAAATAGAAAGGCATGAAGATTAGAAAGGATGAAATAAAATTTGCAGATGACATGGTGTTTATGTAGACGATCCTAAAGAAACCTAAAAATAAACAAACACATAAAAATAAAGCTACTACACTTGGTAAGTAGATTTGGCAAGGTTGTAAGATACAAAGTCACTGTACAATAATCAAGTGTGTTTTTATGTACTTGCAAGGAGCAATTTGAAAATGAAATAATCCATTTACAATAGTGTCAAATACTACTGACATGAAATACTTAGCAATGAATTTAACAAAACACATTTACGACCTCTACTCTGAAAACTATAAAAGCACTGCTGTGAAAAAGACCAAAATAGAAAGATATACCATGTTCATGCATTTTTAGATTAAACACTATTATAAATTATTCCTAAATTGATCTGTAGATTCCTATCATCAGGTTTTTGGGTAGAAACTGACTTGACAATCTATTTCTAAAATATGTTTCACAAGAATGTAAAAACAAGCAAGACATGTATTCACTATCAGATTGGTGCTACTGATTAACACATATGTGCACATATAATAGTAACATTCATCAGGTGTCAGGCAGGAGGGTCAGGGAGGAGAGGATGGGTAAATTCACACCTAATGGGTGAGATGCACACTCTCTGGGGATGGGCAAACTTGTAGCTCTGACTCGGGTGGCACAAAGGCAATATGTAACCTCAACGTTTGTACCTCTAATATTTTTAAATAGAAAGAAAAAGATAAAGGAAAGACAAAAATATGGAAATATAAAGGATCTAGAACATCCAAGGCAATCATGACAAAGAACAAAATTGAAGGACTTACACTACCTTACTTCAAGACTTAATGACAGTAGTGATTTGGTAGTGTCACAAAAACACAAACGGATCAATAAAACAGGATTGAGTCCATAAACAGACCTTACACTTATATAGTCATTTAATTTTTGATAAAGGTACCAAAGCAATGCAATGGGAAAAGAAAGGTCTTCTCAACCAGTGGTGCTGGAACAACTTGGACAGCTGTATGGAAAAATAAATGATTCTGGGGAGGGGTGCTGGGGAGATGTAACAACACTGGGACTACAGTTAATAACAATGTATCCTCAAAAATTGCTAGGAGAGTAGATTTTAAGTGTTTTCATGACAAAAAAAAAAAAAAAAACCTATGTGTGGTAATGTCTAGTTAATTAGCTCAATATAGCCATTCCATAATGTATGTACATTTCAAAATAGCCTGTTGTACATGGTAAATACATATAATTTATTTACATTTTATCTACAAAGTGAGACTATATTCATGACATAGGCAGGTAGTCCAGTTTTTTTTGGACATAGAGAAGACTGTTAAGACATTAAGAAAATGGATATCAAGTGATGGACTGGGAGAAAATACTCACAAAATGTATCTGACAAAGAACTGTATCTATTAATAAAATATATATTAAAAAACTTGTAAACTCAAAAAAACCTAACAATCCAAACAACAACATATACAAAACAACTCAGTTGAAAAAAAAAATGGGCAAAAGATTTGGACGCTTCACAAAGAAAGGTATACGAATGGTCAACAGCATGTGAAAAAGTGCTCATCATTTGTCATCAGGGAAATGCAAATTAAAACCACACTGAAATACCACTGTATACCCATCAAAATGGCTAAAATTTAACACTGACAACTCCAAATGTTGGCAAAATAAGAAGTGACCACAACTGTCATATACTGTTGGTGGGAGTGGGAAAGGGTCCAGCCACCAACCTTTGAAATTTTCACTAAGCAATTTCACTCTTACAGGGTTTTACCCAACAGAAATGACAGTATCAACACAAACACTTGTTGACAGCAGCTTCATTTATAAAAACACCAAAGTGAAAAAACCTCTGTATTCATAGTGGAATATACTTAACTATAAAAACAATCAACTACATGCAACATAATTTCAAAATATGCTAAATGTAAGAAGCTTTACACAAAGGACCAAATGCTGAACAATTCCATTTATAAGTTCCAGAATGGGCAAAACTAATTTATGGTGAAAAAAAATTATAACTGTTTGCTCTGTTTAGGGGCGGGGGTGGGGACGGGGATGATTTGGGAGTGGCATGAAGGAAATATCTGGGGTGATGGAGACATTCTGTATCTTGATAGGCATCTGGGTTAGATGTCAAAACTTACCAAATGGGTGGAAGATCACAATGGCTGACGAGACGCAGGTAGTATGTGCCGCCTCCACAAGGAGGAAACAGAATAGTAAATAAGTATATTTTGAACAGATCATCTAGGAGAGAATGCTAGGATTCACCAGAGAAGTGACTGGAAGCACCAAAACTAAGTAAAATGTTCAAGACAGCTTGCCTGGGCAAGGAATGGCTGAGAACCAGGAGAAGCTTCTGGATGCAGGGAAACAGTGAGAGAGGTCCCCAGGGCTTCACACTCTAAAATGGCTACGGGAGAACCCCTCGACGCAGGTGGGCCTCAGGCCTAACATAGGCAGCTGCCTAGAGATTGCACAGATGTTTTGCTGCAGAAAGGGAACCCACACGGAATCCCACAGGCACCCGAACCTGGAGCACCGCCAGCTGGGTGCCGTTCTGACAGCCTCGATATCCAGGATCTAGAGGTGCAGCTGCTGCTGCTGCAGTGCTCTGAGAAAGGAGAAAGGAGACTTAGGGGCTCCCATGCAACCCCAGGAAGGTCCTCACCACCCTGCTGTGGGCTGTGATGAGAGGCGGTTGTGCTTCCCACAGCTTCTTGCCTACGCTGCTTGCCTGGAAGGGGCCCCACCCTCTCTGGTCACAGACACAAGGCGCTATTTTGAAAGTTTAATGCTAGGCTGCAGGCCGAGTTTGGGCTGACACTGCTGGAGCCATTGCTGGAGCTGGCTAAAGAGGGACAAGGAAACCAGGCTCTCCTAGGCATACCTAGGACAGTACCCGTTGCCTTGCAACCAGCTGCTGTGAGACCAAGATATGAGTGGACCACACTCCCCACAGCTTCTTGCCCACACCGCTCACCTGAACAGGGCCTTGCCTTCTCTGGTTGCAGGCCCACAACCAGTGCCATTCTGAGAGTTTAATGCCAGGATGGACCCCACACTTGGTCTGAGTTCAGGCTGATGTGATTGCAGTCACCACCTAGTCCAGGAGGAACAGGTTCTCCTATGCATTCCTAGGACAACACCCAGTGTCCTGCTATGGACGGCATGCCGTGAGACTGAGATGTGAGTGGACTACACTCCCTACAACTTCTTGTCCATGCCATTTGCCTGGGAGGAACCCTGCCCTTCTCTGGTTGCAGGCCCACAGCTGGTGCCATTTGGAGAGTTTAACACTGGGCTGTAGCCTGCTCTTGGGCTGTAGCTGCCACCCTGCTGTTGAGGGACAGGGAAGACCAAGGTTGCCTAAGCACATGTAGGACCATACCCACCACCATGCTATAGGTGGCTGTGGGACTGGAGACTAGCCCACCCAACCCATCGTGGCTACTAGCAACATCAACACCCTTTGGGTCCTAGTGGGTTCCTCCACGACCACTACTGCCATCACCCACATCACATAAGCTGCCAGGGGCCTGAGAACCTGCCCACACACCTGGCCCACTGCTGCCACTACTAGCTTCTGAACCAGCCACCTGGAGACCCAAGAATTGGCCCTCCAGGATCCACTAATACCAATGCCAACATGAGCTGCTCTGGGGCTTAAAAACAGGCAGACTGCTGCCACCCCTGAGGCATGAAGACTGCCTCAATTGGTGTCTTAAGTCCCCAGCAAAACTTCACCACAGCCACAACTAATAACTGCACCCTAAGCCACCAAAGAAATCAGATACTACTGACCCTGTATACTGATAAACAAATTATATAAAGATCACACTACTGCAGGCACCCAAAATCAAAGCCAGAGTGTCCTACTCAACCAAAATTTATACATCTTCAGGAAAAAATTCTTCCCTATGAAAGCAATTTCAAAAAATTGGAAGAAGTGAGTGCTACACCAGATGTGCATATATAAACAGAAACACACAGGAAACATGAAAAAGCAAGGAAATCTGACACCACCAAAGGGCCACAATTGTCCAGCAAAAGCTCTCCATCAAAAAGAACTCCTTGAAATGCCAAAGAATTAAAAATATTGATTTTAAAGAAGCTCAATTAAATACAAGAGAAATCTGGAAAACAATACAAAGAAATCAGAAAATCAGTTCAGGATATGAATGACAAATTCACCAAGGAAATAGATATTTTACAAAGAAACCAACAGAAATTCTGGAACTGAAAAACTCATTAAAGGAACTATAAAATACGTTTGAATGTTTCAATAATAGACTAGACCAAGCAGAAGAATGAATCTCATAACTTGAAGACAGATCTTTGGTAACTTGAAGACAGATCTTTTGAAATAATCCAGTCAGACAAAAATAAGGAAAAAGAATAAAAAATAATGAACAAAGCCTTTGAACCATCTGGGACTATACAAAGCAACTGAACTTATGAATTATCAGTATTCCCTTGAGGGAAGAGAGACTGAAAAGCTTAGAAAACCTATTTAAGGAAATAATCAATGAAAATTTCCTAAGTCTAGCAAGAGAGTTAGATATCCAGACACAGGAGGCCCACTGGTCCCCTGGCAAATACATTGTAAAAAGGACTTCACCATGGTAAATTATATTCAAAATGTCTAAACTCAAAGTGAAAGAAAGAATTTTAAAATTAGCAAGAGCTCTAGTCACCTATAAAGGAAACCCCATCAGACTAACAGTGGGCTTTTCGTCAGACACCTTACAGGCCAGAAGAGAATGGGATGGTGTTTTTAAAGTGCTGAAAGAAAAAAAACTGCCAGCCAAGAATTTTATATCCTGCCAGAATAGGCTTCATAAAGAGAAAGTCTTTCCCAGATAAGCAAATGCTGAGGGAATTTGTGACCACCAGGCTGGCCCTGCAGGAAGTACTCAGAGGGACCATACATATGAACACAAAACGTTGATACTCACCATCATGAAAACACATGAAAATATAAAACTTACAGGTTGTATAAAACAATTACAAACAGGAAGAAGAGAAAGGAATCAAATGGCAACATGACAGAATTTCATCAAACCACAAAGACAAAAAGAATAAGAAAGAATTTATAAAATAACTAAAAAATTAACAATATGACAGGAATAAAACCTCACATGTCAGTATTAACCTTGAATGTAAATGGGTAAAATGCTCCACTTAAAAGATATAGATTGAGAGAATGAATAAAAAAACATGACCCAACCAATTCACCCATAAAGACACAGAGAGGGGTGGAAAGGGGTGGAAAAAGATATTTCATGCAAATGGAAACCAAAAGTGAACAGGATTAGCTGTACTTATATCATATAAAACAGACTTTAAATCAAACACAGTAAACACACACACAGAAGGTCATTATATAATGAAAAAGGGATCAATTCGGCAAAAGGATATTATGACCCTAAATATATATGTACCCAACATTGGAGTGCCCAGATTCACAAAACAAATACTACTAAACCTAAAGAAAGAGACAGACAGCAGTACAATAACATTGGCAGACTTCAAAATCACCACTCAGCATTAGAGACTGAGACAGAAAATCAACAAAGAAATATGGGACTTAAATTGGATTTTAGACTATATGAACTTAACAGGTATTTAAGAACATTGTACCCAACACCTACAGAATATACATTCTTTTCACCAGCAAATGAAACATTCTTGACCACATGTCAGGTGACAAAACAAATCTTAACAAATTTTTAAAAATAGAAATCATACCAGGTATCTTTTCAGACCACAGTGGAATAATGCTAGAAATCAATAGAAAGAGAGACTTCAGAAACTATGCAAATTAAACAACATACTCCTGAACAATCACTGAGTCAAAGAAATTAAAAAATATTTTGAAATGAATGAAAATGAAAACACAACATACCAAAACCTGTGGGATACAGAAAAAGCAGTGCTAAGATGAAAGTTTATAGCATTAAATGCTTACATAAAAAAAGTAGAAAGATCACAAACAACCTAACATCACATCTTAAGCAACCAGAAAAACAAGAACAAACCAAACCCAAAGTTAGCAAAAAAGGAAATACACATCAAAGCAGAACTAAATGGAATAGAAACCAAAAAAATCAAAAAAACCACTAGCTAGACTAACCAAGAAAAGAGAGAATATCCAAATAAACGGAAACAGATATGAAAAAGGAGACATTACAACTGATACCACAGAAATACAAAAGATCATCAGGGTCTATTATGAATAACTATATGCTCATAAACTAGAAAATCTAGAGGAAATGTATAAATTCCTGGAAACACACAACCTTCCAAGACTGAGCTAGAAAGAAATAAAACTCCTGAACAGTCCTATGAGTGGCAAGATTGAATCAGCAATAAAAAATCTCCCAAGGGAAAAAAAGTCCAGGACCAGATGTATTCACAACCAAATAGACAAAGAACTAATACGACTCCTCCTGAAACTGTTCCAAAAAAAAAAAAAAAAAATTGAGGAGGAGGGAATTCTCTCCAACTTATTTTCTGAGGCCAGCATTACCCTGATACCAAAACCAGACAAGCGCGCGCGCGCGCACACACACACACACACACACAACAAAACAAAAACTACAGGCCAATATCCCTGATGAACATAGACACAAAAATCCTCAACAAAACACTACTAGCAAATCAAATCTGACAGCACATCAAAAAGATTATACACCATAATCAAGTGGGTTTTATATCAGGGATGGTTCAATGTATGCTAATCGATAAGTGTGATACCTTATATAAACAGAATTAAGGACAAAAACCATATGGTCATCTCAACAGATACAGAAAAAGCATTTGATAAAATTCAGCATCCCTTCATGATAAAAATCTTTAACAAACTAGGCACTGAAAGAACATACCTTAAAATAATAAATGCCACATACAACAAACTCAAAGCCAACATCATACTCGATGGGGAAAAGTTGAAAGCATTCCCCCTAAGAACTGGAACAAGCCAAGGACGCCAACTTTCACCACTCTTATTCAACATAGTACTGGAAGTCCTCACCAGAAAAATCAGGCAAAAGGAAAACATAAAATGCATCCAAATTGGAAAAGAGGACATCAAGTTGTCCTGATGATATAATCTTATATCTAGAAAATCCTAAAGACTCCACCAAAAGACTCTTAGATTTGATAAATGAATTCAATAAAGTTTCAGGACACAAAATTAATGTATGGAAATCACCAATAATAGTCTAGCCGAAAACCAAATCAAGAGGGCAATCCTATTTATGATAGTTGTGAAAAAGACAAGACAAAAAAAAAAAAAAAAGCAAAAGACCTCACAAAACCTAGGAATGTATTTAACCAAGGAGGTGAAAGATCTTTACAAGGAAAACTAAAACACACTGATGAAAGGAACTGTAGATGACACAAACAAACAGAAAAACATCCCATGCTCATGGATTAGAAGAATTAATGTCATTAAAATAACCACAGTGCCTAAAGCAGGTTCAATGCAATCCCTATTAAAATACCAACATTTCCACAGAATTAGAAAAAACAATTCTAAAGTTCATATAGAACCAAAAAAGAGCCCTAATAGCCAAAGCAATCTTAAGCAAAAAGAACAAAGTTGGAGGCATCATATTGCCTGACTTCAAATTATACTACAAGGCTATAGTAACCAAAAACAGCATGGGACTGGCAGAAAAACAGATATATTAGATCAATGGAACAGAAAAGAGAACCCAGAAATAAAGTCACATATGTACAACCAACTGATCTTTGACAAAGTCAGCAAGAACATACACTGGGGAAAAGACACCCTTTTTAAGAAATGGTGCTGAGAAAATTGGATTGCTATATGCAGAAGAATGAAATTGGGACCCTTCTCTCTTATTATATACAAAAATCAACACAATATGAATTAAAGACTTGAATATAAGACCTGAAACTATAAAAATACTGGAAGAAAACCTAGAGAAAACTCTTCTGGATATTGGTCTAGGCAAAGAATTTATGACTAAGACCTCAAAGGCAGAGGCAACAAAAACAGAAATAAATAAATGAGACTTAATTAACCTACAAAGCTTCTGCACAGCAAAAGAAATAACCAACAGATTGAACAGACAGCCTGCAGAATGGGAGAAAATATTTGCAAACTATACATCTGACAGGGAACTAGTACCCAGAATTTACAAGGAACTCAACAAAAAGAAAAACCAAATAATCCTGTTAAAAAGTGGGCTAAGGACATAAATAGACATTTTCAAGAGACAAAAAATAGCCAACAAGCACATGAAAAAACGTTCAACATTACTAATCATCAGAGAAATGCAAATTAAAACCACAATGAGATATCTTACACCAATCAGAATGGTTATTATAAAAAAGACAAAAAAAAAAAAGTAACACGTTGGCAAGGATGTGGAGAAAAGGGAATTCTTACACACTGTTGGTGTGAATGTAAATTAGTGCAGCCTCTATGGAAAACAATATGGAGATTTCTCAAAGAACTAAAAATAGAACTACCATAAGACTCAGCAATCCCACTTCTGGGTATCTATCCAAAGGGAAGGAAATCAGTATATCAAAGGAATACCTGCACTCATGTCTACCACAGCACTATTCACAACAGCAAAGATATGAATCAACCTAAACGTCCATCAATGCAGGACTGGATAAAGAAAATGTGTTATACACAACGGAGTACTTTTCAGTTTTAAAAAAAGAATGAAATCATGTCTTTTGCAGCAGCATGGATGGAACTGGAGGCCCTTAAGTGAAACAACTCAGACACAGACAAATACTGCATGTTCTCACTCGTAAGTGGGAGCTAAAAAATGTGCACACGTGGAAACAGGGTGGAACGATGGACAATGGAGAAATTGCACTTATACCCCATGGATATATACAAATTAAAAATGGGGGAAAAATTTACCAAATGGTACTTCAAATTTGTAGTTTCACTGTATAAAAATTTTTACCTGAAAAAAAGACCAAAAAAATAAAATGTTAAATTATTATGGTAGCTTTTCAATGATTTAAAATAGTTAAGAGACCCAGGAAATAGCCTGGGTCTCTTAAGGCCTTAGTAATAACTTACAATAACTTACAACCCAGCTTAGTAATAATAATTATTAAACTCTTAAATATGTGCCACATGCTATGCTAAATATTTTGCATGGAAATCTCCTTTAATTAACAGCCCTATGAAGGGAGGTACCATTATTGGCCCCATTTTACAGATGAGTAAGGGCAACTTGTCCAATATTATACAATACTCACCATCTCAAAACCCTACAGAATTTGGATTTCTTCTGCTGATGAGTAATTACTCCCACCTCACTCAAACTTGACAGTGAGAGAATAAATGTAACGGTATCTTGCATGATAAGGATTACTGATTTTTGGTTTCATTTTTATCTCCTGGCCGTATTCCATGTGCTGCAGCTTTTCCCTGGATTTTAAATCCATTTCAAGTGAATGCAAGGAGTGTATCAACAGTTCTTATTCTAGAAAGGCTCACTCTTCACCAGGCATCCTTTCAATGCCAGTGGATTTCCAAACTTTTCTTCTTCATATAAAATCATACATGGAAAGCTTTATAAAATGTGATTGAAAGGGTTGCAAAGCCTAAAGTCCCATGTGTTCAGCTTATCCTGCCCTTCCAATCCACTTCTGCGTAATCTGTCCTAAGTGATAGATGCTAGTCATTCCTATTTAGCTTAGCTACTTCGCAAATAAGATAGGACATTCTGCCGGGAGATATTCACATACATACATTCAATCATTCAAACTCATTCAGACATACATTCGCTACATTTTACAAAACAATATTTACTTTTAATACTTACCCTTATAATGTATGATGCATTTCGTTACATTTCGTGATAACCAACAAACTGATTTAGTGACTATTAATAGTTTAAGACTCATCACTGGCAAACAATGCTCTAGGGTATGTGCTGACTATACTTCCTGAACTAGTCTTTATTGTTACCACCAAGGAAAAATGGAGAACCTGTTGAGAGTATACACTCAGGTGTCAGGGGCTGAGTAGACAATTTAGAGACAGACTGTAAGAAAATGATCACATGGAGAACACTTCAGGACTACTAATAGTCTTCTCAGGTTTAGAATATAAATGGTGAGTTATTCCAAATCTTCTTGGGAAAACAGAAATCTCTTCTCATGTAAGCCTTTCTAATAAAAATAGGCTAGAAAGTTGGTGGTTAGTTTTAATTGAGCTGGGAGGCAGAGAAGGATGAGGTAGCAGCCAGAGATTTCCTTAATGAACTACTTGCTTTGAATTACAAGCTACATAATTCTCTAAGCTTAAATTTTCTTTGAAGGAGTAATCAAGACTTCTTACCCAAAGCAGGGAGAGGGAGGTCATGAATGAAGAGCTCGAGGTAGCTTTGAGATTCCAGAAGCTGCTGGGAGCCCAGGAAACGATAACCCAGAATTAGGCAGGCCTGCCACCAGCTGCCACGTCCACACTGTCCTTGGAACAAGCTGAAAAGGCTCATTATGCTTTCAATCTGCTGTGCTCCCGTTCAACTTTTTTTTTTTGGTAGAGATGGGGTTTGGCTATGTTGTTCAGGCTGTTCTAGAACTCCTGGCCTCAAGCAATCCTCCCACCTCAGGCTCCTGAGTAGCTGGGATTACAGGCATGGATCCACCACATTCAGCTTTAACTGGGCTACTTCATACAGGTAACTTCTGACACTTTAAAACCCCAGAGGACATGCCTACTACAGCTTAGGCTTGGCATGAGGGACCACGTAACCCAGTGATAGGGAAGACAAAATAATCAAACATGTCAAGAGCAGACTACTATGTAAGTCACAAGTGAAGATCAGAATGATTTATATTTTATCCAGAGTGATGGTGGAAACAAAATTACAGACAGACTTAGGATTCCTGAAATGTAAATTGTTTTTAATATATTTAAAAGCAACACAGAAGTCTTGATTTATAAAAAAATAAATATATAACATGACAAATTTATTCATGATCCTGGGGCTCTTACGAGGTCAAACTCTTTAATGGATGTATCAATGAAAACATAAAACATATATGATGTTATATACACAGAAGCATATTCCAGTTGTAAAAGCAAACTCCTTGAAGGCTCAGAATAAACAAAAGTCTGTCTTCTGTTGCAGAAAGCACACCCAGAGCTAGGCCATGAGGTTGTCTCAGGCCACGGCAGCTTTTCACCAGCCAGCCCACAGTGTAAACAGCCAGGACAGGAAGGCACAGTCCTTCAGCTCCCAAAGCCACCCAGGCTTCCAAACAACTGCAGAATGAATGACTCCCTCAAAGGCTGCTCAAGGCTCCCCAGCCCCTGCTGTGATCACAAAGCACAGGACGGATCGTTTTGTCCTTACTTGTGGCTCTGTCCTAAGTCTGAGAGGAGCCTGAGAAGGTACGCTCATTAAATCTTGTCATCGTAACACTGAATGAGAATCACGATTCTGCCCATGAGCCAGCAGCGAGCTGAGAGACACGGGCCCCTCACAGCAGGCTGCACTAGAGGCCAGGGCCGTGGCTGAGCAAGTGTGCACTTCTGACGCGAACAAGGAGGGCAGCGCTTTCTCCAGCTGACATGCTCTCAAAGGTGACGAAGTCTGGCTTAAATTACTTGACGCTGCATAAACTGGAGATCTGAGAATCGAGTTTCTAGCACTGTGACAACACATGACATAAAAAAACAAAAATCCAGTCTCATTAGCTAAATTTTGATTAAAACCTGAAATGTTTTTATGTAATCGCCAACAGGCTGGAATGTATCTGATACAGTTTAATCTGCTTTTGTTTCTTTGGCTGTCTTCCAACTAGATCTAGAAACAGTTCTGACACCCTCGATCCTATTTTCCAAACCACTTTCTTTCTGTAATTCTTAAGTTGGCTAACTTCTCCTTCCTTAGAAAAATTATCCACCACAACCTTCCTAAGAGTGAGGGTGCACTTCAGAATAGAAGAGTCCTTCGGCTGAAATGGCATCTCCAAGGCCCACAGTTCGAATTGGGTCTTTACACACCAATACTGGCGTGAAGTGGAAGGATATCCCCTCCCTGTGCCATTCCACTACTGGCTCATTGGGGTTTAACACGATCCTGGAGCCTGCCTCTGAATGGGAAGTCATGAACTCCTGGGGTGCCCTCAGAGACACCCGGCTGGCGTCTATGGCTTCTGTCGCACAGGCCTGAGTCCCAGCCACACGAGCTCCCGCAGCCACGGCTGCCAGCTGGTTGGCCCAGTGTCCATCCACAGTTACCAGGATGTGGTAGACCAGCGTGTGGAAATGGATCCTGGTGAGGTCGGAGGCTCTGCCTTTACTCCTTCCGTGTTCTTTCAAGATCCAGAAGAGGATGTCACTGACCATGCCCACATCAGGAACGCCATTCCAGGAAGAGACAGAAGAGTGAGGTCCAGATGCCGACTGGGTAAGAAATAACAGCTCCTGTTCATTCAGCCCAAGGGAGGTCACTGCAGGAAAGACCTGCTAACAAAAACAATGACAGGTCTCTTTCTGATGGACATGATCTAGCTCCTAAGACACCTTAGGACACAGCCAATGACTAAATGACAGAGAAGGTGGGCAGGCATCTTTCTTCCTCACTGCAGGACTCCTGCCCCTGAAGTCACTGCTTTAGCTATTACACCTCTACCTCCAACTTCATTAAAACTTGGGAGAAACTGGGAAGTTGCAGTAACACAGTTGCAGACCCAGTCTTTTGTTATGTGCCATTGTAAGCCCATGGCAGAGCTGTATATATTTTGTTCTTCCCATGGTGCCTGGTTTTCGCCTTTCTACACAAAGCATATACTTTTACCACTGATGGGATATGGCTCTCAGTTCCTGAATGTCAGCAGGCATTTGGCCAGTAAAATGGAGACCTTAGCACATACACTCAGGGTCACAATGGTTCTTTGTATACAACACCAAGAAGCAAGAAAAATAGTCTCATGTTAGAACTAAGCTTTTTAAGCAGGTGCACGAGGAAGACCATCTGCGTTTAGTAGTAACACTGTGTGAAAAAAGTACCGAACAGGCGTCACTGAGCACATTTTCTATCTTATGGGGAATCACTATATTATTCATCTGTCACATTAAGTGAAAGTTTCTACAGGAGAGATGAGTCCTGTATACATGTGTATGCATATAAAATTTTTTTAAAAAAAAATGAATGTCCTATATACCTTTGTTAATGTAATAATGGCTTTTATTTATTGCATGTTCTGTGCCAGGCACTGAGTTTTATTTCATCCAAATCTTACCATAACCCTTTGAAAGAGGGAGGAACTGCCTCCATTTAAAGACCAAGGCTCAGAAAGACTAAGTAGACCGAGAGAAAGTGAAATAATGGCTCATTTTTTAAAAAGTGAAAAGATACTCAACCTTAGAAGGAGAAAAGTAAATAAAACTATACTGAAGCCAGGTGTGGTGGCTCACACCTGTAAACCCAGCACTTTGGGAAACCAAGACAGGTGGATCGCCTGAGGCCAGGAGTTCGAGACCAGCCTGGGCAACATAGCGAGACTCTATCTCTACAAAAAACCAAAATTAGCCAGGCATGGTGGCATGCACCTGTAGTCCCAGCTACCCTGGAGGCTGAGGCGGGAGAACTGCCTGAGACCAGGAGTTCAAGATTGTGGTGAGCTATGATCACACCACTGCACTCAGCCTCGGCAACAGAGCAAGACCCTGTCTCTTAAAAAAAAAAAAAAACCCGCCGTAAAGGAAAACACCAAGAGTGAATACAATTGCAAACTATGGACTCTGGGTGATGCTGATGTGTCTGTGTAGGGTCACTGACTCTAACCAACGTCCCACTCCAGTGAGGCATGACGACAGTGGGGGAGGCTGTGCGTGTGGGGGGAATGGGAGTACATGGGAACTCTGTACATTCTGCTCTATTTTGCTGTGAACCTAAAACTGCCCTAAAAAACCAAAGTGTATTTAAAAACTCAAACTACAGTCAGCCCTCCATATCTGCGGATTTGCATCCACGGATTTGACCAACCTCGGGTGGAAAATACAGTACTTGAGAGATGTGGAACCTGTGGGTAGGGAGGGCCAAGTGCAGGGCTCAGGCATCTGCAGGTTTTGCTATCTGTGGGGGTGGGGGAGTCCTGGAGCCACCCCCACTGTGATACTGAGGGATGACTCTATACTGAAATGTCATTTTTCATCTGTCAGACTGATGATAAATGCAAACTTTTAATCACTTCCTGATGGCAAGGATATGAAGGAATAAGCACTTATAGATATTGCTAGTAGGAAGTAAACTGGTACAATTCTCATGGAGGGCAATCAGGCAATCTCAAAGTTACAAATGCTTCCAATCCAGCAATTCTACTTCTGAACATTTAACATACACATGTACTTGCTCACAGGTGAAATAACATCCCACACAAAGTCATTCATTGCAGCATTGTACGTAACAGCAAAGGGAAAAATGTCCATCAGGAAGATGCAGGTTAAATAAACTGAGGTGCATCCACGTGTTCATTTTAACCACGTGGCTGTGAAAACACGGAGGACGTTCTCCATGTTAACGATACAGAAAATATCTCCAAGATACCTTTAGCAGGAAAAGTGAAGCACAAAACAGTGTATTTACTGCGCTATACTATCTTTTTGGGTGAAAAATAAGGATATATTCCCATATTTTCTTACACAGGTACAAAATAACTCTGGAGGGATACAGAGGAAACTAGAAGGGGATTCCTAAGACTGGGGACAGGAGGGGAAAGGGAAGAAGCAGAAAGAGGAAGACTTCATTGTGTATCTTTGCATATTTTGGAGTTTTTGAACCCTATTAAAAGGTTAATAACACTAAAATGACAGGTGAGTAACTTTCCTAAGTTCACAAAGCCAGCGGGGGCAAAGCTGGCATGCCAACCAGGGCTGCAACGCTTATGCTCATAAGCCTCATGAGCTTGCGTTTCTCCTAATCACTGCCGTGTTCAAAGGAAGGAGCTGAACAACTAGATGTCTTGTGGGGGAGTGAAGTTCCCTCAAAGTTACTTTCCTTTGAGCTGCTTCAAGTTCAACTGAAAGCAGCTGAGCTGGGCTTTCAGTTTTCTCCTTTGAGCTCTACTGCAATAAGCCATTCACTTTTAACTTGCCCATTCCAGAGGGAGAAATATGACCCAGGAATCTAGCAGTTACACTACAGTATTTCTAACCTAGCAGGAGATCCCGCTCCACAACGGTCCTGGGTCCTCATGTGGATCCCCATGGACTTGGTCTGCGTGACACAAACCTATATTTCCGTGAGCCAGGCCCTGAGCCCAAACACGTGGTCCTGCTGGACAAAGGAGCTTCTCCGCAAGGCCCTATGAGGATCAGGGCCAAAAGACGGCCCATGTGCTGCCCCCGTGGTTACCTGATGCACAATGCTGCTCATGAGCTCCTTATTGGTCATACTGGCCAGCTCTAGGTGAACTGGAATACCAGTGGGGATGTCAGAAATGGCGGTTACAACCTGCAAAGAGAAGAGGACAGCACTGCCGTTAGAAATGAAGGCAGTCAGGCAAGAAGGAAGAAAAGATCAGGTCATGAGAGGCAATGCCTCCTTGTAATTGCCTCCTTTGCATCATCACAAGAGCTATAAGCAATGTGGCTCCCCCCACTGCCTCTGTGGACAAGGGACACTTTTCCCAGCAGGGAAGACTAGGCTCTGCAGAGAGCCATCGGGGTTACGGAATCAGAGACGACAAAGATCTGCCCCTGTATATTCGTGTTGCCAGTCTATTCCTGTGACCTAAACTGAGCAATTGGCTTCAACTGCTGCACAGATCTATAGGAACTGCAGCATAGCTGATGTGAAGTGAGATGACACAGACAACACAAAGGACACAAACTACAACCCCTGCAGCTTGCAGGCACGTTCCATTTAGCACAGGATGCAGAGGCTCAGGCAAGAAGATGTTCTGACCTGTCCTACTCGAGCTGCCGCCCACAACTGGAGGGACACAGTGAAGCGCCTCACTGGAGTAGGAGGCAAGCTTCACAGCCAGCTGCCAAGGTATGTCCCTGGGAGGCCGGGACCCAAGGCAAGGCGGCACAAGCTACAGAGGCCGAAAGAGGCTGGAGCCTGAAGAAAAACAGCAGCTGAAGTCTGTGAAATTCTGTAATAGTGCTATTACCTCCAAGAGTCTTTTCCTCTGAAGCTCCTTGCTTTGTCCCTCCATCATGTGCAATCCAGAGAGGACCACCAGGTCTGGCTGAAACTCCTCCAGGCTAGACACAAACACCTCCAGCATATTCATGGCCCCGTTGGAGAGGTCGTGAGAGAAGATGAATCGGTTGGCATGGGGAGCTTTTAACTGGCCCCATTCCTCCCCTAGAAAAGCCCAGTCAACACAATGGGAAGAAAAGGAAGAGGCTTTAAGTCTCCTAGCTGTGGGGGGCTTTCCGGTGCCTCACAGGAGCCTTGGCTCTGAGCAGGCTGGCTTCTGGCTGAGTGGACCCCAGCCACAGAGGTCTACGGTCAGCAAGGCACTGCAAGAAACAAACCAAAACCCTAAACCCAAACCCAACAAAGAAAGAGAAATACAGTATGGAAGCCATATGCCCTTTTCAAGGTAATGAGCTCCCCTTAGTTCCAGGAGAGCTCCACTGTCCACTGAGCTCTCAAACGCAGGAGACAGTTGCAGAGCAGTAGCGTGACTTCCAAATACCAGCATATAGCACATACTGCACGTGCTCCTGCACAAAGGACAGGCTGCCTTTTTCAGAGCGTGTTCCACCTCACAGCAGTGCCCTGAACAGCTTTCATTTAGTTGGAACCTAAGCAGGCTAAAGTTTCAAGATCCAAACTGACTGCACCTCCTCTTCCCTCCTGCCCACTGGTTGTTTCTGGGCACCTGATCCTAAAGGTAAGAACACCTGGCTGCTCTAGCCGCTTTTGCGTAAGTAGCTTTGGAGTAATGACTGTTTGAGACCAAATTCAAGTACTACCTCCTCTGTGAACGTGACACCTTCCCTAACTCTACTGCCCCCAAGCAAACTTGGCTACTTCCTTCCCTGGGCCACCACTGGAACCCATTATAGGACTGGGCCCATAATTTTTGCAATAATTTGTTCAAGTGTCCATCTCTAGCAGTAAACTGCAAGCTGAGGGTAGGGTCCACGTTGTCTTCTGTCATCATATTCCTACTGCCTCACGTTGTGCCTGGCATACAGCCACGTGAATGAATTAGCAAAATAACAAGTGAGTAAGAGAACAGACTGATGACCCAAATGCCCATGACAACAAAAAATATTGGTATGAACTCCGAATCCAACATATCCTAAATTAACAAGACTCTGTACAACAGGAAAAATACATCACATTGATATTATCTAGAAAGCAAGACAAAGACCTGACTCTTAAATAGTGACAATGCTAGGAAACGTGGCCTGACAACCTAGGAGGAAAGAGCCACACAGCATCCAAAAGCAACTGATTTCTTCACGCAAGTGACAGAGGCAAAAATAAACGGACTTTCACAAGGCCAGGACAAGGAGGCGTGTGGAGGGCCACTGTCTCCACAGGACACGGGGCTGATGGAGGGGCCTGAGAAGCAAGCAGATCGAAACTCGGCCTGAAACAGCAGTTCTCGCCCTGTCTCCTCACAAAGCTTTGTGTTTATCTCTGCAATCTTTTCTCTCCATTTGTCACCCTGTCCTGGAGCCAGTAAGTCAGCAACACCTGTGTGATCACTCACTGGACTCCCAGCCCAAGCCTGAAAATGGGCTTTTCTGAGAGAATGAGGGAAAAAAAACTGATAAATCCTCTCGGAATTTACCCATCTAGGTTAGAGAGAAGCTGGGGATGGATTTCTGTTAAGAGAGCTCACCCGAGGGCTGCTGCCACCAGACCAGGTTCCCTCCTGGGGCCGCGGAGAATGTAACTTCACATACAGTTTAATGGAAGGCCTCTGCTTTGTACTAAGAAAATTAAGGCACTGGAACGAAAAACTGAAGTGTGAAGCTTATAAGCCCACGGATGGAGACAATCTCTTTTTGAGATAAGCTGTGCTGTCTCCTTAACTACTTACAAGGCACAGCTGTCCAATAAAACATCAAAGTCTTGTTGAAGACACTGGACTCTCCACTCTGTAGTCACCAGGGAATATGACAGAAACCAGGAACTGCAGAGGTTCCCAGTTCACACTGTGAGTACCAACAGCAGTGAAAGTGAAACGAATCTGGAACTGGTGGCGGTGGCACCTCGCAGGCACACGCTGCAACTGTTTCAGACCCTTCCAGTCCACAGTCTTGATCATGTTTTTCCAAGCAGCTCACAGTGGTTAAACACACCAAGCTCTTAATCCTTACCACAATGTTCCGGCAAACCTAACTCTTATTCCCCTTTTGGGGAAACTAAAACCGAGAGAAACTCAAAACCTGTGTATCATTAAATGTGAATTGCCGACTTCAACACTGTGTCCTTAATTTCCAGACCCTGTCCCTCCTAGCTGATTCTGGTAAGCACCCAGAAGAGAACCAGAAGCAGGAAATAATTCCTTTTCATACCTAGAGAAAGGCATAATTTGCAAGAAGCAATATAGTTCACATCTTACCTTAAAGTTAATTACTCTAGTAGGGGAGGTTCTCTTAATTGTCTGATGTGAAAGCAGTTCACTGAAGAGTGTCAAGTACTGCTTTAATACCGTTAGATGCTCGAGTCTTTAACTAATAATGTGTTGAATCAAGAACTCAAGAGTCTGAGTTCTGAGCAGAGGGAAAGATACATCAGGAAATACACAGAACCAAAATACGATCTCTAGTCTGTGTAACACACAAAATCTGCTGGGGGTGGGTGTGATGGGTGGATTTGGATTTGTAAACATTAGAAAACTACATAAGGAGAAATAATCTACTCACATACCAAGGAAAAAGAAAATGCTCCAAAGAAAGTTGCCAGAGGCCTGGAATCAATCCTAAACAGCTTGACACAGCCAGCCAGAAAAGCCTAGGGCATCACTGAACAGATGTCACTTGCCTTTCTGTTTTCTTAGTAATAAAGGAAAACTTTATGTATGTTGAAGTATAAAACTTTACCAATTTTCATTTTTATTCAAGATGCCTGCTTTCCTACAGCCTTATTTCTCTTGGGTTCAGAGCAATTCTGCTTGCAGACCTGGGAATTTTCTTTGGTGTTAGCATACTCTGTCACTATCCCTTGAGATGATGAATGACCATTATCAGCTCGGTAGAACCAGTGGGTCAGGACACCTTAGGTATACAGCAAGAATAGGACCCTGCTTATTTTTAAAGATCAATTTCTGGCACAGTCACACCCCAGTATGACAATACACTGTCCCCTGACCAGTGTTACCACCGTTACTTACTCGTTTCCTTACCTGCTTGATACTCCAGAATGAGGTGGAACTCATCCACTTCCTGCAGTGACTCTGGTGGGACAAATACATCGTCATCAAGCAGTTCATGCAGCTTTGGACCCACTGGACCACAAAGAAGAACCTGGAGACGAACAGCACGAAGTGTGTCAGAGGACCTGCTCTTCCCACAGCATCCCAACAGTGACTGGGCAGGACGTACGTTCAGGCCAGTTCTACGCATTGCACCAGAATACTGAAGTCCCAATCTAATTCTGACAGCTCTTGGTTTGGACGTATGCACTAGAAGGGCTGTTGCCAGGGCAGAGGCCTTTGGAGGGTATGGCCACAATGGACCCAGAAAGGAGAAGCTGACAAAAGACCCAGGTCACAGTTGTTAGGTACCATGCGCTGCTGTATCCCATACTCTCTGTTATGGACTAAATGTTTGTGTCCCCCCAGATTCAGATGTTGAAGCCCTAACCCCAATGTGACAGTATCTGGAGATAGAGCTCTAAGAGGGTCATTAAGATTAAATGAGGTCATAAGGGTGAGGTCCTAATCAGACAGGACTGCTGGCCTTATAAGAAAAGGAAGAAAGAGAGAGATGGACCTCTCTACTCCCACTGCACGCACCAAGGAAAGGCCAGGTAAGAACACAATGACAAGGTGGCCATCTGCAAGCCAGGAAGAGAGCCCTCACGACAAACCAAACCTTGCTGGAACCTTGATCTTGGACTTCTCAGTCTCCAAAACTAAAAGAAAATAAACTTTTGTTGTTTAAGCCACCCAGGCTGTGGTATTTTGCTATTACAGCAGGCCAAGCAGTCTGGGACACACCCTATCTCCACTTTCTCTCTTTTCCTTACTTTTACCCTGTGCAGGCAGGCAGACATGGCATGTTGTTTGCCCAAAGCTGCCAGATGACAATTGTTTGAATTTTATACAGCACAGAAAAAGAGCTTCTGGATCACCATACCCTCAATAACCAGGTGACCTAATTTGGGGGATCAAGCTCCCTATTATATTTAACTATTATGTGAACAGGAAAACCTTCCAAATATGAGAATTAAAGAGAATCTCAATTTACAAAGTTTGGGGGGAGATGCTCTGCAACTTCTCCAAAACTTTTTTCTTCAATTCCAGCCTGCCCCTCCCCTCCCTACCGGCCATTCCTTCTAGAAGCCATTTCACATCTGCTGCAGTTCCTCAGCTCCAATAAGCTGTTTCTGGCTTGACACTCAAGGCCAGGCTAGCAGACTCAAAATCACTGAAGAATGAGGTCTTGGACTAGGAGTTAAAGGAAAGTTCTAGAGTAACATGCCCCACCCAGAAGCTTCAAAAGCCATCTTTACTTGCTAATCACCTGTTTCTTTGTCCCTTGCTTTGTACAGGGTACTGTTGTGTAGCTGACTAAGAAATCCCAGCTTCTCTCCCCTTTCTGCCTTTAAACGTGCCCATTGCCAATTCTGGAAAGTCTTGTCCCTGCCACTTTATTTCCTTTCTCTAATTCTTGGCTAGAACTTCACTTCTAAGATGAGGTAACAAGGGCCAGATTTACCCTCCTGCCTAAAACAGTAACAAAAATCAGACAAAATATATGAAACAATGGTTTCAAAACACCTGGACATCAGGCAACAAAGGAGAGTGATTCCCAAGAAACAGGAATAAACTCAGTAAGCCCTACGCATGCCTCAGCGTATTACCATAAAAGAGTTTCCAGACACACAAAAGCTGAAAGAACTTATCACTGGAAGACCTGTACCACAAGAAATGTTAAAAGAAGTCCTTCAGGCAGAAAGAGAATGACACCAGACGGAAATATGGATCAAAACAGAGAAATGAAGAGCACTAGAGATGGTATTGCTGGATAAGTATGTAAGATTATTTTCCTTATTATTTAAATCTCTTTAAAAGATAATTAACTGTTTGAAGAAAAGTACTAACAATATAGTGTGAGGTTTATAACATATGTAGAAGTAAAATGTATCACAATAGTGGTATAAAGACTGGAGGGGAAGGCTGGGCATGGTGGCTCACACCTGTAATCCTAGCACTCTGGGAGACCCAGGCAGGAGGATTGCTCAAGGTCAGGAGTTTGAAACCAGCCTGAGCAAGAGCGAGACCCCGTCTCTACTAAAAAAATAGAAAGAAATTAGCTGGACAATGAAAAATATATAGAAAAAATTGGCCGGGCATGGTGGCACATGCCTGTAGTTCCAGCTACCCGGGAGGCTGAGGCAGGAGGATCACTTAAGCCCAGGAGTTTGAGGTTGCTGTGAGCTAGGCTGACGCCATGGCACTCTAGCCCGGGCAACAGAGTGAGACTTTGTCTCAAAAAAAAAAAAAAAAGACTGGAGGGGAGAGATGGAAACACAGGCTACCTCATCTTACTGCGCTTCGCAGATACTGTGTTTTTTACAAACTGAAGGTTTGTGGTAACCCTGCATGGAACAAGTCTATCTGCATCATTTTTTCCAACAGCATGTGCTCACTTTGTGTCTCTGTCTCTGTGTCACATTTTGTTAATTCTTGCAATATTTCAAATGTTTTCATTATTATTATCTGTTATGGTGATCAGTGATCTTTGATGTTACTATTGCAATTGTTTTGGGGCACCACAAACCATGCCCTAAGACAGTAAACTTAATGAACATGTGTGTGTTCTGACTGCTCCATTGACCAGCCATTCCCCGATCTCTCCCCCTTCTCCTCAGCCTTGAGACATAACAATATTGAAATTAGGCCACTTAATAACCCTACAATGGCCTCTAAGTGTTCAAGTGAAAAGAAAAGTTGTATAGCTCTCATTTTCAATCAAAAACTAGAAATGATTAAGCTTAGTGGGGAAGGCATGTCAAAAGCCACGACAGGCTGAAAGCGAGGCATCTTGCATCAAACAGCCAAGTTGTGAAGTTGGAAAAGTTCCTGAAAGAAATTAAAAGTGCTACTCCAGTGCACACACGAATGATAAGCCTATTGCTAACATGGGGAAAGTGAGTGGTCTGGAAAGAAACTCAAACCAGCCACAACATTCCCTGAAGCCAAAGCCTAACTCAGAGCAAGGCCCTAACTCTCTTCAATTCTATGAAGGCTGAGAGAGGTGAGGAAGCTGCAGAAAAGTTGGAAGCTAGTAGAGGTTAGGTCATGAGATTGAAGAAAGATGCCACTTCCACAACATAAAAGTGCAAGGTGACGCAGTGAAGTGCTAAGGTAGAAGCTGCAGCAAGTTATCCAGAAGATCTAGCTAGCTAAGATCATCGAAGAAAATGAACTAACCAACACATTTTCAACGTAGACAAAACAGCCTTCTATTGGAAACAGATGCCATCTAAGACTTCCCTAGCTAGAGGAGAGAAGTCAAGGCCTGGATTCAAAGCTTCAAATGACAGGCTGACTCTCGTTGGGGGCTAAGGCAGCTTGGACTTTAAGTTGAAGCCAATGCTCATTTTCCATTCTGAAAATCCTAGGGCCCTTAAGAATTATGCTCTATTCTGCTTGCACTCTATAAACAACAAAGCCTGGATGACAGCTTATCTAATTATAGCATGGTTTACCGAATATTTTAAGCCCACTTGTTGAGTACTTAGAAAAAAAAATTCATTTCAAAATATTACTGCTCGTTGACAATCCACCTAGACATTGAAGAGCTCTGATGGTCAGGTATAAGATTAATGTTGTTTTCATGCCTGCTGATACAACATCCACTCTGTACACCAGGGATCAAGGAGTAATTTCAATTTTCAAGACTTATTTAAAAAATACATTTTATAACATTATAGCTGCCATAGATAGTGATTCCTCTGATGGATCTGGGCAAAGCAAATTGCAAACCTTCTGGAAAGGATACACCATTCTAGATACCATTAAGAACATTCGTAATTCATGGGTGGAGGTCAAAATGTCCACGTTAACAGGAGTTTGGAAGAAGTTGATTCTGCTAAAAGGATGACTTTGAGGAGTTCCAGACTTCAGTAGAAGGAACTGCAGATGTGCAAAGAGCAAGAGAACCAGACTCAGCAGTGGAGCCTGAAGGTGTGACTGAACTACTGCAATCACATGATAAAACCTGAATGGATGAGGAGCTGCTTCTTATAGTTTCTTGGGATGGAATCTATTTCTGGTGAGGATGCTGTGAACATTGGTGAAATGACAGCAAAGGATTTAGAATATGACATAAACTTAGTTGGTAAAGCAGCAGCAGGGTTTGAGAGGACTGACTCTAACTCTGAAAGAAGTTCTACCGTGGGCGAAATGCTATCAAACAGCATCTCGTGTTACAGAGAAATCTTCCACGAAAGAGTCAATCGATGTGGCAAACTTCATTGTTGTCTTATTTTAAGAAACTGCCACAGCCACTTCAACCTTCAGCAACTGCCACCCTGATCAGTCAGCAGCCACCAACATCGAGGCAAGGCTGTCCACCTGCAAAAAGATAACTTGCTGAATACTCAGATGGTTGTTTGCACTTTTAGCAATATTTTTAAATTAAGATATGTACATTTTAGGCATAATGCTGTTACACACTTAACAGACTACAACATAGGGTAATCATAACTTTTATATGTACTGGGAAACCAAAATATTTGTATGAGTCATTTGACTGTGATATTTGCATTGCTGCAGTGGTCTGGTACTAAACCTGCAACATCTCTGAGGTATGCCAGTACACTATTACAAGTTCTTACAGTACACATGGTGGTATATCGCTTGAAAGTAGACTGTGATAAACTAAAGATGTACACTAGTAAGCCTAAAGCAACCACTAAAATAAGAAAACAAAGAATTATAGCTAATAAGCCAGAGAAGATAAAATGAAATCATAGAAAACAATCCAAAAAGAGTACAGAAAAAGAACAGGGAAGATAAAAAGGTGGGACAAATCAAAAAACATCAAGATGTCAGATTTATAAGGTTATTAAGTATGAAATGTCCAATTTCCTTATGTACTAAGTTTGACAGTTGATATCTCTGACATTTCACTTTGACACTTCTTGGGTTTTTTTTGGTTTTGGGGTTTTTTTTTTTTTTTTTTGGTTTTTTTATTGTGAAGGTACATCCTCAGTCTTTCAAAAACGCACATTTTGGTTTGTGATTATCTTTCAAATTTTTTTTTAAAGCAATTTTCGTGAAACCATGGGTAAGTCAAAAATTCATGTTATTTTTGAATATGAGTTCTGTCGTGGAACCAATACGGTGCAGACAGCTTGAAATATCAACGAAGTGTTTGGGAAGGATGTGGCTAATGAACGCACAGTATGTCGATGGTTTGAGAAGTTCCATTCTGGTGATTGTAATCTTGAAAATGAGCCATGTGGGCGACCATCCTAAGCAGCCATCCAAGGTGGATAATGATGAGCTAAAAAAGCTGTAGTGGAAGTGAATCCATTTCAACCTATGTGTGAATTAGCAGCAAGGTTTGACATCACTATTCCAACAATATTGGACCATTTGAAACAAATGGGCAAGGTAAAGAAGCTGGATAGATGGGTTCCACATGAATTAAATGAGCATCAGAAGAGAAATCGTCTCGAAGCTTGACTTTCTTTGCTGTCATGACATAAAGGCAAACCCTTTCTACACTGTATTGTTGTTACATGTGATGAAAAGTGAATTCTTTTTGACAATCACAAGCATTTGGCACGATGGTTACCTAAAGATGAAGTACCAAAACACAGTCCAAACTGAATATTCATCAGAAAAAGCTAATGGTGTCTGTTTGGTGGTCCAACGCTGATACTATCCACTACAGCTTCATGAAACCTGGTCAATCAATTACAGCGGATGTCTACTGCAACCAATTGGATGAAATAAGGATGCTTACGATTAAGCAGCCAAGATTGGTCAATAGAGACAGGCCAATACTCTCGGCAAGACCACATGTTGCAAAAAATACAAAACTGCTCAAACTATAGAAGGCTGGACTTTTGGAAACCCTCTGTCATCCACCATATTCACCAGACCTTGCACCAGCTGACTACCACTTCTTCTAGGCTTTGGATCACTTCTTGCAAGGAAAAATATTCAATTCTCAACAAGATATGAAAAACGCCTTTTGCAATTTCATCACAACTCGCTCTCCAGACTTCTTTGCTGCTGGCACAAGCAAGCTACCGTAAAGATGGCAAAACTGTGCCGATAGTTTAGGTACATGCTTTGATTAATTGTACTGCTTCTTGCTTGAAAAATAATAACCTAAACTTTTGATTCAAAATTGGACATTTCATATTTAATGACCTAATAAAACAAAGTTGATATATCAATAACCACATTAAATGTAAATGATCTAAACATCCTAATTAAAAGGCAGAGATTATTTTAATTTTAATTTTTTTAGATATAGGGGCTCACTCTGTCACCCAGGTGGAGTGCAGTGGTGTGATCATAGCTCACTGTAACCTTGAACTTCTGGGCTCAAGCGTCAATCCTCCACCTTACCCTCCTAAGCAGCTAGGACTATAGGCACATACCACCATGCCCAGCTAATTTTTCTATTTTTTGTAGAGATGGGGGTCTCACTATGTTATCTAGGCTGATCTCGAACTCCTAACCTCAAGCAATCCTCCTGCCTTGGCCTCCCAAAGTGCTGGGATTACAGGTGTGAGTCACTGCACCTGGCCTATTTATTTATTTTTGAGACAGGGTCTCATTATGTTGCCCAGGCTAGTCTTGAACTCCTGGGCTCAAGTGATCCTATTACCTCAGCTTCCCAAGTAGCTGGGATTACAGGTGCCCACTATTGCACCCAGCAAGAAATACAGTTTAAATATAAAGACATGAATAGGTTAAAAACACAAGGCTAGAAAGAGATATACCATGTTAATACTTCAAAAGCAAGTTGGAATGGCTATTTCAATAAAAATAATTTCAGAGCAAAGAACATTATGAAATGATTTTCTTTATCCCTAGTAATGATAAAGGGGTTAAATTCACGAAGGGAATATAATAATCCTACATATTTATGTACCTAATAACGTAGCTTCAAAATACCTGAAGCAAAATGTTAATAGAACTACAAGGGTAACGGACAAGCGTCAATTATAGTTGGAGATGTCAACACCCCCTTTCAATAATCAATAGGTCAGGCCGGGCGCGGTGGCTCACGCCTGTAATCCTAGCACTCTGGGAGGCCAAGGCGGGTGAATTGTTTGAGCTCAGGAGTTCGAGACCAGCCTGAGCAAGAGCGAGACCCCATCTCTACTAAAAATAGAAAGAAATTATATGGACAGCTAAAAATATATATAGAAAAAATTAGCCGGGCATGGTGGCACATGCCTGTAGTCCCAGCTACT
>CM052442.1:115041825-115057595 GCA_028533085.1 Varecia variegata | reverse complement strand
ATAAAAAAGTCTCAATGAACTTAGTAGAAGTCAGGTCATAGAAAGCATATTTTATGACCACAAAGGAATTAAAATAGAGTCAATAACAGAAAGATATCTGGAAAATCCCCAAATATTTAGAAACTAAATAACACCTCTAAATAGTCCACGAGTGAGCTTTTAGTGCATCTCAAGAAATCAAAGGGAAATTAGAAAGTACTTTGAAGTGAATAAAAATTACAACAATGTTTCAAAGTCCATGGGATGCAGCTAAAGTAGTACTTAAGGAGAAACTTATAGCACTAAACACCTATATCAGAAAGTAGGAAAGGTCTCAAATCGATGACAATAGCTTCTTAAGAAATTAGGAAAAGAAGTGCAAGTTAAACCCAAAGTAAGCAGAAGTCAATGAAAAACAATAAACAAAAATCAAGGAAGCCAAAAGCTCATTATTTATTGAAAAGTGCAATAAAACTAATAAACCTTTAGTCAAACTGTTCAGGGGGAAAAAAAAGAGAAGACACAAATGACCAATATCAGGAATGAAAGAGATAATTTCACTATAGACTCTAGAGATTTTAAAGGGATAAGGGACTATTACAATTAAATTTATGTCAATAAATTCAACAACTTAGATGAAACGGACAAATTCCTTAAAAGATACAGACTACCAAAGCTCATTCAAAAAACAGAAAATTTCAATTTCCCTACATCTATTAAAGAAATCAATGTTGGCCTGGTGCGGTAGCTCATGCCTGTAATCCTAGCACTCTGGGAGGCTGAGGTGGGAGGATCACTTGAGGTCAGGAGTTCAAAACCAGCCAGAGCAAGCGTGAGATCCTGTCTCTACCAAAAATAGAAAAAAAATATTAGCAGGATGTGGTGTCATGTGCCTGTAGTCCCAGCTACTTGGGAGGCTGAGGCAAGAGGATAGCTAAGCTCAGGAGTTTGAGGCTGCAGTGAGCTATGATGATGCTACTGCACTCTAGCCTGGGCAAACGGAGTGAGACTCTGTCTCAAAAAATAACATAACATAAAATAAATAGAAATCAATGTTGTCAAAACCTTCCCACAGAGAAAAGTATAGGCCTAGAAGCCTCACTGGTGAATTCTATGAACATTTAGGGAAGTCATAACACGAATTCTACATAAACTTTTTTTTCCAACTCCTTCTATAAGGCCAGTGTTACCCTGATAGCAAAACCAGAGACATTATAAGAAAAATACAGGCTAATATCCCTAATGGAAATTGATGTAAAAATTTTAAACAACATTGTAGTAAACTGAATCCAACAATATATGAAAAGGATAATTAATACATCAGAACTAAGTAGGGTTTATGCCAGGGGGGCAAGGTTGGCTTAATATTTGAAAGTCAATGTAATTACCATATATTAATACCAAACTGAAAAACAAAAACCATACAATTGTCTCAATAGATACAGAAGAAGCATTTGACAAAATATAACATCTATTTCTTATTCTTAGCTAAATTCCACAAATATGTGCATATAAATATATTTTTGGCGGGGGACAGGATCTTGCTCTGTCACCTAGGCTAGAATACAGTGGTGTCATCATAGCTCACTACAATCTCAAACTCCTCAGCTCAAGCGATCCTCCTGACTCAGCCTTCTGAGTAACTGGGACTATAGGCATGTGCCACCACACTGGTTAATTTTTTATTTTTTGTACAGACAGGGTCTCACTATGTTGCTCAGGTTGGTCTTGAACTCCTGGCCTCAAGCAATTCTTCCACCTTAGCCTCCCAAAGTGCTGAGACTGCAAGCATGAGCCACTGTGCCTGGCACAGAAATATACTTTTTAAAGGCATAGGTCCTCTCCTGCAATTTGGCTTCTATTCCACCTTTCTAATAAATCTACCTTTACTATACTCACCAGGGGCTATTTCTGAGATATAGTATAGCATGGCCATTAAAAGTATAGACTCCGGAGCTAGACTACTTGGGTTCAAATCCTAGCTCTACTCATTACTAGGTATATGACCTTCAGCAGTTTTAATTTCTCCATGCCTCATTTTTCCTATCTGCAAAATGGGAATAGTAAAAGGACTTTCCTTACAGGGCACTGTGAGGATTAAATGAGTTTGTATGTATGTAAAGCACTTAGGACAGCGTCTGATACAGTAGATACAGTAAGAACAATATAAGTCAATGTTAGCTATTATTATACCTAGTTCTTAGTTTCTGGTAATTTTCAGTCTATGTTGAGAAGCATACAGCAAGTTAAACTGAATCTCGTTGAGAGAGCAGTATACAGTGGTGAAGTAATGACAGAGCCTGGCATTTGAATCCTGGCTCCACCATTTACCAGCAAGGAGACCCCAGGTACTACACTTAGCCTCTCTGGACCTTTCTTATCTTTAAGAATATAAAATCATAGGATAGTTGTGAGGGTTAAGTAACAGATAACACTTTTCTTTCCTCAATCTCCTACCAGAGCCACACCTGTTTTATCAGAATGCCTTCCAATCAGACTGGGCTCCCAGGCCCAGCTTCTCCAAAGACCAAGAGCAAATGCTGGCCCCAGGGGAGGTCAATACTGAAAAGTCAATCTTGCACTCACCCATGACTTCCAATGTTGTCTTTCCAGAGGCCAGAAGTATTTCTCAGGATCAGGAAGGTAGCCTTTTAGGGACCCATGAAAACTCCTGAGATTCTGATACAAAAGGCCTTGGCTCTCTCTAAAGACCTTATGATCGATCTTTTCTTCTCTTCTACCCATTAACTGCTAATATTTCCAAAGGTCAGCCCTGGAATTTCTAATCTTCTCTATTTTAGAGTTAATTACTACGTATAAGGATAATGATTACAAAAATCTATATTTTCTACTCTAATATTTCATGAGAACCTTGATTCTTATTAAAATGTTAATGTTCACACTTTAATTAACTCACTCAATCTAAAGCACATCCGTTTCCTGGTGTACAGTGTGGCTGGCTCCATATGAATTTTTCCCCTGAAACTGCTGATCATCTACTATCTGTAGTACTGAGTTCATCTCTGGCTCTGACCCATCTTTCTATTTTTAGGCAAAGCTAGAGAACCGTTCATGGTTCCCTTCTCTCCTGTCAGCAGCTACAATCATTCTGCACTTCTCGAGTTTATTCGCTGCAGAATCGTCCTTGTTACATCTCTCTTCTTTGTTCCCTGTGTATGGTCTAGCCAAGCCAGTGATCCCACAGTAGTAGGTTTTAGATAATACATGGGTTTCTCCTCTCTGGCTGCTCTAATCCAAACCTTAATCATCTTATAGTACAACAGCAATAACCTCCTTGCTGGCCTCCCCATTCAGACCTATTCCACTCATAGCAAGACAATCTTCTTACCTGGATGTTATTTTGAACACAGCAATGATTTTTAATTCTACTTAACCAAATGGTTTAAGACTTGAAGACACTCCCCTCCTGACTCCTATCTAAAGGCTTTCATTTTTCTACACTCTGGATCCAGGCTCACCTATGGTTTCTCTCAACACTTGTATAATCCCAAGTCTCAGGTATTGACTCCAGAGCCCACATGCTACTAATTATTACATGACACAGTATTTAAGAACATGGGTTTTTGGGTCAGACTGCCTAGGTTAAAATCCTAGTTCCATTACGTATTAGTTGTGAACCTCTCTATGCCTCAAGTTTCCTCATGTGGAAAGCAAGGACAATGACAGTACCACCAAAAAGTACCAACTAGCCTTATAGGGTCGTTGCAAGGATTAGATAATCTATGTAAAGCACTAAAGACAATGTCAGGCACATAGAAACACTCAGAAACTGTTAGTTACCACTGCTCTCCTACTATTACCATATTGCTTCCTAAGCAGAGGGCCAGGGTCTGGCACACTGCAGGTGATCCATAGTTGAATCAAGAACAAATAGTCATTCTCACTCCTAAAATTACTGAAATCGTCTAGTGAAAGGTACAGGTTTTAATCTGAGAATTGGACCTACCTTTAAATCTGAGTTGGCTGCAAATTTCTGTCCAATTAAAGCTGCATTTCCTCCTACATAGTGCTGTAAGATAGTTCAAAGCTATTAGTATTTTAACAATTATATCAAGCTTAATAATTTTTAATTAAAAAAAATTAATTTGTAGTCCATTTTTTCCCAAAAACATTTTGAGGTGATTTTACAACAAAGGACATACACATGAGGTCAGTAAGACATAGAAATAGACAATGAAGAATAGGGAAAGGTAAAGAAAATAAATATGCTAACCATGAAAAATTAGTATGATTGCTTTAACTATAGGTCAAATTTGGCTCTGAGCTTCCAGGCAAGAGATGCAGGAAACATCAAAAGTACAGATAGATCTTATCTTCTACATTGTAATCCATCTAAAATGAAGAAAAAAAGGTCACTCTCTTCCTGAAAATCACTCAGCAGATATCAAAATGAACTGAAATCTAACTCTCAATGGAGGCACACATGGCCTTTCTTTATCTGACCCACGCTTCCCTTTCTGCCTCCATCTCTTGCCCTGCCCTCCACACCCTGCTTGAAGCTCTCCAAGTCAGCGTTCCTCTCTTGTCTCTGTGTCTTAGGCACATGCTTTTCCTTTCCTTAAGATGCCCTCCCCTTCTCACATACTAGACTAGGTAAACTCCTGATCACCTTTCAAGAAACAGCGGCAGTATCACCTCTCCTGTAACACCTTCTCTGTTCCCCTTTCCCCACTGAAATCTCAGAATCCACAACTGCCCTCACCAAACAGGATTACAGCTCCCTCCCTACCTCTATAACCTGAACAAACCTCTAATATAGCCCTTGTCTGCTTGGGTTCATTATCATCTGGGTACATGACTAGCTCCTTCAGGGCAGGGACTGTCTTTCTGTAAGTGTTTGATGCTAAATTTTTAGAAAGGAAGAAACACATGGATGTGTTAGGAAATACACAGGTTTCCTAAGAGTAAATTCTATTATAAGAGTAATGGTCCTTAATATAGGACAATATTTCCCCCTAAACAACACATCTCTGAGCTGAGGATCTAGAGAGCAGATAATTCAAGGTTGGTATTCCATGTTGCTGACTAAGGATGGATCCATGTGCCTTGGAAACCTGACAAACAGGAGACAAGGTTGCTGTTCTAATATGAAAGCTGAGAAGCCTAATCAATAGTCTTGCCTGGGTGGGATGTACTACCCGACCTTCCTAGTCCTCAGCCCATGCAGAGGCATAGTCTAAATAAACAACTCTAGATGCTAGACATCACTCATCCCTCGGTTTGTGCTCACCAACCTCTGAATTCAGGTGGAACAATAACAGCTTTCTAGAGATAATTTAAAACTCTCTGTGGTATGTAGGCTAAAATTTGGCTTTTTAATATGTTAGCCTTAATTAATCTTTTATTTAACTATGATGGCAAGAAGGATTTATTAAAAAATCTTGGAGGAATATATTAAGATATCTACAAAGTGGATTTCAGAGTTTTCATATAATGGTAATTAACTATTATTTATTGGTCAACTTGCCTTATAGTTTAAGGGGGTTTTGAAAAGGCACCAAATTGAAGTGCCCCCCTAGTAGAAGGTAAGTAACATTTACATTTTAGGTTTTACAATGTTAAGAAATAATCTGGGCCATCAAAAAGCTAAATAAAGTTTTTGTAAAAATTTTTTTCATTATGAACAAAAAGCAGGTCCACGGCAGGAAAGAACAGAAATCAAATTGGTGGTTTAAATAATACCATGATCACAAATACTTTTGAGCAGCAGACTCATCATCATGTTAGAACTACCAAGGTTCTTGCCTAAGCGGTTAGAATCTCACCATGAGCTCAGCTGTAAAAATGATCATAACTGAAATGTTAACAACTTGTCTCCTTTAGAAACCCAGCTGGGTCATGCCTGTGCCCACTTCTAATGTTCAAATAGGCAGCTTCAAAGGATAAAAATCTTTAAAATCTTAAAAGTCATCAAAATAAAAGCGGTCACAAAGGTTTGCCTGTGAAAGATGCCAGTTAAAACCGGCATAAAGAGGTTCTTTTGCTAGAACTACAGACCCAGACTGGGGTGCCTGGCCTGAAGGAAGGTTTTAGGTGAGGAAGAAGAATGGGGTGGGCAGGGGGGTGGGGGAGATACTTAACCAAACAACAAAAACTCAGCCTCAAGAGGCATGCAGGTCCATGCAGCAGCAGGCACCTGGGGGTGAGGTGGGAAGAGCCATGGTTGGGCCTCCAGCCCCAGCATTGCCTCGGACTCTGTGTGAGCCTCCAGGAAGTGCCTGGACCATGCAGGCTGCAGGGCTTTGTTTATGATCATCAGGTGGGCTTGGGAACCACTAAGGTTCTCTCTATCTCTGACAAGTTCTTCCCAAAGACCAATGATTCTCTAGATGAGATTCTCACACTTACAGCATCAACCAGGAAACTTGCTGGAAGGGTAAATTCTTGGCTTCCAGCCCACATGTATTGAATCAGAACTCTGACAGCAGGCCCAGGAATCTGTGTTTCAACAGCCGCCACCCCCCTAGGCCCCCCCACCCCAAATGATTCTGATGCAAGCTCAAGTCTGAGAGACACCAATCTAGAACCAGCAGTCTTCAACCAGGCGTGATTTTGCTCCCCTCTGCTTCCACATGGGAGAAACACTGGGCAACGTCTGGAGACATTTCTGGCTGTCACAACTGGGGAAGACAACCATATATTGGGAGGTCAGATACAGAGTTTTACAAAAAGAAAAAACACAACAGAACTGGATTCCCAATGATCATCAATCACCTTGGGGCAAACTGGAAGAAAAAGTTTCTTTTCCCACCCTGTCTTAATTTATTATTGGTGAAATGAACAGACCTGGGCTCCTGGGAATTCTGATGCAACCTGGGCAATGTCATGAAAAGTTTCCTTATCACTGAAGAAGCGCTCAGCAGCTGCTCCCTTCCCCATGAAGTGAATGAAGGCTTCTTCCAGATCATTCCTTGAATGCAGAACGTTGTGATCTTTCCCATTCCCAGGACTCAGGCCAAGTGCCTGCAAAAGCTTCACCCCTGAAAGCACCACATCGACACATGCATTGACTCTGGAAGGAGGAAAGAGACAGTGTGAAAGAAAAAAGCAGAAGCACTGGGCAGCCATTTTGCATTTAACAACAGGCAAATGTTTCCGAGAACTGTATTCAAACAGAAAAATAAGGGGAAGTGAAAATGAAATGTGAACTGAAAGTGAATAGCATGTGGTGGAAGGAAAATTATATACGTATCTGGATGTATATTAGGATCAGAACACAGGGCTCTTTTCAACAGTTTGGCAAGCTTGTACAAAGTTACCACTTACGAAGTGAGAAGACAGGTGCTAAGTATTTCAGAACAAAGCTATCATGACAACAAAAATGTAACATTTCTGAGAAAATGCTGGCAGAGCCACACTGGACTCATGTTGGCTGTGTGACTTGGGCAAGTCACTAATTTCTGTGTGTCTCAGTTTCCTCATCTATAATATGGCAATAATATGAGTAACTCATAGAGCCGTTGTGAAGAGTAAATAAGTTAATGTATATTTAGGAACAGTGCTTGGTGCAGGGAAAACAAAATAAAAATGTTTGGTCAAAAGCTAAATATCAGTCACCTGCCCTCCAAAGACAAATGAGGATAAGATACATTAAATACCTAAATGCCTGAATACTCCCAGCTGAAACCCTGCATCTTAGCATTGAGGGTGCTATAAAGACTTAGGCACACCTGTGGCCTTGTAACAACTCATCACTTGGCAGGTGTCCACAGGGCTGATGCATGAACTTTAGTTAAAGGGCTGCCTCACCTGGTTGGCTCTACAGAAATTATAAAATACAGGTTGAGTATTTCTCATCCAAAGTGTGTGGGAACAGAAGTGTTTTGGATTTCAGAATAAATATTCGCATATACATAATAAGATATCTTGGGGATGGGGACACAAGTCTAAACACAAAATGCATTTGTGTTGTATACCGTATACACATGGCCTGAAAGTAATTTTATATTAATACAATATTTTAAGTAATTTTGTGAATGAAACAAAGTTTATGTTAACTACTTATGGAATTTTCCACTTGTGGCAGGCATCACGTCAGTGCTCAAAGTTTTGGATTTCAGAGCATTCTGTATTTCAGATTAGAGATGCTCAACCTGTACTAAGGCTGTCTGGTATGGCCTATCCCACATGTCCTCTCCTATGTGTGTACGGAGAAGTTCTGGCTTACACTTTCAGTGTTTCTTGCTAAAAGTCATTTCTTTTTTAAAGAGAAGAGCCAGATAATCAGGGTAGCTAGGTAAGGTCTTTGTGCCCCTCCCCCTGTCATGGTCACCTTTATTTCTTGCCTCTGCCTATTGGGGATGTCATTCTGGCCAGTGGGGCTAGATGACCATAAAGGTAGCTTGTTCCTCTGAGAGGAACAAAGGTCACCACAGGCCAACTGAGTCAGCTCCTAGTGATAAGGGTGACTGGGCTTCAGAGTTCATTCTGAGCAGCTCTGGAACCAGAAGGTAAACTCATTAATAAGGAAGGGCCAGTGGATTGGATTTTAGCATAAAATACATAGCTATGATGTTTCTGTTACAGTCTCCTTCAAACATCTCTTGGGTTGAAAATTAACACACCAAATCATCAACGGTGGCAAACTCTGAGAAGAGGAAGGAGATTGGGATAAAGGAGAAGAACTTTACTTTTGATCAGATATATTTCTAGTTTTTACAAGCATGTATTACTTTTGTAATTTTTAAAACAATATAACTTTACAAAGGTTTCTATGTAGGCTAGATACTATTTACAACACGTAAGGAAGATTTACAAGAGCAAGGAAGAGACATACCCTCCCCTCGTGACACAAACGGACTGCATCCTCATACTAACGATCCCTTTATAAGTTCTTCCCCTATGAATCTGTTTTGAAAAGATTTTTGCCTACCAAACAACATTTAAATACTCAAATTTTCTCATTCTTTGAACATCAAAGACACATATAATGACTCTGGTCAACTGGAAAAGCATAATCTAAGAGTTACAATGCCTTTCAGTTCTTAAAATACATTGACATGCATGTGGCAGGTGCTTGAAGATATGTTTGAGACACATTCCTTTCACAGCCTTACACAATAATAAACCAAACACACCTTGTAAACTGGTCTCAATTCCACCTCAGACAGGGTGCCCTTTATTTCTACTGAATGCAAATTAAGATACCTGAAAGGTAGAATCTCAATAGTAATACAGGTATCCCTGGCTCTCAGACTCCAGTAGGTTCCTGAGTTTCAGAGTAAGAGTCTGGATCACGGGGGATACTATAATATTTCCTCCAGACAGCCATCTCTAAAAGTGTATCCAAATGGATTTGGGTCTAGAGAGCAAAAGTTGGAACTGAGCGAAACCTATATTTGAAAATAACTACTTCAAACACTATAAACACATCACTTTCATATCCAGTGGTGCTGACCTCAAAGTTTGACACCTTAAAGATGAGATGGGACAAGCTGAGTTTGCAACAAAACAAAAAGAAAGCAAAAGGAACCAAGTTCAGCATATTTTGCAACACAAGACGAAACCCAAGAGAACTAATTTTGAATTAAAGATGTAACCACCACAGGAACATTTTCCATCCCCCAGCTAATCATGACAGGAATACTGGGGGTGGGGTGGGGATGGGAACAGTCTTATAGAAGAAAAATTTTTACTTGATAACTTTTTATAATAAAAAAATTGAACTACTATGTGCCAGATGCCAAACAAGTACTTTTTCATCTGCTTTCTTGTTATATTTTATAATCCTTTAACCAGAGCAAGAATCTTTCTCTGCACTTAACTCAATAGCATCCCAAAATGCAAACAAGCACATTACATAAGGTGCTTTATTATCAAGGGGAAATAAAGGTAGACAGGAAGTTAAAGAACCGGAAGACAAAACTGTGCTCACTGAACATGTAGATGGAATTTCACATTTCAGTAAGAAATGTATAAAAGATTACAGTGTGATTTTGGAGAAAACAGATCAAACAACTGGAAAATGAGGCAAGGTGACAGATGCTGGATGCCAAAACAAGGCTGTGGGGACTGGCAGAGCCAGCACAGTTCTCCCTTCCAGACCGGAAGCTCCTCAAAGGCAAGGATGTTTCTTACCACTTCCCTTGTTTCATCTTCTGTAACATGTTTTCTAAGGTTCTTTCTAGCTTTAATATTATGTGCCTCAGATATTGCAAGAGCTAATCATGATTACAGCTAATCACACTAAGATACAGAACTGTAAAGAAATCAAAAAGGGCTGGGGCAGTGGTCCCCGGGCTGAACCCTAGATGGTGCATCTGACAGAGAAAGAGGCCATCTTTATGAAGTAGCGTATGCTAGGCAGGCATCTTCAGATAGATTACACCAATTTGCAAAACACTGTGAGAGAGGTAATTAGTCATCATTGCTTTCAGCTGAGAAAAGTGAAGCTGTGGGGTAACCAACACCCCAAAGGCCACAGACTGGAAGAGCCTAGATCCAAATCCAGATTTATCTGATACTGAAGCCCACGCAGGGAGCCTGCACAAGCATAGTTGTGGATGAAGGGATTAACCTCAGACAGAATAAGAATGCTGATCTAGCTAGAATGCAGAATTCGTATCGGGCAGAAGACCAAGATGGGTTTCAAAGGGCAGGCAAGGTGAAGCCAGTTACACAGCAAATGAATGTTAGGATGAAGCTTCATCACCTTTTACCCAATGAACAATTAGGGAGGAGCCCCATTTCCTAGAAAGATGTGGTAGTGGGCTCACCACTACATTGTCTTAAAATTCTTCCTGTCCTTTACTTCTCTGATCCCTTTCCTCCATCCCCTTAAATGCTGGTGCCTCCCAGAATTCTACCCTTGCCATTTTTTTACCTTCTCTTCATGTTCTTTTCCTGGGAGATCCTATCCAGTCTCTGGCTTCAACCTAAGTGCTGGTGTCTCCAAAATCTGCAACCCTGTTCCTCAATATACTCCTTAACTCCAGCCTCTCATTTTCAGCAGCTGACAGAGAGGCTTCACCTGAAATCCCACAACAATGTACATTTACCCTCCCCCGAAATCAAACTCACCTTCTTCCACAAACTTGTTCCTTTTTCTTCAATCTTTCTTAATGGCAACAATGTGGCATGAACATGCAACCAGAAGTGGGAAAGACCCGGCTTAAGGTGCATCTCTAGAGCTTGACAGCTACTTGATCTTGGGCAAATCAATGTTTCTAAGCCTGTTTACTCCTCTGTGAAGAATGGATGACAGCACCTGTATCTGCCTCCCTCATAAGGTTGTTATACCCAATACTAAAAACCTGTCACTTTTGACTGCCTTTCTTTACTCGACCACCTTCAACCTGTTATCCAAATATCTCTCAAATCTCACCTCTTCATCACCATTGCCAAGCTTGGTTCAGGCTCTTTTCTCCCTTCATAAATACCCTACAGTGGCTTCTTAACCCATGTCAGGGTCTCAAACCATTCCTCCTTATGTATTGTATTACATTTTGAGTGAGTGTGTGTGAGTCTGTGTGTAAGTGTGTATATGAGAGACAGTGTATGTACGTGTGTTCTTCTGAGAAGTCAAACTACAACATACACACACCCCCAAATTGAGATTCTAGTACAAGTACTGCACCTGCTCCCACCCACTCCTTCTATATCCCCATCTTTGTGCTAAAAAGTCTCTTTGGGTAATGCAAATATTACCAATGGATCTGTTACCCACAAAAATCGATGTGAAGCAGCAAGATAGGTTAGAACTACTGCTCAAAATCCACTCTTCACATGGCCACCAGTTATTCTCAGTGAAGAACTTAGCATCACTTACCCACTTATAAAGCTTGATGGCTTCCCCATCACTTACCCTGATATGAAAGGCCCTTCACAATCTGGCCTAACTCTCCCTTCTCAGCATCATCTCTTTATATTTCTCTACCATAACATTCTTGCCCCAACACAGGGCCAACTCGCTGTTCCAAACAAACCATATCCTTTTCCACATTTGGTTCTCTTGCTGAGGTGGCTGTTCCCACCTTTGGAGAAATCTTATTTCTTCTCTAGGGCCTGCTCCATGAAAGTCACTGTAATAGAATATATTTTTCAAGAAGGTCACGATAAGATGCCCTATCCCACATGTTCTTTTTACAATGTGATACTGATGCTCCTTCCAGCAAGTATGTTCTATTCCCCCACCCCCACCCCCCTTAAAACCAGGTACACCTGTGACTCTGGTAGAAGGCTCCCTCTGTGCTTCTAAAGTTTGGTCATACAAGGACTTAAGGTTGCTGCCTGGTTCTCTTGGGACATTCCTCTCCTAATCATAATTGTTATGGATTGAATTGTGTCCTCCTCACTCCAAATTCATATGTTGGAACCCTAATCCCTAACGTGACTGTATTTGGAAATAGGGTCTTTAAAGAAGTAATTAAAGTTAAATTAGATCATATGGGTGAGCCCCAATCCAATAGGACTAGTGTCCACATAAGAACAGGAATGCCCTAAAAGCTAGGAGGAGAGGCCTCACCAGAAACCAGCCCCGCTGGCACTTCGATCTTGCACTATCAGCCTCCAGAACTATGATAAAATAGAGTTCTGTTGTTTAAGCCACCCAGGCTGTGGCATTCTGTTCTAGCAGTCCAAGCAGACTAACACAGTATCTGTTTTCAACAAGGCAGGAACCTGTATCACCCATCTCTGTATCCTAAGAACCTAGCACAGATCTGACACTACCCATGTAGTTGATGGATATTTGTCGAATGAATGTGCATAAAGCATAAAGCAAGGGAGAACAATTTAAAGAGAAGGTAGGAGAAAAGGGCCTGAACTTGAAATAACAAGTAAAAGAAGATCCATCTGAAGAACCAATAAATGTGCTGATATAAAAAACGCTAGTTAACATTTAAATGCTTTTTAAAGCAGACACCATGCTAGATAGATTACATGGCTTATTTCATTTAATCTTCAGGTCAATTTCTACCTTACCCCCCCAGGCCCCAACATTCAGAGAAAGTCAATGAGGCAGGAGGATCGCTGGAGTCCAGGAGTTTGAGGCTGCAGTGAGCTATGATAACGCCACTGCACTCTAGCCAGGCGACAGAGTGAGAGACCCTGTCTCAACAACAACCACCACCAAAAAATTCTGAGGTATTAGTTTCTAAAATAAGAAAAGAAAGTAAGAAAAAAGAAAACTAAGTCGAACTGAGACAGGGACTAACGTCAGCTTAAAGGGAATAATTACATTCCCGGGAAAGAACACAAAGAAAGGAGGCACTGTGATTTGGGAGAACCTTAAATATGCAATGTCACTGAAGTCAGGGGAAGAAAAGTTTCAAGAAGGGCGTGTTCATCGCGTCGAAGGCTGCACAGTTGATAATGAAGACTACAAAAAGGCAGTTGAATTTGAAAATCTGAGGGGAGGTGCAACAGAGTGGTGGTCTCCAGACTGTGCGGCGTTGAGGGAAAACAAGGCGTAGAGAAATGCAATGGGTTGCTAAAGGCGGAGACCACGCATCTTCAAGAAGTTCAGAAGCAAGAGGAAGAGTGCCGTCAACGTGGGTAAGATCAAGCATCTTTGACTGAAAAGAACAGTCTCCAGAGGAGCAGGAGGGGCTGAAAGTTGGAACGATGCAAGTGGCTCAGAATATGAGGGTGTCAGGCTAAGCGGGATTTGCAAGAAGCTATTAGGGCCGGTCCTACGGGGATGCGAGAAGGGCGCGGGGGGCCAGTGAGCGGAATAAGCAGTCTGATGAGTGCCTGCAGCAGTGACCAAACGCGTTCCACCCGGACGACCGCTGCCTCTCGCCAACGGGGCAGCGCGGACACCAGAGCCTCCCGGGGACCTCTGGGAACCCGCTACCTCCCAGCTCCCAAGCCGCCCGACCTACAAGGCGGACCTCGGAGGCCCGCAGCGCCCACACTACCTGGGGAGGCCCAGAGACCCAGGCCCCGCAGGCACTTACCCCACTGCCACGCGGCGCCAGCGCTGGACCGGCTGCACGATAAGCGCGTCCCAGGCGGCCGCCAAACGGCCCTCGGGGGAGACGGGTCCCTGGGGCGCGGGCCCCAGCTTCAGCGAGCTCCAGAGTGAGCGTAGCGCCGAGCCCGGCAGCTCCGGCTCCAGCAGGAAGACGCAGCCTACGGCCAGCGCCAGGAAGCCCGCGTACGCAGAGCCGCGCCAAAGCGCCATGGGGACCGAGACGCGGCAGCGGCGCCGTCAAACTCCTCACCCGGCTCGCGCCTCTTCCGGGCTCGGCGCTGCTACGTCGGCACCAGCGTCACGTCACTGCGGCGCGCCGCGGGCCCGAGGGGCGGGGCGCCGGGAGCCCTGTCCTTAGTCCGCCTCCCGGCGCTGGGCGGCGCGGCCCCGAGGCCCGAAGGAGTTGGGATAAAGGCTGTCGTGCCGGTCCGGTGCTCTACTCGTTCCCAGAACTCCGGCCGTACCCAAAATAGTGGGATGGGAACACGTTTGCTTTCCCAGTAAAACGAAACGGACGGATTATGAAGAAGTGGGCAAACCTTGTGTTAATATTTGAGCCAGTCGGTGTCCTCATTGGCACGAATCACAACCCTCTCTTTTAATCCGTCCCTTCGCCCCTGTGTCCATCCTCCATTGTTTACTCATCGTCTTCCAGGTCCGGCGCTGGGCACTTATGGGGGAATCAACTCTGACGGCAGCAGCGCTGCAGAGAGCCCCTGGGCATGCGAGGCAGCGGGGTTCTGCCCCTTTGGAGGGGCTGAGACTGAGGAGAGCCCGCAGAGGCTGGCAGTGATCATCTTTGTCTAGATGACGAGATTCAACATTCAAACCTTAAAATAACCCCTTTGGGGGCGCTGTTCCCTTCAACAATCTCAGAAAAATATACACAAGCTTGTGTTACAACACAGGGGTTATGGACCTGGGTTAAGAAACCCTTATTTCTCTTGTTTCCCCTTGGTGATACCACTTAAACACAGCCCTGTCTTCTTTGGTGTGACCCTTCTGCGCGCGAGTCTAGGTTGAGAGACAGTTGAAGCTAGGCTTTGTGCCAGTTCATTCTCAGCAGCTTCCATGCCCGGCCTGGTTTGGTTCCCTGGCCTGTTTCCCTTTTTCCAGTTCTGTTGGCTCCTGACCTGGGCACGGTGTCCAGTTTTCCACTCTGCCCCTGACCTTTTCATTTGGAAGTGAAACTTTATTTCCCTAGTTTCGATCTTGAGCATTAGTCTTCATTCTCCCTAGTCCCACCTCACCAGCACTTCCCCATCCTGGTCATCTACCTTCCCCTAGTCCATCCCACTCAGCCCATCTGACCTTACTGTCCCTTTCAGAGGGCATGTTCACACAGGAAGAGATTTGGGCTACCTTGGAAAAGAAAGAAGTCAAGGAGCCAGTGAGATCTGTGTGAAGCCATGAAGCTGTCTTCCCTAGAGTTGACTGTCGGTTCTCTCTCCTTGGAGTCAGGTCAATCAGTTCCCAGAGAAACTGCCCCCTTTCATGGCCCTCAGTTGTTAGGTTTTCCTGCTACCCAGAGGTGACTGAACCAGCACCAACTCCAAGGCAGTGAGTCTACTTACTGGCTAGAGACCATTTCTCTCTATTGTGTCTGTAGTTAGTTGGTTTTGGTTGTGGACCCACGGGGTTACATAGGGTCCAGGGTCAGATAGGGCCACTTAAATATATTTCCAAGGTGAGGTTTTGGGGAAGCAGAGAAAGCTGAACTGCAGGAAGGCCACAGAGCAGACAGGCTTAGAGGACTAGAAGAGTAATCCACACCAAAGCAATGTGGCGAGAAAGCCACCTAGGTCCTTCCGACTTTCATGACATTGCTGCTGAACTGCCAGCACTTTGCACCTAA
>CM052442.1:114980767-115041325 GCA_028533085.1 Varecia variegata | reverse complement strand
ACAAGAATGGCAGTTGTGAGGCAAGCATGAGAGTGCCTTGATAGTACTAGGACTTCCTACACAGACTGGGAGCGGGGAGCAGGGGTCTTTTTAGCTTGTGGGGATGGATGATAGTGTGGTGGTTCTGGATTTCCACTTTGGAATTAACTGCTCTGGAGTAGGAGGACGTGCTGAGCCTGGGAAAGCGGGAGGCACAGATCTGTCTGGGCTTCTGTCTGGCAGGGTCTATGAGCTTCACAGGGCATATGAATCAGGGGCAGGATGCAGCGTGGGCCTCCAGCCTCCAGCGCTCTTTTGGACATCTCAGGCTTCCCAGAACACTGCTACCAGACTGCCTGTGGGAGCCCCTCATGCTCACAGGCCCTCCTGCTTGGGCTCTCCTCTGCAGGCTGCACAAACCAGCGCCTGTTATAGACCATGCAGCATCTGTTGTAGTGATCTGGTTTGGGTTTCTGTAATACTTGCAATGGTTTAGAAGGAAATGGAAAGTTTACTTTCTAACGACAGTTTCTTTTTGATTCAAGAATCCTAACAGTTCTACAACCACTTAGCCTAAAATGAAAATAAAGGAAAACAGGAAATAAAAGGAAGCAAAAACATCCAATTGGTATGGCATGGCAGCACTGCCACGGACAGTCCTCAGGGGCCCAGGCTTGTTCTGTCTTTTGTTCTGCCATCCCTAGGGTGATGGCACAGAGGAGGGGTTATGTCCTAACAAAATCAGGGTTCTGGGAGAAAGGAGAGGTGGTGAACGGTTGTTGTAAGCAATCAACTGTTGGTTACTTCGGTGGAAAAAGGGTGGGATTTGTCACCTGGTTTCAAATCTCTTTTTCTGACACCCACTATCTGTGTGGTATCAGGTAAGTCACTTATGTAACCTTTCTGTCCTTCAGTTTCCTTATCTGCAAAATAACTCCTACTTTACAGAATGGTTGTGCGAGGCAGAGGTATGTTAAGAGAGCCTAGAGTCTGCTACATGTTGGAACTCAAAACACTCCCTGCCGTTGCTATGCTTGGTTCGTGGGAGCTATATTTAATTTGCTTCTCAGCCTTGCCGGTCTGTCCCTCTCTCACTATAAGGAGGACAAGCATTTCTGCATAGATCACTATACAGTGGCCTTTTCTATTTTTTGGCTGCTCAGCATCTGTGTAATATCCCACTGAATGAAAATACCAAAATTTATTTATCCATTTTACTGTGACTAGAACATTTGGAGTTTTCCCGTTTTTTAATATTATGTGCAATGTTGCTATGCACATCTTGCTGGTACACGTGTATGGAAATTTCATTAGGGTATAAACTAATAGTGAAATTTATGGGTCATATAATATGCCTGTCTTCAGCTTCAATAGATATTGTCCAACATTTTTCCAAAGTAGTATACCAGTTTATCCTCCTACCGGCAGCATAAGAGAGTTTCTGTTGCTCCCCACCTACACACCAACAGATTCTTAAAGTTTTGTCATCCAGTAGGGTGTGTAGTGGTATCTCACTGTGGTTTTGATAGGTTTCTATTTGTTAGTTGGAAATATCTTGCCTACCTCTCCATCATTTGTCTTTTTATTCTCTTTGTAATATCTTTAGTGAATAAAGTTCTTAATTTTAATGTAATTAACAGTTTGTTCCTTTTTTTTTTTTTTTCCGAGACAGAGTCTCACTCTGTTGCCCGGGCTAGAGAGAGTGCCATGGTGTCAGCCTGGCTCACAGCAACCTCAAACTCCTGGGCTTAAGCGATCCTACTGCCTCAGCCTCCCGAGTAGCTGGGACTATAGGCATGCACCACCATGCCCGGCTAATTTTTTTTCTATATATATTTTTAGTTGGCCAGATAATTTCTTTCTATTTTTAGTAGAGACAGGGTCTTGCTCTTGCTCAGGCTAGTCTCGAACTCCTGACCTCGAGCGATCCACCCGCCTCGGCCTCCCAGAATGCTAGGATTACAGGCGTGAGCCACCGCATCCGGCCAGTTTGTTCCTTTTTATTGCTACCTTTTCATCATTACTGCTTTTAGTTACTTGTTTAAAAAATCTTCCTTTACTCAGGATCATAAAGATATTCTCCTGTGCTACCTTCTAAGAGCTGTATGTTTTTGCATTTCATGTTTAGGTGTTTAATCCATCTTGGCATTGATTTTTGTGTATTGTAGGAAGTATCCTTATAGATTCCCAATTGATAGTCATTGCCTTTTATTGGCCATTTGTCAATGACTCTGCATTCCCACTCCTGTCCCATATCAAGTGACTATACAGGTATGGATCTGTTTGGGGCTTTTTATTCTGTTCCATTTGTCTATTTGTTTATTTCCAAATCAGCACCTCACTGTCCTGGTATCTGTTAATGTAAATTCTTTTACCTTATTTTTCAAGAGCATCTTGGCTATCCTTGGCCTTTTTTCCCCCCATATACATTTTTGAATAGACTGGTCCAAAAAAAAAAAAAAGATTTTGATCAGTTTGGGGAGGACTGACATATTTATAATATTGAGTTGTCCAATCTACGACTGCGGTCATTTATTTAGATCTACCTAAATGTTTTCCAATAACCTGTTTGACTTTAATGTGTGGAGGCTTTATACATCTTTTATTAAGTTTTATTTCTGGCACTCAATATTTTTCAGTACCTTTATTGCAGTAAAATTGATATACAATAAACTGCCCAATATTTAAAGTGTACAAATTGATGAGTTTAACATATGTGTACACCCTGAAACCATCACCACAGTCAAGATAATGCAGTAACCATATCCATCACCCCCAAAAGTTTCCTCATGGCCCTTTGTGATCCTCCCCTCCCACTCCTTCCTGCCCACATGTTCCCACTCCCCCCCATAGCTGGGCAATCAATGATCTGCTTTCTGTCACTGTAGATCAGTTTGCCCTTTCCAGAATTTTATATAAATGGGATCATACAGTGTGTACTCATTTTGATCTGGCTTCTTTCACTCAGAATGATTATTTTGAGATTTGTCTAGGTTGTAGTGTATATCCATTGTTAATTGTTTTTAAAAAAAACTTTTGATTTCAAAGTAATTATAGATTCACAAGAAGTTGCAAAAATAGGAGAGAGGGCCCACGTACTTTTCACCCAGCTTCTCCCCATGGATATATCTTATATAAATATAGTGCAGCATCAAAACCAGTAAATGGACATTGGCACAATGTGTGAGTATAGTTCTGTGCCATTTAATCATATGTGGAGATTCAGGTAACCACCACTCTCTCGAGGTGCAGAACTGAGAACTGTTCTATCACCACAAGGATCTCCCTTGTGCTACCCCTTTAGAATCACACCCCCATCCTCCACCATTCCCAACCCTGCCAATCACCAATCTGTTTTCCATTGTTATAATTTTGTCATTCTGAGAATGTTATAAATGAAATCATACAGTGTGTGATCTTTTGAGATCATATACTCATCATAATGCCCTTGAGATTCATCCAAGCTGTTGCATGTGTCAATAGTTCTTTTTGGTTTTTTTCTGAGAAGTATTCCATGATATGGATCTAGTAGTTTAGCCATTCACTCACTGAAGGACATTTTGGTTGTTTCCAGTTTTGGGTAACTGTAAATAAAGCTGCAATGTACAATTGTGTACAGGGTTTTGTGTGCACATAAATTTTCATGTCTCTGGGATAAATGCCCAAGAATACAATTGCTGATTGGTAGCTGACCACCAACATAAAAGTAAGATTATCTTAGACTAGAAGAACAACCCAGCTGAGCCCAGCCTAAATTGCTGACCCACAAAATCATTAGCTAAATAAATGGTTATTATTTTTATGCCACTAAGTTTTGAAGTGGTTTATTACGGAGCAAAACTACCCGATACCATTCCTAAGGGTCTTTGCTCTAGCTCTTACCTCCATCTGGAATTCTCCACACCTTGATCTTGGCATGCTTGGCTGCTTTCTGTCATTCATTATCTCTGTTCAAATACCACCTCCTCAGACTAGGCTTTCCTGACCAGCTAATATAATCAGCTTGTAGGGCTCTATCATTTCTCTGTATTTTGTTTTCCATCTAGAACTTATCAATATCTGATTTTTAAAATTCGTTTGTTAATTTAGTTGTTTGTTGTGGTCTCACCCTATTAGAATATGAATTCGATCCCATGCGAACATGAACCTTGTCTGTCCTAGTCCTGGCACTCAATAAATAATTGTTGAATAATAAAATAATGAATCCTCTAGGAACCACATAATAGGGACACTGTTCTCTCAATTCTACAGATGAGAAACTGGGCTGGGAACAATAAGTGACTTGCCCCAAACTCCATAGTTGGTGGTCGTGCTGGTGGGGATACCGGGTGGTAAGATTTGAATCTCGGATTTCCAAAGAAATGCTACTTTCTTGTTTTTAAATTCTGAGACAGGAAGCAGGGCAGACTGAAGCTGGCTGTGTCTATCTCCTTTTATGGCCAGAACCTTTCTTTATACCACAGACCCAGACCACATTGTCTGGACCAGGGGCAGCTAACATCCCAAGTGGTCAGCCCTTGGGATCACTGGCCCTCAGCAGCAGTGGCAGGGCCTGCAGATTTCTGTGTGGATTCCCTCCCCCTACCAAAAGAGCAAACAAATCATTCCCCTTCACCCTGTCCCCATTCATGTTTATGATTTTCTAAAAAATGAATTAATACTTTTAATAATTTATTTCTAAATCTTTCTTTAAAGGGGCATTATAGTTCATTACAGTTTATTGCAAACAGATTTCTTTAAGCGAATCAGCCCTGATGTTGAAACTATAATACATGTTTTTCTTAGTTTTTGGCACTATGTTTAAATAGAAGAATAGAGAATAACTTAACATAAAAAGTGAATGGTACTTCACTGGGAAAATAGTCTAACAAGTAGATTTTTTTTCACACCAAAAATCTACATATCTTTAAAGTTATATTTAAAAAGTTAATTTCCCAAAAGATACAAGATTAAAATGTCAGGATCAGAGTTAGCTGGGTTTTTCTTGAGAAATGAAATTAAAACCAGACTGTACTACTTACTTTTCAACAAAGTCTACTTTGCCAAGTTTCAGAAAGCAAAAGCCTAACATGTAGTTTTCAGTGCTGTCTCCCTGCCTAGGTGCCTCTGGGGGACCTGCTCCTTTCTGACAGCCTGCCTTGTCACCACTGAATCCATCAGCATGACAGCTTCACATATTCACTGTGTAATATTACTTAGCAAATACAGAAAGGTAAAGACACTTTTAAAATCACACTTAATCTCAATATTCAATTTTCGGTGTATGTCTTTGCCGACTTTTAAAAAACGTGTGCACACAGACACGCACATCTTCACAGAAATGAAGTTTTATTATTATATATGCTGCACTGTAACCTGCTCTTTTGCTTAACAATGGAATGAACATTTTGATATATCACTAACATTTTTTATCCAACATGATTTTTCATGGCTGCAAAGGATACCATTTTTTAACTTACCAGTAGAGAGTAAGACTGTTCACAAGTTTTGGCTGTTACCCATGAGGGATAAACACTGTCACAGCAAAATCTTTGCTGCATTTCTTAATCGTCTCCTTAGTATAGAGCCACATAAGTGGAATTGCTAGGTCCAAGGGTGATGCTGTCGTCAGATATCCCTTCTGTAAAGTTGGCCGACCTCACTTCAGCAGTAAATGAGTAACCCCATCCCACATGCACTCCTGTCCACACCGCTCTGGGACTGCTGCTGGCTCCAGGCGGCATCAAGAGATGCGGAAGAGAGGGTGGGCGGGGTGCACCGCAAACCTGAGGCTATGGCCACACCTTACCCTGTAGGGCAAGGGAAGAGGGTCCTAGGCGGACAGCACGGGTGAGGGTGGGCCTCAGGGTCCCAGAGACTCCTTTTTGTGCCGTGATGCATTTGGTTCCGTCTTTGAGCCTCTGTTTCCTCACCTGCGTTATGCGGTTGGGATGCCAAGGTGACAGAAATGCGCGGACGCGGTGCCCTCGGGGGTGCGCAGAACCGAGGCCCGCCTGCGGGAGCGACCCCGGCGGCTGACGGGCACCGAGGCCCGGAAGTTGTGGCCCGCACACTGGAGGTGCCCCTCACCATCCCCACCCCGGTTGGCGCCTCCCCCGGGTGGCCCGCGCCGGAGAGCGGCTCGGAGCCCGCAGGGGGCGCCGCGAGCCCACGGCAAGAGCGGTCGCGGCCGGGGGTCGCGAGCCGCGCCACTTCGGGCCTGTGGGTCAGGCCTGGCGCCCGGCCCTCGCGTGCCGGTGGGATTTCTTTGTGCGCAAAACAAAAACGCCCCGAGCTTACCGAATCCGCGCTGGGAGGCCCTGGCCTTTTTCCTCCCCGCTTAGTCCTTCCGCCCAAGCACCCCGGCCCAGCCGCCCGTGTAGCTCCTGGGCTGGAAGTCTCTTCCCTCCGGGGTTTTCAAACCTCAGCGCGGAGGTCACCGCCTTCAGGGAGCCTTCCTTCCCGGACTCCCCCAGGCCCAGCGGCGGGCCTGGTTCCGCCCCTTTTCCTTTGGGCTGTCTCCGAGGGCCGGGCTTGGCCTCCCTGCCGGGCCTCGAGCCGCTCAGCGCCCACCCGAGAGCCGCCCTGGGGCTGAGGTTGTAAGTGAGGGGCCACTTGTCCCTGCGGGGCACAGGCGAGCGTCGGCGGGAAGGGGCTTTGCTCCCTCTCCAACCTCTGGCTCCTCAGAGATGAAAGGAGGTACCAAGAGTAGGCTCGGAGCTGAAAGGGCGCCTGTCCCTGTTGGCGGGAGGGGCTCCATCTGTGTGGCAGTTTGTACGGCGTGACAGCGGGGCTCACCGAGGCCGCGGGCGTGTTCCTGCACGTGCGACTGTGTGTGCATGTATTTGTGGGAAAGCGCCTTCTATATTAACGATGTATCTGTATGGGTCAGTATTCAAGTCAAATTGGAAACGATTTCAGTCCTCTTTGCTTGATGATGTAAATAAAACAGCCAAGGGAATTCAGAGTCCAGAAGTTCTCATTTGAGGACGGGGGATTGGTTCTATATTTGCAACAACAGGAACCTAACCCTGGGCAAATATCTTCCTAAACTGGTCTTTGTTGTCTCCACGATAATTTTTAAAGGGAAAAATCATGCCTGTCATACAAATATACAATGAACACGTGTCAAAGATTTTATTTGACTCATTAATTAATGAGGGCACCAATAATGTGTTAAAAACTGGTTCAAAGGACCAAAGACCAGATACACATATTGACAATCAGGAATAATGAAATGAATGTATTAATTGATACAAAACTGACTTCTTCCACAGTTGGGGGTTGAGGGAATCACTTGCACCTCTACCAGACAAAATTTATCTGCATTGCTATGGACAAGGATAATTTGTATTATTTTCAGTTTTCTGCAACTTACAGATTCAAAGGCAATGAAAAGTGTAGACTACTGTAGAATCAGATAACCTGGGCGAGTACACCAGCCCAGCATTCCATAGGGTACTCTTTCTCCTCATTTCAAAAGTCTTTCACAATTTTTCCTGGCAGCTTGTACAACGGGCTTGGGTTGCATAAAGTGTTTCAAACTTTTTAGCAGGGGAACTCTTTTCCTAAGTAAACTCTTGTAGGAAACCATAATATATTTTTAAAAATCTCAGAGAGTTAAACTGATTTAGTATACAGTTAATAAATGTCATTGTAAAGATGTCAAAAAGTACAGAAGGTTAAGTAAAAGATGTTTCCTTTTCCTTCCCCTTCCTCCTTGTCCCCTTTCCATTCTCCAGAGATACCTGCTATAACAGTTTCTTAGGTACTTTGTAGACACTCTACGGGTACGTACAAACAAATATTTTTAAAAACACAAATAGGGTAAAAACAACTTGTACTGTACCGTACTTTTTTTGCAACTAAAAAATATATTGTGGACATCTTTCCATGTCAGAACGTAGAGGTCCATCTCAGCATTTTAAATGGCTAAGAGTATTCCATGGTATGGGTGTCCCTTAACTTATTTGGCTAGTCTTCTACTAATAGATTTTCTTTTTAGTTCCTAATTTTGTGATATTACTATCAAATGCTACAGTGAACTTCCTTAATTAGTATTTTGTGTGTGTGTGTGTGTGTGTGTGTGTGTATAAAAATTTTAGGAGTGGAATCACTCCTTTAAGGGTAGATGCATTTAAGATTTTGACATACATAGTGAGTTCCCTTCTGAAGCTGTAATCATTTACTTTTTCTGCCAAATGCCATATCTTTACACCCCCACCTACGCTGGGTATTATCAAACTTTTAAATGTTAGCCAATCTGGTAGAGAGAAAATGGCACTTCATAATTTCAGTGTTCTTTTCTATAATTATCTCTAGCAGTTAACATATGCCCTTGGGTGGGACATTGCTTCATTATTTGTGTGACTTCCCTCTGCAGAACTCACACGGTGTAGTTTGAAAACCCTTAAGCTCCGCAGATTCACTGGACTCTTGTAGGCCGGGAGGCAGTTTCTCTGTGGGTGTGCATTTGTCTCTGCTCTGTGTCAGTGTGAAGCTTGTGTGCCACCTCTGTGTCTGATGTGTGTCTCAGTGCCAGTGTATTCATGTTAGTGAGTGTTCATGCAGATTACCAGGAGGTTTACTGTAGGGTGCAGAGATCTCTCCCAGTTGAGGAAAGAGGAGCAACTGAACTTTCTGTAACCAGGAACTGCATATGGGAAAGGGATAGAGGACAGAAACCACCTTGCTCCCTTCTCTCTGCAGACCCGTAGACTTTTCTGTGGACCCAAACTAGCCACCCCAGTCTGTCTCTGCATGCCTTGCAACGATGCTCCAATTTCCCAAGAAATCAATCACTCTGTGACTGGGGAAGAGGAAACAGACACCCACAGGCCTTTTGGCAGGGCTGATGTGTAATAACGATTGTAAATCTCTGCTTTGTCATGTGCACCATTAGCTTGGGAAGAGTCTGGAAGTTCAATTCATGTGTCTGCTGGCAGTGCCAGCAGTGCAGCAGTACATCTGGGGGAAAGAACAGGAACTTGAGAGGGAGACAGACCTGGGTTCCAATCTCGGCTCTGCCACTTACTGGCTGTGTATCTAAGGGCAAACTAGCTGATTTCTCTGAGCCTCGTGCCATTATCTGTAAATCAAGGGTAACAGTGCCCACATCATGAAGTCACTGTGAGGAGTAAATGAAATAATATACATAATGAATCCTAATAAGTGCCTCAGTCAACACAAAAGTTCCCTCCCCTGAGAGTGATGTTTTGATGATCGCACAAAATGAGGATCTCAAAGAACATGCCCAAACAGAAGTGAAGAAGGTCTTTTGTCCTTTGGTGTGTTCATTCTGTGGCAGCCTTGTGCCTGTGTTCTACTGTGAGAATGACAAAACCTCACCCTGACTACCCTACTGTGCCACTCACTGCTGCACACATTTGATTTTTCCCCATGTGTAATCTCCTGCCCACATCATGCTGCTTCCTGCCTCCATATCTTTGCTCATGTAGCTCCTTCAGGCTAGAATGTTCTCCACTACTCCCCTGTACCTGGCAAATGCCCACTTATACCTCAACACATATCAGGACAAAAGATACAGTCTAACACATCTGGCTATTTGTCTGGAAGAGAATCAAAGTGGACCCCTATCTAATCCTATCCACAAATGAAATTCCAGGTGGATTAAGAGCTTAAAAATGTAAAAAGTAAAACATTAGAAATCTGTCATGACAAACCACAATGCAACACTAGCACATCCCCACCAGAATGGCTGAAATGAAAAGCATCAGATGATACCAAGTGTAGGCATAGATGTAGAGCAGCTACAAGTCTCTTACATTACTGGCGAGCGTGTAATTGGTACCACCACTTTGGGTGCCTGTTTGGCAATATCTATGAGAGCTGAACATACACATTCCCCATACCCAGAAATTACACTCTTGGGTAAATACCCAACAGAAATGCAGACATAAATTCACCAAAGAACATGTACAAGAATGTTCAGAGCAGCACTATTAGTAATAGCCCCAAATAGCAAGCAACCCAAATGTCCATCAGCAGTAAAACAGATAAAGTGCGGTATGTTTATATACTGGACTACTGCACAGCAGTGAGAACGAATGAACTACATGGATGAATCTCACAAGCAATATTGAGTCAAAGAAGCTAGACCCAAAAGAGCACGTATGAATGATTCATTTACATTAAGTTCAGACACTAACCTATGATGTTAGAAGTCAGGATAGAGGTTAATCTTTGGGGAGGGTAGTGACTGGAAGGGGACATGAAGGAATGTCTTGGGTGCTGGTAAGGTTATGTTTCCTGATCTGGGTCCTGGTTACATGAGTGTGTTCACCTTGTGAAAATTCATCGATCCATAAAAATATGTGCATTATTTCATATGTATGTTATATGCCAATAGATGTTTTGGCAAGGAGGCCTCATATAATCTAGGGTTGGAATACTTACTCAACCAAGATTGGAAACCTAGAACATGAAAAAGATAGGTATTTTTGCTTTTATATATATGTTTATAGCATTTTGTGGCAAAAGATACTGTAAGCAATGTCAAAAGACAAGCAGATTTGGAAAAAATATTTGTAATGCAGATGATAGACAAAGATTAATAGATATAATATGCAAAGAGCTCTTATAAATTGATATGAAAAGACCAACAACCCAATAGAGAAATAGGCAAAATGATATGAGTAGGGAAGTTAAAGAAAAAAAAATACCCAACCAATGGAAAGATGCTCAAATTCATTAGAATTCAGTTGAATGCACATTAAAGTAATAAGAAGATACTCCTTTACACCCTTCAGGCTGGCAAAATTAAAAAGAGCTTCTACACCTATTGCATGTGGAGGGGAAACCATGCTCTCAGTCGTTGCTGGTGGAGATGTAAATCATTACGGCCTTTTTGGAAATCAATCTGCAAAAATCCATTAAAATTAAAAATACATATGCCCTTTGACCTAGTGACCCCACTCCTGGAAATCTATTCCAGAGAAATAAAAGGATCTACCTAACAGCCCATGTACGAGGGTGTTTATGGCAGCATTGATTGTAGAGGTGCATTTGCGATATGTATGTGTGTGCATACACATGCATGCACACTTGCATACACTCACATGCATGCACACACACAGGAAACCAAGCTAATGCCTCTCAGCAGGGAAATGGCATAAAGGATGGTGCTTCCCTTAGGGCTCACAGTACACCGGCCCGGGGTAAACATCCACCTTTTCTGTCCACAGGAGGCCTTCACCTCAGGCAGGGGGGACAGCTGTGGCTGATGGGAAGTCTTCTTCCTCCTGGCCTTGCTGGGCAGCATTGATTCCAGAGCAGGGTTTGAAGGAGTGACCATCCAGGATGGGGCATTCCTACGTCCTCTCTTGGCAGGACTTGGATCCTATCTTTCCAGAATCAAAGAAGGGACAGCAAAGAAGGATCACAGAGCTGGCTCGTATGGACATCCACCGCCTGTCCCACGCACAGTGGCTTTCTTAAGCCAAAGCCAGGCAAACCCTCTACTAACTGAAGAATAAACAAGACGTGGAATCAATTGCAAATAATTACTTCCAAAAACCACGTTTCCCTTCTGAAGTTTGTGTTCATCATATCTCCATCTACCTGCAGCTCGCTCTCTTAAGTGAATTAAAATGCAGAGTCAACTCCCTGACATCTGGTCAGCTGTTGAGCAGCCCTGGGCCAGCTTGAGAAGGTAGCCGGCCGCAAGCAGACCTCTAGTACTTAGTGGAAGCCACATAGCATATGTGTAAATATTTAGAATTATAAACTGAGCCAATAAACTATGAGATAAAAATGTTCTATCCTTCTACCTTGAAAAATATATCCTCATAAGATCAAAATTTTTAAAAAGTATAATGCTATGTTTTTATATGAGTGAAAATTGGCAAAATAGTAAAGGTGACAGAATTTAATTACTTTTGCACATATTTGGATATTCTGTTGATGGGCTGGTGATGTTTTGATAAGTAATAAAATCGAGATATACGTAGTTCATAAATTATTATATGTCTTCATTAAATTTATTTTTTTGCTTTCCTTATTGCAAGATTACTTAATTATGTTGTTAAAATAAAGATTTTTGCACAATTTAGAGTCTATTGATGATGACGCCAAGTTAGGCTAGCTGTTTTGAGTCGTCATTCTTAGATCATTTGAAAAATTAATTTCAATTTGGAGAAAGTTTCAGTAATAATTGGAATTGCTACTAAGATCCTAAAACAATATTTACATTTGGAAATGAATCACGAATTTTACATATCCTGTTCAAATATTTTAGTGGCGTTGCATAAGATAAACTATCATTATTGCAGAAAAGTTCGCAAAATATTTTAATTTTATAATAGAAATTTTTATCTCTTGCATTGTAATTTTCACTATCTCTTAAAGTAGTAGTTAGACTCAGGTAGTGATGTGAAGAATTAGTTTATGTTATACATGGTACATGTATACCTACATCTCTACAGATTGAAAGGTAAGGTAAAGCGTTTACATGGTGACAATATTCCTCAGCCACCATGCAACTGTCAGTGCCACACTAATTCGTGAGTACCTCCTGAAGCATGAACTGGAGCATGAATTGAAGCATGCAAACGGACTCGTGGCCCTACTGGGAAATGGTGGTTTCCCTGTGCAAGAAATGATTGCATTCTCACTGTCTGAGATGAAGGATTGGACAAGTTAATTAATTTGTCTTTTTCCTTATCTAAGTGCTTCCACCACTCAAATCCTCCCTGTACTCCAAAGCAGTGTCTGTCTCTTTTGTTGCCAGAAGCACGACCCAGAAACCTTCGTGACATTCAGACACAGTTGTTTCCCCAGGACCAGCGCTGTCAGTGGAACTAATGTTTTGGTTGCAGGCTGCGCTCTGCGGGTGCTGAGCACCTGATCCCACGTGCTCCAGATCTAGTGGATTTTGTGCGTGTTTGTGACATGTGGGACCCTTTCCAGCAGGGCTTCTCAAACTTTCTATGGTGGGGGATACGTTTTTAATTTTCCAAGCCAATGCAGATCAATTCTTTTGTAAAAAGTCCAATAGAAATAAATCAGTAGAAAAATGAAATTTAAAAAATCCATACAAAATACAAGCCCCAAATTTTAAAGATTCAACAGATGTAACATTACACTCAGTTTCTACAAGTAACTCATCAGGAAGCAGTAACAGACCACGTGTGGGCTGGCACTGGGCCACAGACCACAATTCGCAGAGCACTGCTCTGTGTCACCAGATCCAGGGTAGGGGCCCTTCTTGCTTCTGTCTGAGGGTGGCACCGGTAACCACCAGGCTGAATCCAGCCCCACAGTCATTTCCAGTCTCTGAGCACTTTCCCCTGTGTCATGAGGCTCTCATTTCAGGCCAAGTCTTCTGTTCACTCACTGTCCTGAGGCAGGTGCAGATTCCCAAGGCCCCCGCCCCCACCCATTTCTACCAGCCTCACAGCCTGCTTCTCCCTGGGGAGCCCCGCATTGGTGTTTGATGAGGGACATTGAATGCCAGGCCTAGAGGGGAGTCTTCTGAGCCCCGGGTCACTCTGAGAGGGCAATAGTGCCTTGGATCTGGCCAGGACCTCGCCTGGGCCTGGCTGGCAGCACCAGAGACTGCAGGGGAAGGGAGAAGCCTCCTTTGCACCTTGAGCTTGCAGAATGTGCTACCGCTCCAGCAAGGCCACCTGCAGAGGACAGGTGCATTTCTGGAGTGAAGACTAACCCCCTTACCCAGCCTTAATCTTAGGGGCTGCAGCTGGAAGCTGGAGCTGAATTGTCTCTGTTGTCTCTGCTGGAAGAGTCAGGATGTGGCATTCAGGACAAATGGTTATGCATGCAGGAGATGTTTGAATTTGAGGTGTTTATGGCAATCAGACCAGAAAGTAGTCAGGCCCCAGTGAGACAGCTGGTGGAGGAAGGCCATGTAGAGCTGTTGCCTCCCTGCCATGGGGGGCAAACAGGAGGGGACGTCTTCTCAAAAGACCCTGAGCTTTCTTAGCAGAGATGGGAACTCCCACTCCCACCCCGCCAGGGGTCAGCAGCAATTCCAGAGTTTACCATGTGTCCCCAGGAAATTCTACTTGGGGCAGATACAAGTTTTTAAAATCATCCACATATTCTTTGGTCATCCACATTTTTTAATAACCCAATTCAAATTCTCTACCTTTATCATTTCTCCTTCTCATGGATATTTTTGCAGTAGACATAGCTTTATTCATTACCAACTACTACCAATTAATTTAAGCTATCATCTTTAATGTTTTAAAATTACAAAAGGGAACTCAGAAGTACCTAATGTGGAAGTCTGTCTCCGTCATCCCACTGTCCTGAGCTCCTCAATCCCACTCCCAAGAGTTAAGAACTTTTAACAATTATTAATAACGTGTCCTTCCCAGGTCCTGCCTACAAATGCCTGTCTCTCACACCACTCTGTCGGGGGTCGCAAGGTCATGAGCAAGGCTGTAGAGAGGCCCAAGTGCAGAAGAATGGAGACCTCTGGCCAACAGCCACACGAGTGAGCGTGGAAGCAGGTCCCCAGCCCTGGTCGGGCCCTCAGAGGAGATGGCAGCCCTGGCTGGCCTCTTGACTGCAGCCTCATGAGAAACCGGGCCAGGGACACCCTGAGGCATTCCTGACTCTCAGAAATGGTGTGAGATGATAAATAACATAAATTTAAGCTGCTAAGTGTGGGTGTAATGTGTGACACGGTGATATAATTAGTACAACTTTCATGTCTCACTGACGATGGCATCACTTTTTGGTTCCCCTCTACAGCAAAGCTCCTCAAAAGAGCAGCCTGTACTCAGCATCTCCCTCTCTCCCCAGCCCTTCTCCTCCCACCCAGTCCTGTCTGTTCTGATGCATTAGCCAAGGCCTGCCCCCTGCGGGACTAGCATGTGATTGGGCAACGTTAAGTTCTGCTCAGTTGAAATTTGCTTATGTCCTGTCTTAGATGCCTGTTGCAGGCCCTGAGATGAGGATTCTCGCACAAGCAATTTGTAAGGAAGTGCTCCCTGGAGAAACAGGAAAGGTCCAGGCTTCCATGGAGCACCAGGTGCCTCTATGCCATGTTATCCAGTCTGGTCGCTCACTTCTTAAAAGAGGCCAGGCGTGGTGGCTCATGCCTGTAATCCCAGCACTTTAGGAGGCTGAAGCAGGAGGATTACTTGAGGCCAGGGGTTCAAGACCAGCCTTGGCAACACAGCCTGTCTCTACAAAAAATAAAAAAAGTCAGCCAGTATGGTGGTGCACAACTGTAGTCCCGGCTACTTGGGAGGCTAAGGCAGGAGGATCATTTGAATTCAGGAGTTGGAGGCTGCAGTGAGCTATGATTGTGCCACTGCACTCCAGACTAAGTGACAGAGTGAGACTCTGTGTCTCTAAAAAAAAAAAGAAAAAGAAAAAGAAGAAAGGAAAGAACATTTCAGGTAGAGGGCACAACCAGAGCAAAAGGTGAGTCTGGAAAGGGAGGAAGAGACCATGGTGGGTGGGGAATACATGTGAGTACACTGGGTGGGGTGGGGGGGTAAGGAACAGGCAGAAGTGGTGCTAGCAAGTGTCTGTTCAGGCTGCTATGACAAACTACCACAGTGGATAGCTTATAAACAACAGAAATTTACTTCTCACATTTCTGGAGGCTGGAATCAAGATGAGGGTGCCAGCAGGGTTGATGGTTGAGTTCCAGGAAGGGCCCACTTCCAGGTTGCAGGCTGCTGACTTCTAGCTGTCATCTCACGTGGCAGAGACCAGAAAGAAGCAAGCTCTCTTGGGAATCTTATAAAGGAACTAATCCCATTCTTGAGGGCTTAACCTTCATAATGTCACCTAATCCTAATTACCTCTCAATGGCTCCATCTCCTAATACTATCACATTGTGGGGTGGAGTTTCAACATACGGATTTTGGGGGGGATACAAATATTTAGTCCATAACAGTAGGTTAGGACTCCAGGTAGGGCCCTGCTTATCTTCCACATCAAAGGTTCTCTCAGCTGCCCTACCACTCGAGATCTTAGGGTAATCCAAAGACATCTCAGTGTTCCATGGGCCCAGGCTTGATTCAATATCACATTCGTAGCAACACAGTCCATCTTCACTATGCAGTACACACTGGCTCTTATAATCCATTAGCTTCTTCCGAATGAAACTCTCAGTTCTATAGCTATGAAAGCTCCCACCTGCAGAGGAAACCACCACTTTAAGAATTGGCCAAGGCATTGCACCATCCTAGGCTGCTCAGGACAAGGCATTCTCCAGTGGGAGATGAACTAGCACTGGAGAAAATGGTGTCTTCTTGGCCCTAAGGAGGGCTTTCAGGCACCTCGCTGCCTCCCTGTATGTTCTTGCTAAGGTCCCCAAAGAGCCTCCTGGCAAAGGCATTTCACACTTTTTAACTACTTGGCAAGTGGTTTACAAATCCTTCTAAATACAGCAGATTAGTCCGTAGAAATCTAAAACTTTAGGAAAAAAAACTAATTGAAAGAGCTATTGAATTGGGGAGGTTTTTCCTGAGTAAATATTTTCTCTATGGAATGCTGATCTATTCATTTAGTAATCCCAATTATGGTTTGGCTAATTTGGGGGTAGTTTCAGAGAAAGTGCTGTATTCCACCAGGAACCGTCAGTAGGTTAAGAGGATTTTGTTTTTCGTTTGTGATGTTTCCGAGGAAATTCATTCTTGCAACAGCATTAGCTATTCTTTGCTTATGTCTGCCACCTTGCTGCTCAAGGTTAACAAGAAAATACCCCTTCTTTTGTTAGTTCCCATGGCTGCTCCTTTGGATATCAGCCATGCTCTCTCTACCAGCCCTCCTAGGGACTCACAGCACATACATGCAGAGGTAGATGCGCTGCATTTTCCAGAAGTTTCCATCCTCTTCATTATCTACAAAAGGATGGCTGGACTATCGGGGCATAGGCAAGCCCTCCTGGGCCTTCAGGTCTTTGTGTATCCCGTGCCCTTTACCTAAAACACCCTTTTCCCTCTGCCCCTTAACAGGCTCTCTTTAAGTCATTCTTGGGTTCTCAGCTCAGCTGTAGCTTCCTCTGGGAAGTCTTCTCTTGCCTACAAGCACAGCCATGGACTAGACGTTGGAGCTCCAGACCTGTGCCCTCATTAACATTGGACATTTCATTGGATGCCTCATAGGTACCTTAAATTCAGCATGTCCCAAACCGAATGCATCATTGCCCTGTACTTCCACCTCCATCTCTTCACTCTCCTCCCCTCTAAGCCTGCTAATCCTCCCTCTCCCTTAGCCACACATCTCTCTCAATCCTACTCTATTCCTGAATCCAATGGCTCCCACCTCTCTTAAATCTCTCTCACATCCTTTCTTTCCTTTCATTCCTCTCCCTTGCCTGGTATGCGATCCTCACTTGCTTGAATTACTGCATCAGTGTCCTAACTGGCCTCCCTGCCTCTGGTTTCATCTGTCACCCTGGCCACCATAGCAATGTCTGATGTGACCATGAAAATCATGGACTTTTACTGCTTTCTCTAGATACTCCGGTTTCCACAACGCCTCTGCCATTGGATGTAATCTAACTTCCTATCTGTCCCTGCGACTTGTCTAACTTTGTCTTTTGTCACTTTGGACCAGTCAGGAGCATGGAGGAAGAGCTTCATCGAGGTGTGGTCAGAGAGGAAGGAGGAGAGCCAGAGAGCGAGCAGGTTCTGAAGCCTGGGGAGGTAGGGATACTACATAGGATGAGGGGTGAGAAAAGTCCACTGCACTTCATGACTAAGATAAAGGAAGAATGAAAGAAACCATGAAAAGGTTTTCCCCGCCATAGGGTGTAATAAAGACTGAACGCCGTGTAAACATGACTGAAGATGGAAAACTCTGAGATTGTGAACTGAGCACCAAACCAAAACACATGCACCTCTAAGTCTGACGCTTATTCAGGAAAAACTCAAGAAGCTTGCCCAAGGACATAAAGTGTCCACAGAACCTCATTTGTTGCTTCTAAGGGCTGGTTTCATTGCATGAAAGATTGTGCTGGCCTTCCTGATGTTACAGTGAGGACTAAAGCCACACGTGCTGACGCAGAAGCTGTGAAAAGCTTTATGAAGGGGAGAGCCACTCTCGTTGGAAGGGGTCTCTGCGTTTCTGGCCTTGGTAAGGTTCATGTGAGGTGAGGCCTTCAGGAGTGTGCTTCATGTTAGACTTTGGGATTCCAAAAACCAGTAAAAATATGTTGTACGTTTTTTTTTTTTTTTTTTTTGAGACAGTGTTGCTCTGTTGCCCAGGCTAGAGTGCGGTGGCATCATCAAAGCTTACTGAAACCTCAAACTCTTGGGCTCAAGGGGTCCTCCTGCCTCAGCCTCCCAAGTAGCTGGGACTACAGATGTGTGCCACCATGCCTGCTAAATTTTTAAATTTTTTTGTAGAGATGGGGTCTTGCTATTGCCCAGGCTGGTTTTGAACTCCTGGCCTCAAGCAATCCTCCCACCTTGGCCTCCCAAAGTGCTAGGATTACAGGCATGAGCCACCACACCCGGCCCTTTAAAATATGTTTTTTTAAAAGGGAGGTGATACTAGGTCTAAAATTTTTATTTTGCCAAGCGAGGATATGAAAAAAGCATTATCCTATCATTTCATAAAATTAGGAAGGACATAATCTAAGATAAAGGACAGACCTCTGAATGGAACACGTTTAGTTTTAGGTGGAACCCAGAAGTGACTGAGTCCACTCTTTCCCGTGTCCACACTGGAGCAGGTCTTTGCATTTGAGCACAATCCCCCAAAGTAGAGTAGGACTGCACCGATCATGCAAGAACAGTAGATTCTGTTGATGATCTGGTGAAGCAGTGGGACAGAGGGTGAGCTCGCAAACCTCAAAACAGCACTAAAGTGAAATCCCCTTGGGTCACGGATCTCTCTTTGGTGGCCGGTTGGCTCATCTCCATCTCATCGTTCTTCACGCTGTCTCCCAGCAAGGTTGAGGTGGACTCCAGAGCACACTTACCTCTTTTCATAAAAATGTGCAGACCTAGGAGTGAAATAGTTGAACTGTAATCCAGATGTCTCAGCGTTCCATCCTCCTAGGCTGCCCTGTCTGCTCACGCCCAGGTTAAGGGCGTTCTCCAGCGCTGGGGGAAAACCAGTGCTGTCCCCCATTGGTGCCATCGGTGCGGAGAGAGGTGTTGGGTGGAAGCCTGTGCTCCTCAGTGGCCACCTTTTTCCTTAGGCCTCTGACTTTCCCTCTTGTTGGGGGCCCCTTTCCTAAGCCTGCCTCCTGGGATAGTTCCAAAATTTCCATGCGTTTATTATGCAGTGCAATTTAGCTTCCTCTTTGTCTCAGCCACCTCATCCAGAGGAGCCCTGGGGCCTCTCTTTGCATAATTAAAAGATCCATTAAGGTGTTTTCCCAAACAAAAGAGCAGTTCTGTCCCTCAGAGAAATTGTACCATCCTCTTAGGACAACCTTCTCCAACTGCAGTAGGATTTAAAAATAATCACACATACAGACACACACATACATATCTGTGTGGGGAGACAGGGAGAAAGAAAGGGAGGGAGAAAGAGGGGGAGAGAGGCATCAGGGCATCTCTTCCCTGTGGCTGACATACAGGTGAGAGCGATCATACCCCCAGGCTGCTGGGGTGATTTACCAGGACGCACTGTCCCAGGAAGGGACATGCTGCCAGCACCACCTCTGTGTCTGCAGGTGGAGCCCAAGCATGGACTTGGGAGGACAGAACACCTGGTGCTTCCGCCTCCAATGAGAGATGTCTCCCCTTCAGTTCTGCACAGCTCCCTGCCCGCTGCTCCCAGCCCCTGCCTTCCCCTTTACACACCAACCTCCTCCAGGCCAGTGTGCAAGTATCTTCCTGTGCGGTGTGCATGGACCCTGCATCACCCGCCTCCATGGCCCTCCTGGCTCCTGTTTCTCCTTTTGGGCTTTCCCTGTTGGAAGCTGCTCCTAGTGCCCCTCTGGACTCAGCCAAACGCAGGTTGGTGTGTTGGCATGGGTTGTAGTGGAGGGCACTGCCCTGGTGGTGTTCCCTCATGTTTCCACGTTCCTGGTAATGCTAGTCTCAGAGCTTAACTAAGTCAAGCTGGAGCTGGCCACCGTGGTCCTCAGGGCTGGGGGGAGCACAGCCCTAAGCTGGCACCATGGTGAGCAGAGACCCCCCCCTCACTTTGTGCTGGCTGCACCACAGCCTCTCATAGAGGCCTCTTCTCTCCCAGGAAGACTCTTCAGGCTGCCTGAGCCCAAGAAGGACACAGTTGGGGCATTGTTAGTATTGTCTTTGAGGGGCGACAGCCAGCCAGAGGCTGACTCTACACCTTAACTTCCCATTAAATGTGAAACGAAGGGGCCAGATTGAAGGGGAAAGGAGGTTGGGGTGTGAGCAGAGCCCCCAGGGGAGGAGGGTCACCAGCACTGGAGGGTCATGAGTCCTCAGGGCCTGTCTCCGAGCAGCAGGTGGGGGCTGTGGAGACTGAGCAGGGTCCCGACGGCTGGAGCTGGACGCCTGGGGAGGGGGTCTGGGGGCAACGCTGGTTTAGAGTGTGGGTGAGTGTCTTAGTCCTTTGGGGCTGCTATAACAAAGTGCCATAAACTAGGTGGCTTATAAACAATAGAAATTTGTTTCTCACAGTTCTGGAGGCTGGGAAATCCAAGGTCAAGGTGCTGGCAGACTGGGTGTCTGGTGAGGGACTGCTTCTTCAAAGGTGGCTACTTCTTGATGTGACCTCATGTGGTGGAAGAGGCAAGGGTCTCTCTGGGACCCATGCATGAGGGCTTCAACCTCATCTCATGACCTAATCACCTCCCAAAGGCCCCACCTGCTAATGCCATCACCTTGGGGGTTAGTTAGGACTTCAAGGTAGGAATTTTAAGGGGACACAAACATCAAGACTATGACAGTCAGTGTTCCCTCCCTTCTTCCACAGCCACAGTCTCTGATTTATGTGGAAAAGAAGCAAATGCGGCGAGGGCTGCAGAGAGGGGAACACGGGGGCCGGGCCCTCTGCCCATGTTCACTATATTAGAAAAGAGGTCGTGGTCACGCCTCATCCCTCCGCAGAGCACGGGATCTGCCCATGGGAGACAATGTTCCAGCCTCCTGGCCCATAGCGGGTGAGTCGGTGGCGAGAGTGCCAGGCCAGGCCCTTGCACCTGACATTACTGAGATGTCATTGTTCCTTCTGCAGGCTGAATGCATGCTTGGGTGTAACAGGGCACGCTTGAGCCAAACCAGTGTCCATCTCCTGAATTCAGGTGAGGCTGGATATTTCTGGCAACTGGTGGGACAGCATTCTCTTTAGTGTGGATTATGGTCCTTCGGGAAGAGTCCTCACCTAGGGGAAGAGGTGGCCAGGCCAATTCGGGGCAGGAAAGTTCTGGGTTCAGCCTTGCCTCTGTCTCCCTCGGTGACCCTCGTGGACTCATATCTGGATGCTAAGGCATGGGAAGCAGATGGGTGGGTTGGCCGGAATTGTAAAATTCATCTTCCTAAAATTCTGTGAGGCCGCGGGGCCCAAGCAGCCCTGCTCCAGACACCCCTGAGAGTGTGGCACAAGAGGAGGAGGTTTTGCTCTGTTTTACATGGTTATGGGGGTGGCTGGGGGAGGGGCCTCTGGCTCCATGGTGATGCTGGGTGGACCAAGAGGTACCCAGCAGAAGTGGCAGTGTCAGCTGGACACAGTCCCCAGTTCCAATAAATCTGCAGCTGTCATATAGCAACTGACCAGTGGCATCCATGAGCACATGTGGGACCCCTCCTGGGGCTCCCAGAAATACCGGCGGGCATTTGCAGGCTGTGGGATCCTGCATAAGCCAGGGAACCAGTGTCCACTGGTTTCTTCCTTTCTAGGGCTTGTCAGCAGCCTTGGAGTGACGTGAGAAGGAAAAGAAGGCAGGAAAAGAAGAAGAAAACAAAACTCCATCTTTGTTCACAGACAGATGCAAGCTGCTGCCCTGTGGAAGGGCCCGGCCTCTGGGTTCCTGCCGCACACGTGCCCCGGGGAGGAAGGGCTGCCAGGCAGAGCTGTCGGGGTCTTGGGGCCTGGCTGCAGGGTGATCTGACCCCGTGCTGCACGGCCTGCCCAGCGGCTGCCAGCGCCCGCAATTCCTCAAGGTGAAAGCGCTCTCCAGCGGGTCATTCCAGCCGTGTCTGAGTGGTTTTCTGTTCTCGGAATCATTTATTTCTGGTGTCAGGGAGGCCCAGGGCAGCTTTTCCCACTGGCTGTAAATGCTCTGAGCATCATCGATTCCTCTACTCCCATCCCTGGAAATCTGCTGGAGCAGCAAGTCTGTGTCTGGGATTCTAGGCAGGGAGGGGTGGGGGAGGACAGGGGCCAGGGTGGCTTTTGTTCCCTCCCTCTCGGCAGAGGCAGGTGGAGGGATGCTGAAGCCTCCTCGGCTCCCTGGGGAGCAGCCTTGTGGCTAGGGACTGTGATGGAGTTTCCTGGCCTGCGGCTAGGGCAGTGTGGCTAACTGTTCACCTCCCACCCCTGCTTGCAAGGCCACCTGCTACTCCTCTTGGAGCCTACCCTGTCCCAGGGCCACTGAGTGTGCCCAAGCTGGGCTGAGGACTCCCTCAGAGCTCAAAACTACCCCCAGCTCTCTAGTAACCCTCGTCCTGTTGTCCTGTCCTTGCAGGGGCTGCAGCGAAACCCCAGGCTGTAGGGAGGGGCACCGCCCAGCCTCGGGGTGGGGCAAAATGGGCTGAGCCAATGTGATGTATGTGCCTCCCATTGTGACCATGAGATCTCAGGTGAGAGTGCCTGTGTGCGTATCTGTGTGCTGTGGCTGCAGCGTGTGTGTGCCTCCATTGCATCTTTGTATTTGCACATGATACTGTGTGATGCTGTGAGTGCCCATGAGCTTCTATGTGTTTATGTGTGTGTGTTCTTGAGTGTGACCTTGTATAGGTATTCGTGTGTCTAAGTGTGCATGTCTGTGTATGTGCTGATGTGTTTGTATTTGTGATTGTGTGTCTGCTGTTTACATCTCTGTGTGTGTGTATGCTCATGGCATGTGTGTACCTGTGTCTTTGTGTGTGTGCATGCTCATGGCACGTGTGTGCCTGTGTCTCTGTGTGTGTGTATGCTCATGGCACGTGTGTACCTGTGTCTGTGTGTGTGTGCATGCTCATGGCACGTGTGCCTATGTCTCTGTGTGTGTGCATGCTCATGGCGTGTGTACCTGTGTCTGTGTGTGTGTGCATGCTCATGGCACGTGTGCCTATATTTCTGTGTGTGTGTGTGCTCATGGCGTGTGTACCTGTGTTTGTGTGTGTGCATGCTCATGGCACGTGTGTGCCTGTGTCTCTGTGTGTGTGTATGCTCATGGCACGTGTGTACCTGTGTCTGTGTGTGTGCATGCTCATGGCATGTGTGCCTGTGTCTCTGTGTGTGTGTGTGCTCATAGCATGTGTATGTCTCTGTGTACATGCTCATAGCATGTATGCCCATGTCTAAGTGGGATGTGTGTGGGGTTTGTCATATAGCAACCGACCTGTGTGTGCATGAGGATGCTTTCGAGTGTGCACCTCTCTCCAGTCCTCCCTCTCTTCTTAGTCATTTTCTCCCTGTCACCCAAGGATTTATGGGACATTCCAGGGAGGAGGTGGTATCCGGGGAGGGAGACCCTCAGATATGGTCTCATTGCCCTCAGAGCTGCTCTGGGGCCAGAGGGGACAACATTTCCAGGCTCTGAGAGCTTCTCCTGAGAGAAAAGCATCAATCTGCTTGTCAAAGGCAAAATGGCCATTTGTCCCTGTCTGGAAGGACCTGGGGGCAGGGCTGGGCCTGAGTCATCACTGTCTCCCGGGCCCATCACAGAGCAGGGGCAGGGAAAGTGACTGCCGAGCTCAGGGATGGGCAGGCTGGGGGCTGGCACAGATGGGCAGCCTGGGGGTGCCGGCTGCAGCCTGCAAGAGGTGAGAGGGCCAGGAGAGGTGGGGGCAGAGGGAACGGGGCCTGGTCGAGGTTGTGCCGAGGCCGCCTCAAGTGGCAGCTGGGCAAAAGACTGGGGATGATGGGTGAGCCGGGAGGGTCGGGGTGGGGCAGCGTCCCTCTGTGATGGGGCGGGAGGAACCCGGCAAGCTCCGTGCCTAGAGACACTCCCAGCCCTGAGCCTACTCGCAGACTCTGCTGACAGCAGGCCCTGGGTAGGGAAAGGGTCTGTTTGGGGGTTTCCCTGGGGAAAGGACAATCTCCTCTATTTCCTCGCCATTTCCCCTGCAGCCTCTCCCCAGAGTGCCTGGGGCAATCCTTGCAAGTCTTCGCAGCCGTGTGCCTGCCTGACAAAACTGGTGAACTCCCAGAGCTTACACCCTGGGCCTGAGGCCTGGCTGTGCCACTGAGCCCTGACCAGGGGCTCCTCCCTGGGCCTCCGTTCCCACCAGTCCAGTTGGTAAGGCCCTTCCTGGTCTGCCCGTCGATGATCCCAGGGCTGGCAAGGCCTTCCTGGGAGCAAGGGGAGCGGGGGCACTGCTGAACATACTCTTGTCCCCTGCCCCTTCCTGTTCTTTGCCCAGCAGCCTGTCTCTGCCCCCAAAGGTGAGGCAGCTGTGCCGCTGGGCCTTACAGGGGAGTCCACTCCTATTAGGGTAACCAGGCAGTGTGACACCCCAGCACCGAGTGGGCAGGAACCTGTGGCCGCTCAGAGGGTCCTTCTGGGCTTGGTTCTACATCTCGGGGTGTGTGGGTAGAGGAGGGAGCCACAGCTAGGGCTCACAGGGAGGGGAGGAGATGCTGCAAGGGCAGGCAGGACTGGGTGATTTCTCCCTCCTGGTACCAGTGACCCTTCAGCCAGTGAGGAGAGCACATGGCACGTGTTTGTTGGCTCATTTGTGAAATGTTGGCCTATCCCTCACTCTGGGCCAGAGCCTCTCCTGTGACCTAGGGGAACTCAGACCACTTCTAATCTTCTAGGTTTCTGGAATATTAAGGAACAAAGGTCCTGGAATTTTTGCTTTTCTGGAGTTCTCTCCTACTTTGAATCTGGGCTCGCTTTGTGGCTTGCTTGGGCAAATAGAATGCAGCAAAAGGGACATTGTGCAAGTTCAGAGTCTGAGCCTTAAGGGACCTTGCAGCTTTTGCTTCCAGTCTCGCTGTAAAGAAGCCCATGCCAGCTTCCTTGAAGCCCTGTGGAGGGAGAGTGAGGCCCAGCCCACCCTCAGCCACGTTAGTCATCCCAGCTGAGGGACAGGCATGTGAGTGAGGCCATCTTTGTTCCTCCACCCCCCAGTGGAGGCACCAGCTGGCTGCATGTGCATGAGTGAGTCAGCTGAAACCATCTGTTGCAGAGACAGTTTGCCCGACTGAACACAGCTCAGATTGCTGATTTTAGGTCACTAAGTTTTGGGGTAGTTTTGTTTTTTTTATGTAGCAGACACTAACTGAAATAGAAATTTGGACATAGGACTAGTGGTGCTACTGTAACAGAAATTTCAAACATATGGATAATCTTCGGGACTGAGTGGCAGCTGGAGGCTGGAAGATGACAAGGACACTGTTAGTGGATGCTGGAAGGGCAGTGAGAAGACTGTTACTAAAGGCTGGAGAAAAGGCAACCTGTGTTATGTGGGTCAGTTTAGGGTTACTTGTAGGATAGAAAATGTAGCTAATGAACCTGTGGCTCTGGCTAAGGAGATTTTCAGGAAGAATGCTGAAAGGGTCCATTGGCTTCTTTTAGCAGCATGGGATCAGGTATCATAAGAGAGAGGAACTCAAGACGAAATTGTTCAGTTTGCAAACAGAATTTAGAGGCAATACGGAGAGTCTAGGACAGTCTCTCCAGCAAAAGATTCTCAGAATAAGAAATGGTCTCAGGGCAAAGAATGAATCAATATTGTGGCTGTAAGACTCTGTTTAGACTTTAGAAAGATTTAAGCTGTTACCTAGTAGATCCTCTCAGCTAGACAAAAGGGTTTCTAAAACAACCCTGACACCAACCCAAAGTAGGAAGAGGCATAGCTTGGAAAGTATCATGAATATGGCTTTTAAAGCATAGAGTGGCTCCCAACCAGATTCATGGAAACCCACACAATTTTAAAGACAATTGTTCTTGGGAAAAACACTACTAGCTTGGATTAAAAGGAATAGAAATGACAAAATAAAAAGAGGTCTCTCAGCTTCCAACTTTTCACAAGCAGGAAACAGAGAGAGTGCTACCCAGCTGTAAATGTGATCTATTAATATTACTTTTTGTAAAACAAAATGTCTCAGATGGTGAAGCCCAGAGCCCAGAGTGTGAAGGCAAGATCCAAGGAGAACAATAGATTAGGAAACCACTCCCAGGAATCAGAAAATAGGTCCTAATCAAGGAATACTCCTTGCCCCTAGTATTGCGGGAACCGATGACATCTGCCCAGCTAGATTTCAAAATTGCTATGGATCAGTGTGCAGATGGGTGGATTGAAAAATATAAAAATGGCTGTGGAACAGTGACTACATGTTCCTCCCACATACTCCCTTTTTAAATGGGGGTGTCTGTTGGGAGATATTCTATCCCTGTCTCACCATTGTATGGTAATTGTGTTGAAGTCAAATAACTCATCTTTTTAATTCATAAGTCTCTGGATCAACATGAGCTCTATCGGAGGAACTGCACGCTAGGAGCCCCATCAGTCTCTGCTTCTGTTGCTCCCTGATGTTCCTCTGCTTCTGTGCTATGTTTGGGGAACAAGAATTGCTGCTTGGGGGCCCTGATATCTTGGGTGACACCTACTTTAGGGGGAGCACAGGCAGCGCGGCTGGCTTCTGAGCCACCTCAGTCATTCCTCTCTCTTCTTGAAGGATAATACATGCTCACAGCTGAGGAACTCTGTTGGCTGGTTTCCTCATGGTAGAATCCCAGAATCATGGCAGCCTTCCTTCATTTTATCCTGTCTCTGTTCCCTTCACTACAAGCCAGACATGTTTTTGGTAGCATAACAATCTCAAAATGCTTGTGGGTCTTCTGTGTATGACATGAGAGTTCTCTACAGATCCTTCCTTGGTGGCCCCACCTCCACTCCTGGATGCTGCTGAGATGGTTAGTTGTATCGGTGGTTCACACACCTAATTGCTTTAGCACAAGGTGTCCAGCCATACCCTTGGTGTTCTCTCTAGAGCATGCCTTAACATCTTTAATAATATGGACAGGCTGAGAACATTGTGAATCATCAAGTTCTGGTTCCTTTTTGCTTAGCAGTTCCTTCTCAATTTATCTCGTTCCTCTTGCATTTTACTATAAGCAGCAAGGAGAAACTAGGTTGCCCCTTCCATATTTTGCATGGAAATCTCCTCAGCTAAACATTCAAGTTAATCACCTACAAGTTCTACTTTCCACCCAAGATGAGAAAACAATTCAGCCAAGTTCTTTGCCACTTTATAACAAGAACCTTTCCTCCAGTTTTCAAAAACATGAACTTCATTTCCATCTCAGACATCACCAGAGAATCCGTAATGTTCATATTTCTACCAATATTCTGTCCATAATGATATGTTTTCCCTAAGATGATAGAAGCTTTCTCTACTGTCCTCTTCACTTCTTTCTGAGCCCTCATCAGAATGCCCATATTTCTACCAACAATCTCTTTAAGATGATCTCGACTTTTTCTATCATTCACCTAAAAATCCTCCCAGCCTCTACTTACTACCCAATTCCAAAGCCCTTCCACATTTTAGGCAGCACGACTTCTTGGTACCAAAATCTGTATTAGTTGCCTAGGGCTGTCATAACAAATTACCGCAAACTAGGTGGCTTAGGGCAATAGGAATTTATTCTCTCACAGTTTGGTAGGTCAGAAGTCCAAAATCAAGGTGTTAGTAGGGTTGGATTCTTCTGCAGGTTGTGAGAGAGAACCTGTTCCCTGCCTGTCTCTTAGCTTTTAGCGGTTGCTGGCAATTGTCGGCATTCCTTGGCTCATAGCTGCATCTCTCCAATTTCTGCCTCTATCTTCACATGACTGTTGTCCCCATGTATGACCTTTGTGTCTCTGTATGGCCTTCCTAGGACACCATTCATTGGATTTAGGGGCCACCCTAATCCAGTATGACCTCATTTTAGCTAATTATATTTGCAAAGACCCTCTTTCCAAATAAGGTCACATTTGGAGGTTCCGGGGTTTGACATGAATTTTGGGGGGACACAAGTCAACCCAGTACAGATACTACTTTCTTAACTCCTACAACCCCCTGAAGGATACTTGCACAAATGCGTAAGCAGAGGTGGAGAGGAATGAATTTACTTCAAAAGAGACTGTAGAAAGCATCTAGTCCCACATTCTGCCCAAGGCTGTGTTACCCTCCTCGGCATTCATTGTCACCTTCCTTCTCTTCCTGGGCTCTTTCAGTACAGTGTTCACTGGTCACCCCAACTAAAAATCCAACCCCTCACATACCCTGACGTTTTAAACCCTGTGTCTTTGCTTTATTTTCTCCCTAGCATTTATCACCGTTTAACAAAATGCCGGTAGTGTTTTTGCTTATTTTATTTCTTTCTCTTGTTTATTATTTGTCTTCCCCACGAGAATAACCTCTATGAGGACAAGGATTTTTGTTCATTTTATTCACTTCTACATTCCCAGCACCCAGAACAGTGTCTGGCACATAGTAGGTGCTCAATAAAACTTTGTCACGTAACAGAATGCATGCACGAGTAAAGGGATTCCTGGAAAGTGGACATCTAGCTGCTGCAGCTGGGGGGTGGGGGGTGGAGGGGGGAGGGCCCATCCTTTCACTGGGCAAATTTTGCCCTTTTAAATCATTTAGTGAATCATTAGAAAAGGTGGGGTCAGGACTCCAGAGCCCTTGCTTTGTACCCCAGGGGTCTGTTTGACAGTTTTAGACTCTTGGAAAATAATTGGGGTGGTTGGTTGGCTGGAGGTAGGGAATAAAATAAAAGTTGAAATGCTCTGGGGCTGTTACTGCCCTGGTGGGTCATCTTGCCAACTTTGTCCTGTCTCCCCTGGCCCCTGGCTCCCTGACCTCAGCCTCCTTCCCCCGGCTGCCTAGAAACAGCTGGCCCCTGTGCCCTCTCTCTGGCATGTGGGAATTAGAGACAAAAAGTCTCAAAATCACTTTGAACTCCATGAAGGAGGGTGCCAACTAATCTGAGAACATTATTAGTAAAAAGATAATTCCTTTGAAAATGAAAATTGCTGTATCACACAATCTCCCAACCACTGGGTGGAATTAATGAGGAATTTGCTCAAGATTCACAACTTCAAAATGATCTTCCAGGTGGCCAAAGGAAATTCACATTTACACTTCAATCAGAAATTCCTTTGTAGATGGTAAGCAGGGGAGGGTTTAATTTTCTGAGATCACAAGTGGCTGTCCCCTTCCTGAGAAGAAGGGGGCCCGTGATAAAGAGTGCCCTGGTATCTGTGAACTCTCCAGCTAATTAGAAAAGTGAATCTAATTTCACGGATTTCAGCTCCTATTAATTTATCCTGAGCTTGTTGGTAATGAAGCCACGTGTTTGTTTCCTAAGAAGGAAACATCAGAGAGGAAAAGAATGGGTGTGAGGCTGTGCTGTTTATTCTCCTACCTTCATTCTGTTAATTGAGGAAATAACGTGATTTAATGTTTATTACAATGTTATCAGCACAGCACTTGCTTTAGCTACTAAAGGAGCCCTATGCAGTTAGCCCTAAACGGGCTTGCAGTGTCTGCCACAGCTAAGACAGAAGAAAGAAGGAATAGCTGGTGGCAAAGTGGCTAACAAGGTCTGCTGCAGACCCTTCCCTTTGCTAGTTGCTGCTACTTCACTCTCCCCTGTCATATTCAGCAAATATCTATTGAGTATTTCTCATGTTCCAGGCAAGCTAGACTTAGAACAAGATAGCTAGGGATTTTAGAACCTATAGATAACAGTCTTAGACAAATAATTATTTATTTACCATTGTGATAAGGCTTTAAAAAAGAAGTGGCATCTTCCCACATGTATATCTTGTTAGCCCGCTAGGTAGGAAACTTCAGGCATTAGAGACTGGTTTGAGCCTTCCTTCATCAACCAACCCTCTGCAGTCATTACAGGACAAGGCTCATCTCAGCGCTCAGATATTACCTAGAGTATTAACTGCTGAGAGTTTGGCAGTAGAGATTAATAAAGGTAAGTAAATGTTTAAATAAATGTAAAATTCTGGAAGAGGCTGGTATCACCAGTATCTGGACAGACTTGGCACTAACCAAAGACAATGGAGGCTCTGGCCTCAGAGAGCGGAAAAGTTTATTCCCAGATACTGACAAGAGTAGACAACGGAGTCTAGCTCAGGGCAGAAGTAAATTCCAGGGCCATGGCCAACATTAGTCACTTGTTCCAGGAGATGAAAACGTAAGATTTCCTCAACATCAGCCATGGTTAGCACTTTAGTCCCAAGAGACACCTGCCATTCATTTCAGGGAAAGGTGGGTGTGAACAAGGGGACATTTCCTGGACTCCCTTGCAGGAGAGTTCTCGATTCTGCCAGGTACGGCTGGGATATGGAAGTGAGCAGTGCTCGGAGTGGCCTTGTAAACAGCGACCAGATCTCCTGATATGGCAGATATTTTGCAGAAGTGGTCAAAATCTAGCTCCTGTGTGCTTTGCCAGAACTCGCCACTGTCCCATCAAGAGGTGATTCTGTGTCCTCTCTCCTTGAAGCTGGGTGGTCCTTTGTGACTGCTTCTCTCTGTCTCTCTCTGTCTCTCTCTGTCTCTCTCTCTCTGTCTCTCTTGCTTTCCCTTGGAACCCAGCCTCCATGGTGTGAGGAGCCCAGGCCATATGGACAGACCACAGGAGACACAGGAGACACTGGGGGAAGTCTTCAGGGGGACTTTTGAGGAAGGTCTCCTCACTTCTGATAGCTCCAGGATGAGATGGTTTCTCTTCTTTGTCCAGCTGTGATGCCTGAGAACTTCTGTGGCCATTTTCCTCCCACCCAACACATAGAGTGGGGCCATTCTCAGAAAACCACAGAGCAGACTCTGACACCTTCCTTGTTAGCTGTGTGGCCCTAGACCAGTTGCTTCACCTCTCTGGTCCTCAGTTACCACATCTTGAAGTGGGAGTACTGGTCCTACTTCAGAGGATGCAACTGGAGGTTTGTAGCCTGTATCTGATCTGCAACTATGGTCAGCTGACAGACTGTTTTTTTTTTTTTTTAAATATTGAGTTTGTTCATGGGTGTATACAAATGTCCAAACTTACCAAACTGTACACCTCAAATACATAGAGTTTACTGTATGTCAGTTATTACACCTCAATGAAACTGTCAAAACTTGAGTTTGCTGACAATGTTTATAATCAGAAGATCTCACCTAAAACTCTGGATTTCTTGTTTCTCTGGGGAAAAAAAAAAGGAAATATTTGGCAGTGCCAAACCCACATTCCTCTAGATGGGGTGTGCCTGCTTCAGTTTGCCCGGGTCCCACCAGCACCTCTTGCTCAGTTACTTTTGCTGCCGGCCCCTGGAGATGTTTGAGTTTGTGACTCTGACCTACCTGGTGCGTTCGTGGAGAGCCTTGGTACTCGGGCTGTTCCCTGCAGACCAGCAGGGTCCTGGGAGATTGTTAGGAGGGTGGAATCCTAGGCCTCCCCCCAGGGCCTCCTGAATCAAAGCTGCATTTTAACAAGATCCTCTGGTGTTTTTTTGCACACTCAAGTTCAAAAACCACTGGCACTGAAGATTAGAAGTGATGTCTAAAAGTCACCACTAAGGACGAACTGTTGCTGTGTCATTTAATCCTTGAAACAACTCGTTGTGCAGAAGAGTGGTTTACCCGAGTCTCACAGCCGACAGGGGGCAGAGCTGGCATTCAAACACAGGTCTGTCGGACTCGAGATTTTCGCTCTTCCCGCTCTACCTCCTGCCGCTCTGAGAAGGGAAGGAGACCGTATGCAGAGGTGGGGGCCGTAGAAATCACCCAGGAGACCTAAGCTCATCTCGGGGGATCAGACCGACCCCATAGCACGGTGGCAGCTCTCCCCAGGGCCGCCCCAACCTTCACTGCCTTCTCCCAGCGTGTGGCCCAGAGCTCGGTGCAGAGCAGAGGTTCAATGCAGAAGGAAGAAAGGCAGGAGGGAGGAAGGAAGAAAGATATCGAACAGGCCTGTCCTCAGCCCCCTGCCCCAGCCCCCTGCCCCAGGTGAAGGATGGTTTATCAGTTGGGACTTGAATTCAGTGGAGAATGACAGAGATGGAACTTAAACATGTAAGGATTTATTATTATTTTTTCCCCACGCCACGAGAGAGAGAGAGAGAGAGAGAGAGAGAGGTAGCAGTGATGTGTTAATGGTTGGAGGATGTCGAGTCTGCAGTCTGCTTCTCACGGTCGCGGGCTGGCTGCCATAGGTGGATCCTTTGGGATATGGGTAGCAAGAGAGGGAAGCAAGTCTTTCCTTGAAACCTTTAACACACGTCTTCTCGGCCAGAATTAGGCTGGGAAATGTAAGGTTCCAGTTTAGTTTTGTTTTTAGCCTGGCTCCTTTGTTTTGCCACCCACCCACCGCCACCAAATGAAGGCTATATGAGTAAGAAGGAAGGAGGGATGGATATTGAGTAGACACCTGGCGGTTTCTGCCGCAAATGGGAGAGTAGGACCTTATTCCCGGTCCCTGCTGAACTAGAGCAGTCCTCCCAGGTCAGGAGGTAGCTTGCACACTCTCCTGGGTTTAGCTTTGCTCTGGGAGTGAGAAGCGGCCCCTCCATTTGTCCCCCGCTGCCATGGCCCAGGGCGGGGGCTGTCCGCACTCAGTGAGTGTGCGCAGGGCCTGCGATTCCAGCAAGACCGTTGGAGAGGATCCACGTGTCTGGGGACAGCTGGACCACAGCCTCCTGCCCTGGCTGCACACCTGTTAGAAACTATATTTAGAACAGTAAATCTTGGGGTAAGGAAAAGAAAGAAGCCAAAAAGAAAAGAAAAACACAAAAGACGCAGCCCAGAAAATGGGATATTATGCCCGTACAGCAAAGCCACAGCCCACTCCGGGCTGGTTTTTAAGAAGGAAGGAGGGAATGGCTGTGGGCACACTCGGGGGGGCCAGCCTGGATTTAGGAAAACTGCAGCTGACAGGATCTGGGGAGCTGTAAACTCTGCCTGTGCTGGCACAAAGTCCTGTCCTGAGAAGCCCTAGAAATCCCCTTCTAGAATTGGGGCTCCTGAACCTTTTGATTGTGGCACACGTAGGCGGGATCTGAGACTTTGGGCTCTCCTCTCCCCTGTAGTTTCCACTAGGGAAAAAACTCAAGGGTTATAAAGGAAGAAAAGAAATAAACAGGTTGGATTTACCATGCTGCTAGCAATAGAAATGATTCACTTATTAGTTACTTTAGAATAGGAACATACTAAAGGACTTTTGTATGATACTGTAAAACAATTTCCTAAAAACTTAAAAATAACTTCCAATAATTTTATTTTACTTATAAAAGTAGCTGATAGTCACAAGCAGCCCATCACCCATGACATGTTCCTCGACAGACAGTAGGGATATCAAACATGCACGGCCTCGAGGACATACAGGAAAATTATAGGTTAAATATTATTGATGACAATCTGGATCACTATAGACTGTGAAATTAACCTAACAATTCACAAAAAGTTAAATTATAATGTTAAAGCTAAACTAAAACAGACTTTTATAATAAAAACAGCAAGGCCATCAGTAATTAAAAAAGAAAAACAACCCACAGCTAGTTTAGGGTTAACACTGATGAAGTATTAGACATGAGCCTTTCCTGAAAATTGTGAAATTCTACCCAGCTACATGTGTGCTTGCAGGGTAGGAGTTTGACAACATTGCTAAGTATTGTGTCGCAGCCAGTTTTCTTAGCAAAGGACACAATCAGAGTCCTAGGTAATTTTAGTTTATGAATAGCACATTTTAGTAAACTGTCATGACTCATTAGGTTACTAGTAAGTAGCCCTGAGTAGACCAAAAATATGAGAGTCTATAGAAATATGAGTTGCTTGCCTGTGAGAATTGAAGAGACTTGTACTTTTGGGTCACTGTGACCCCTTGGGGGAGCTCCTGTGGCCTGGCAGGGAGCCTCAGGCCACATGTGGCAATTCTGCTTCAACAAGTAGGTCTCCATCCTGGAGGGCTTTTCTCCTGTAATTATCTCTCGTTGGTAGAGTGCAGTAGTATCAAAAATTTTCTGTCTGCTGGGTTATTTCCATTAGCACACACACGGGCTGTAATGATTCCCTTCTTAAAACTTACTTCCTGGCCGGGCGCGGTGGCTCACGCCTATAATTCTATAATCCTAGCACTCTGGGAGGCCGAGGCAGGAGGATCGCTCGAGGTCAGGAGTTCGAGACCAGCCTGAGCAAGAGCGAGACCCCATTTCTACTAAAAAATAGAAAGAAATTAGCTGGACAACTAAAAATATATAGAAAAAATTACCCGGGCATGGTGGCACATGCCTATAGTCCCAGCTACTTGAGAGGCTGAGGCACAAGGATTGGATTGCTTGAGCCCAGGAGTTTGAGGTTGCTGTGAGCTAGGCTGACGCCATGGCACTCTAGCCAGGGTGACAGAGCAGGACTCTGCCTCAAAAAAAAAAAAAAAAAAAAAAAAAAACTTACTTCCTCAACTTCACAGCCCCTCCAGTGACTACCAGCATTCTCTCCTTGCTGCTGCAACAAAACTTCTCAAAAGAGTTGTCTGTGTTGCATCCCCAAGTCCTCTCCCATTCTATCTTGAACTATTCTAAAAGGTTTTTGTCCCCAGCATCCACTGAAACAGCGCTTGTCATGCTTGCCCCTGACTTCCTCCATGGATGCCCCTGTCATTCTTATTAGCATGAGCAGGAGGGTAACCAGCTTATTCCAGTGTGCCTGGGACTGTCTTGGGTTTGAAAATGGGAAGTATCATGTTCCAGCAACCAACCATCTGAGTCCTGGGAAAATCTAGAGTGCAGGTCACCCTAGATTAAGGACCTCCATGTTGCTGAATTCATCGATGAATTCTTAGTCCTCTTCTTGACCTCATGGGGACCATTTAAAAAAATAGCTTTATTGAGATATAATTCACATGCAATAAACTGCACATTTCTAGAGTTTATAAATCAATAAGTTTTGACCTAGGTATACACCCATGAAACCATCACGTAATCAAGGTAATAAATACATCCTTCACCCCCAAAGTTTCTTCATGACCATTTGCAGACTCTCTCCTGCCTCTTACACCTGTGCCCCCTAATCTACAGATGTATTAGTTAGTTATTGCTGTGTAACAAATACCCCCAAAATATATCAGCTTAAAACAGCAAATATCGATCATCTCTTGTTTTCTGTGGACCAGGAGTGTGGGCACAACATACCTGGGTGCCTCTGCCTCAGAGTCTCTCCCAAGGTTGTAACCAAGGCATTGGCCAGGGCTGTGATCTCATTTCACAAGCAAAATGGGAGTCACCATCTTTCTATTCTAATCTCAAAAGTGACATCTCATCGTTTTTGCCATATTCTGTGAATATGAAAAGTGAATCACTAGGTCCTGCCCACTCTCAAGGGGAAGGAATTACACAAGGGTGTAAATCCCAGGAGGTGGCTGTTGTTGGAGCCATTTCAGAGATTGACCACTACACCAGGCAACCATTGATCTGCTTCCTGTCACTGTCTTCAGTTTGCATTTTCTAGAGTTTTATTTGAGTGGGATCATACAGTATTTACTTACTTTTTTATCTGTCTTCTTACACTCAGCATAATTATTTTCAGTTTGATTTGTACTGTTGAATTTATTAAAAGTTCATTCTTTTTATTGCTGAGTAGCATTTCATGGTGTAGATACACCACAATTTGTTTTTTCATTCACCTGTTGATGGACATTTGAGCCATTTATAGTTCTTAGCTATTATAAATAAATCTACTGTGGACATTCATCTATAAGTCTTTTTATGGGTATATGCTTTCATTTCTTTTGAGTAAATACTTAGAAGTAGGAAGGCTAGAACATATGGTAGATATATATTTATCTTTTTAAGAAACCGGCAAATTGTTTTCCAAAGTGGTGCACTATTTTATACTCCCACCAGCAGTGCACGAGAGATCCAGTTTCTCCATGCCCTTGTTAGCACTTGGTATGGTAAGACTTTTTTATTTTAGTCATTTTTATAGCTATGTGGTGATATTTCATTGTGGTTTTAATTTGTATTTCCCTAATGCTTAATGATGCTGAAAAGCTTCACATTTTTATTTGCTGTCTGCACATCTTCTTTGGTAAAGTGTTTGTTCAAATATTTTGCCCATTTTTAATTAGGTTGTTTGTTTTCTTATTATTTGGTGTTGAGAGTTCTTTGTATATTCTGGATACATGTCCATTAGCAGGTATATGATTTGCAGATATTTTCTTTTAGTCTGGAGCTTGTCTTTTATTTTCTTAACAGTACCTTTCAAAGAACAGAACTTTTTAATTTTGATGAGGTTCAATTTATCAATTTTTCTTTCACAGATTATACTTTTTGATATCGTATCTAAGAAGTCTTTGCCTACTCCAAGTTCGCAAAGAATTTCTTCTATATTTCCTTCTAAAAGTTTTATAGTGTTAGTGTTTACATTTAAATCTATTATTCACTTTGAGTTAATTTTTGCCAATGGTGCAAAATATGGATTGAAGTTCAATTTTTTTTTGCTTGCATATGGATGGTCCAATAGTTCCTACATCATTTGTTGAAAAGACTATGTTTTTTCCATTGAATTGCCTTTGTGTTGTTGCTGATGATCAGTTGTCCCTGTGGACCTATTTCCAGATTCTGTTTTCTGTTTCATTGTTCTATTTTTGTCTTTACAGCAATACTTTTGATAACTGTAGCTTTATAATAAGTCTTACAGTCAGGCAGTGTTAGTCCTCCAACTTTGTTCTTTAACAAGGTTGTTTTGCTTGTCTAGGCCTTTTGTATTTCAGTGTGAATTTTAGAATCAGCTTGCCAATTTTTAGAAAGAAAGCCTGCTGGAATTTTGATTGAGATTTCATGAAATCTATACATTAATATGGAGAGAACTAATATCTTATTGAGTATTCCAATAATGAATATGGTATATCTCTCCATCTATTTAGGTTGTCTTTAATTTTTCTCAGCAATATTTGAAGTTTTCAGTGTTTAGGTCTTTCACATCTGTTTTCATATTTATTACTAATTATTTCATATTTATTTATGTTATCATAAATGGTATTTTAAAATGTTTCAACTTCTGATTGTTCATTGCTGGCATTTAGAGGAATTATCAATTTTTGTAAATTGATCTTGTGTCCTGCAACTATGCTAACTTATTAATTCTAGTAGCTTTTTTGTAAATTCCATTAGCTCTTCTACATAGGAGATCCTGTCACCTGCCAATAAAGACTGTATTCTTTTTTTTTTTTTTCTTTTTCCTTGCTTAAGTTGAGCACTGGCTAGGACCTGCAATATAATGTTGAAGAGAAGTAGTGAAAGAAGGCATCCTTGCCTTGTTCCTGATCTTAGGGGGAAAGTATTCAATCACTGTCACTATGATACTAGCTATAGGTTTTTCATAGATTTTCTTTGTCAAGCTGAAGAACTCTCTTTTATTCCTACTTTGCTGACAGTTTATTTATTTTTTATCATAAAATGATGTTGGATCTTGTCAAATGATTTTTCTGCATCTATTGATATGAACATGTTTTTTCTTTTTTAATTTGTTAATACGGTGAATCACACTGATTGATTCTCTAATGTTAAACCAAACATACATTCCTTGGGTAAACCCTACTTGGTCATGATGTATTTACCTTTTTTTAAATATTGTTGAATTTGATTTGCTAAAATTTTATGTAGAATTTTTACATTTATATTCATGAAGAATATTGGTCTGTAGTTTTTTGTCCTTGTTATGGCTTGTCTGGTTTTGGTAATAAGGTAATGCTAGCCTCATAGAACGAGTTGGGAAGTATGCAGCCCTCTTCAATTTTTTGTAAGGATTTGTGCAGAATTGGTAGTTTTTCCTCCTTAATGTGTGATACAATGTTTGGAGGAACTTTTCCTCCTATAATCTTTGGTGAAGCCACCTGGACTGGAGTTTTTTTTGTGTGTGAATTTTTAAATAATAAATTCAATTTCTTTGGTAGATATAGGGCTATTCAGATTATCTATTTCTCCTTGAGTGAGCTTTGGTAATTTGTATCTTTTAAAGAATTTGCCCATTTTTATCTACGTAGACATAATACTAAGTTGTTCATATTTCTCCCTTATTATCCTTGTTATATCTGTAGAATCTGTAGTGATATCATATCTCTCATTCTTGATATTGGTAATTTTTTTCTTTTCTCTTTTCTTTCCTTAGCAGCCTAGCTACAGGCTTATCAATTTTATTATCTTCTCAAAGAAGTTGCTTTTGCCTACATTGATTTTTTTTTCCTATTGGTTTTTTGTTTTCTATTTCATTGATTTGTCTTCTGATTTTTTTCTTTCTTCTGCTGACCTTGGGTAATCTGCTCTTGTTTTTCTTTTTCTTAAGGTGGAGGCTATGATCACTTCTTTCCTAATACAGGTGTTTAATGCTTAAACTTCTAAGTTACTGCTTAGAATTTTGATATGTTTATGTGCTTTCATTTTCTTTGATCTTCTGAGACTCCCAGCTACATAGCCTCAATTTGGGGTGTTTCCAGGCTCTGCCTGAGCCCCACCTCCCTGCTTCAAGTCCTGGAAACTCTCTCAAAGCAGTAAGCTGGGATAATTGGCTGGCTTAGTTTATCTGTTTCCTGTCTCTCGGGGAAACTGTCCTTCATTGCTTGATATACAGTGTCTTGAAAACCATTGTTTCATATGTTTTGTCTGATGCTTTTGGTTGTTTCATGTGGCTGAATTCTACCAGACAGTAAAAGAACAATAATTCTAATACAGTATAAATTCTTCCATAGAATTTGTATAGGACAAGATAGAATATCCTTATATAACTTTTGTGAGACTTGTATAACCTTGATTAAAGAAAAAAACCAGATGAGGCAGTATGAGAAAGGAAAATTATAGCTAATCTCACATGGATAACAAAGTAGAAATCCTAAACAAAAGAATAGCAAGCAGAATCCCACAAGGGGTGAAAAAGATAGTACATCATGTTCAAATGCGGTTTACCCAGGAATGCAAGATTGACTTAATATTAGCAATCTTTTACTGAGGCAGAAAGAGATTCATTTTTGGTTTAATTGTTTCATTTTAGATTTGATTTTTGTATATTAATTTTAAAATTAAATTTTATCTCATCATTATGGAGAATATTTATATGGTTCCAAAGTCAAATCTATAAAACAAGATACATTCTAAGAAGTCCAGCTCAGGCCCTGTCCTCTCCACTAGTTTTCTTCTCTCCCTTTTTAGGTAATCATTTTTTAACAAAAAAAGAAATATTTCCATTAAAAATATAATTATATCTGACCGCTTTTTAGATAAATGGTAACATATTTAAATACACATGTTTCCCGTCTTACTTTATTTACCTAAAGATATAGCTTGGAAACCCCTCTTTAGTGGTATATAGAAATGGCTCTCATTCCATTTTACAGTGGCATATAATTCCATGATATAGATATAGGGGTTGAGCATCTCTTACCCAAGATGCTTGGGACCAGAAGTGTTTTAGATTTTGGGTTTTTTTGGATTTTGGAACATTTGCACATACATAATGAGATATCTTGGGGATGGGACCCAAGTCTCTAAACATAAAATTAATTTATGTTTCATATATACTTCATACACGTGGCCTGAAGGTAGTTTGATACAATATTTTTAATAGTTTGTGCATGGAACAAAGTTTTGACTGTGACTCACCACATGAGGTCAGGTGTGGAATTTTCCGCTTGCAGCATCAGGTTGATGCTCAAAAAGTTTCAGATTTTGGAGCATTTTGGATTTTGGATTTTCAGATTAGGAATGCTCGACCTGTACTAGAATTTATCTAACAATCCCCTATTGTTGGGTGGGTGAGTGAGGGGGGACTTTTGCAGTTACAAATAGCTTTAATGAACAGGCTCGCTCATGTGTCTTTTTGCCATTTTATATTTGGGATATGTTCCTAGAAGTGGGATTGTCGAGTCAGAGTGCACGCAGAGATAATTTTGTCAGATTCCTTTTCATAGGGATTGTATATTTTGCATTCCTACCACCAAAGTATGGAAGTGTCTATTCTCTAGAGCTTAAACAGAGTGTGTTGTCAAAATTTTGATTTTTTTTGCCAGTCTAATAGATGAGAATGAAATCTCAGCTTTCATTTGCATTTCTATTATTATGAGCAAGGTCGAGCATCTTTGTGTATGGTTAAGAGCCATTTGCATTTCTTTTCTGTTAATAGTCTGTTCATATTCCTTGCTCATTTTTCTATATAGTTGTGGTCTTTTCTATTGCGGGAACTTTGTTAAATATTAAGGATATTAACTCTTTATAATATGAGTTGAAAATATTTTTCCTCTGTGTGTTGGTTCAGACTTTTTCCCCAACACACGGAGTCCAGAGGTAGGGACTGTCACACTGGCTCAGTGGCCCACCGGTGTCAGGGCAGCCTCTCTGAGGCCCTCCAGGCACTTCCCTCACAGGTGCATTAGGACTGTGTTAAAGGCAGGTAGGCCCAGGAAGGGATGGCTCCAGAGACACTTGTCTCTTTGTCAGGAAGGCAAAAGCTTTCTCGGAAGCCCTCCGCAGATTTGCGTTCATATTTAATTGGCCAGAACTATGTTACAGGCCTCTCACCTCCAGCTTCGGGAGACCTGGGAAAGAAAGCATGTCATTCTCCCAGTCTCTGGAGTGGAGGTGGGCAAGGTGAAGGAGCTTGAAACGCGTGCTGAGTTATCCGACCGACTACCACGGACAGGAACAGGCAGGTTTAGCCCAAACAGAAGACCCATTCTTTCTCCCATTCTGTGGCATGTGTGCAAATCCACAGTGAACCAGTAGTTGGGCTCATATCTCCAAAATGTATCAGTAGAGGTTCAGGGTCCTTCCATCCGCAGCAAGGAAGGCGAGATGACATCTAGAGACTGGTGTTCCTCAGCAGGAACCTGCTGTTAAGGAACACGGCTGAATTGGGAGCATGTCCAGAGGACAGTGACCAGGTCAGGAGAGCAAGGGCCCCCTGAACCCTGCCCTATCAAGATCAACTGAAAGATTTGGAGATGTTATGCTAGAGAAGATATGGAAGGGAACAAGACATGTCTCATTGAAAACCTGAAGGCCTGGCACGTGGAGAAAATTAGATTGGATCTGTAGTAACGGTGCATGATACAGTGAGGCAGATTTCCATTCATTTTAAACAAGCGGTTTGCACTGATTGGGATGGGTTGCTCCATGGGGTTGTGAGCTTCCTACCCTGTGTGTATCAGCCTTGCTGTTCTCAGCTTTTATCCTCCACCTCTGTGTGTCCACGAGTCTCCAATCTGTGTCTCTAATCCAGACCTGTCCTCTAGGCTCCGGGTTCTAGATCTCTGTCTTCTTCACCCCACAATGAAGCCCTTTCTTGCTCTTAGTCAGATCAGTCAGGGTCTAACCAGGAAATAGAAACCTCGTGAATATTTAAAACAGAAGGAGTTTAGTGCAGGGGATTTGTTAAACAGGTGACAGAAGGGCCGAGAAGTCAAACGGAACAGTGGGATAACTCAAAGGTTCGTGACAGGAGGCAGCACCATCACCTTTAGGCTGGAGGGTCACCCAGCAAGAGCTGGAACCACAGTGAGCTTGTCTGGCAGGAGCGGGAGGAGACACAGCAACTGCCAGCGATTCTGTTACAGCAGAGGCAGAGGGAGAGAGCGCCTGGCTCCCCTCACCCCCACCCAATTTCCTGCCAGTGCTCCCCGGTGGCTAAATGCAACCGGAAGCCAGGTGACACATGAACCTGGGAACTGCAGCCCTACAGAGCAGGAGAAAGGTCAGGAAAAGCCCAACAGAGCACAGATACACAAGGCAAGGAGGGATGGAAGGGCTTGTAGGTTTTGGGCGCTGTGGGTAGGTAGGGCTGGGGCACCGGGAAGAGGGTTCTCCCAGAAGCAAACTCTGAGCCAGGGGTTTGATGCGAGCGATTTATGAAAAAAGTGTCCCAAGGAGCCATCAGTGAGGCAGTGGGCAGAAGCAGTGTCGGAAGGGGAAGAAGCCGATGGAAAGAGGGATTTCAGGTTGAGTCCCCCCATGGGGAGCTCTGGAGTATAAATCGGCTCTGCGAGTTTGCACCTGCGCAGGTGAGAGAGGTAGGCATTTTACCCCTGTACCAGGTGGCCCTTGCTGCAGGGTGAGAGGGGTGGGGAGTTAACTGGCCCTCTGGCCCTCTGACTCTGGTCTGTGGATGTGCGTGGGGCAGCCCAAGGGTGACCTCTGCAGCACACAGAAGCCGGGTGGGACCACAGCACTGGAAAGGGGACATGAGAGGGAGCTGGCTGGCCATTGAGGTGCATGCAGGTGGGGAGGTGATGATGGATGTCACCTGTGGACATGGCCCTGATTAGGCATGAGGTGGAAAGTAATACATGACATCAGAGAGGTTTAGATAAGTACTGTGGGCTGGGGGTTGGTGGGGGGAAGGAGAGGTTTCTTCTCTTCTCAACTGTGGTTTATGATGAGAAATTTATTGTAGTGACTGTCAGAGATGTAGAAGTGCCCTTAAGATGCTGCACGAGTCCCACCGAGGTAGAAGTATAAAATTCCTGTGGAGACAGTAACAGAACTCTTCCTCTGATCACGGACTGGGCTTTCAACTCCCCGGCGGATGTTGGACAAGGCACAAGGCATCCTTGTTATCTCCTGGCTCTGGGGCCATGTTCTCCGCACTGCAACTTTGTTTCTTGCACCAAGGAGACCGACCCTGCTGTCTGCTCGGGATGTCTAGGGACCCTGCAGATGCCTGGTGTCTATCTCTGCGCAGTCCCCGTCTCTGGGTGCGACTCTTACCACTTTTTCTTTTCCAAATGGTCTGGAACACCCCATCCCCCAAATAATAGGGGGGCTCTCTGTTCTCTCTCTTTAAGAAGCTCATTTCTAAATATAATCCTGGTGTGTTATGGGTAGATGTAGCGATACAGTTAATGAGTCTCTAATGTGGACAATTATAACCTAGAAGGCAGCATGGCGTGGTTCTCCCCCACTCACGTGCACAGACTGATTCGGTAACATACACCCACTCATAATTATAATCTGGTTCTCTGAGAAAATACTGTACCCAGGCCTCACAGACCAGAGCACACACAGGCACACAAATACCCATGAGTCCTCACGCTCTCAGAAACGGCCACTGTTGGAGATGCGTTTGGGGTGTGTCCCCAGATGACACCCCCTTCCCAGGAAGGACCTGCCATGGCACCTGTGGAACAGGTGGGCCAGGTGGCTGTGCTCATAGCAGGTGGTCCTGCCCTCTCTCCCATCAGCCATACATTGGACCAGATGGTCACTTGCCCTTGGTTTTATAAGCACCAGGGCTTTTAGGGATTCTTTGGTGGCAGGAAGCAGAAACCAATTTAGGGTTTCTTAAGAATCAGAGGTATCCACAGAACACAAGGGCAATGACAGAAGGGTCTTGAGAGGGACTGGATCTCAGAACAAAAAGCCATCTTCAACCAAGGCAGCAAGTTTCTTTTTCTTTTTCTCTTTAGGGCAGTGAAGCGCTTTCATCTCTCATCTGCTTCTCTCTTTTATTCCCCCTCTCTCTTCTGTCTGGCTGAAATACCTGCATTCAAATCACTTGCAGCATTCATTAAAAATTCAGAGCCCTGAATCTCTGGGGATGGAGCCAAAGAAACTACATTTTTAACAAATGCCCCAGGTGATCCTTTGGCGTGCGAAAGTTTGAGAAGCACTGTCTAAGGAGCTACATAATTCAAACATTGACATATGTCTTTGAGACATGCCCTCCCAGCCACAGTGCCACCAACCCACTAATTTGCATGTCCGTGTCCCAAGCTCAGATTTCTGGGAGCGAGAAGCCAACCAACTCAGCACAGGGCAGATGTCCTGGTCCAGTGAGCCGAGGCTGTCAGTGAGGGGCACGGTCTTGCCCCATCAGAAGGTGCAGACGCTGACGGGATAGGGAAACTGCCCAGCTAGTCTGTTACAGTGAGATGTTCCCAGTTCCTGATCCCCTGATTCCCTTTTACTTAAGTTGGCTCAAGTGGGGTTTTTGTAGTCAAATGACTCCTGGGCACACGTTGTCACTCACACGCAAGCAGGCATGCACACGGCCCCACGGCACACCCCTCGTTCTGGGCACTGTGAGAGAGGTTTGTTCTGGCAATGATCTCTTTGCAGCTCAGTAAGACTATAAAAAAGGTGGGGGACCTTGATTAATTATATATCTTACATTCAATGAAACATAATATTTAATTTAAATAATTGCAGGAGGCGGCTTTGATACTTTGATTTGTTTCTTGGAACAAATGGCTTCTCCCTGTTCCTGGCCTGCTGAGTTGATCTGTCATGATGAAAGAGCAACCCGGTCTGTCCCTTTCACAGGATTTTTGTCCCAGAAAATGATGAAACACTTTCCAGGCTGAAAGTGGGGGCTGCAGTCACTTTGGCAGCTTTGAAAAGGACATGCCAGGGAAATCTATCCATTTTATCTTTTCTAAACAATAACAGGTTGGGGAGATGAGTGGCAGCCTGAGAGGTTGACTGGGGGGGGGGGAGGGCAGGTGTTCTGTGCAGATGGCCCTGCAAGCATGCTAAGGTGGGCGTGGGCACCCTCTCTCAGTCTCTCTCACACTAGATCTGCCATGTCTCCTGATCGTGGCCACACCCTCCTTTGTGTTGGGGACTGTCCATCCCTGTGGACTCTCAGCAGTTGAAAGAAAAACACCTTCTTCTCCTAATGGCCCTGTCCCCATCAAGGTCTCCAGAGGTGGAAGGTAGGTGGCCTGGTGACAATCCCAGACAATTCCACAACACTATAACACTGTAAAACCTCTTGCAAAACTAGAACCCTGACAAAACAGGCTAGGAATTCCTGTTGTGACAAAAGCTTCCAGAGTTCAGGTGGCCGGAGGGTTCATGCCAAGATCTGCTTGGACGAAGGACTCCCAGAATCCTTCCCTAGCTGGAGCTTCCAAAGCCATGCATGCGGCTGAGTCAGGGCCAGCTGGCTGAGTGCATCCCTGGGACCATCCCTCTTCCCTTCCTGAAAGACGAGAGACTTGGCGCAGAATGTAGGTCAAGTCTGTGCCTGAGATTCTTCCCTCTTTTTCCAAGACAAAGTCTGGGAAGTAGCTGGGCTGGGAGTGGTTTGGGACGGGGAGGAGGAATCTAACATTAGTCGAGCGTCTCTGATGTGTTAGACACTGCGGCTGGCATGTGAATGTCATTGCGTTGGATCCTCACGAGTTTGTGAGCTAGGGAGGTGCTTTGCAGATAAGGAAACTGAGGCCCTGAGAGGCCGTCCCTTCTAAGGTCACGGAGTTAGCAGGAGGCAGAGCCAGAGTTTTAAGCTACCCTGACTCTAGGGGGTCTCCTTTTCCCACTGGCCCTGCTACAGGAGAAAGGTGAGGTGGGGGCTTCCTTTGCAGGGGGGGCCTTGTTCCCCAACTCCTAAGGCTCACAGCAGTGGAGAGGGGGTGGGGAGGCCCGGTGGCAGCCACACCTCTTCCGCTTGTCAGTGAGTGGCCGCAGGGCCAGACTGCCTTGCTGGCTATTCTCTCTCCTGCTCAATCTGAAGTTAAACAAACGGCAGTGACAAAAAGGAAGCCTCTTTGCCTTTCCTCCACTTCCAGCCACCGTTTTCTCTCTACAGGCTGACGTACTGCCTTCCCAGGGGAGCTGCTTGGAAAAATTACCCAAACGCCACGTCTGCACTGCCTCACCATCCTCTCCGTGCAGTGCCAACCCGGCTCCCCCTCCCCTGCTCCCCTGTAGCCGCCCACCACGGCCGGCCACGCACCACCTTCTTGCTGCTAAATTCCTCGCACACTTCCCGTTCGCATGTTATTTCACTTCTCAGCAGCATCCACTGCTGGCCTTTCAGTTCCTCTTCATACCTCCTTTTCCCTTTCCTCCATGACAACATATTCTCTGGAGTTTCCTCTTGGCTACTCTTTCTCCATCCCCTTTTAGGGCTCTTTCTCCTCCATCCAACCTGCAAATGTGCAAGTTTTCCAGGGCCGGGCCTCAGCCTCTGCCCTTCTCATTCCACGCGCTATCCACTCCCACCACTCCATGGCCTAGATCCCTCCATGTCCTGTCCCCAGCCTGCATGGCCCTCCTGCGCTCCGGATCACGTATCCGACTATCTACCTAAGGGGATGGCAAGTTTTTCCTGTAGTGGACCAGATAGGAAATATTTTAGGTGTTGTGGGCTAAATGGTGTCTCTTGCAACCATTCGACTCTGCCACTCTTGTGCAAACTCAACCATGGGCAACAGGAGAGCAAATGGGCGTGGCTGTGTTCCAAAAACACTTGTTTAGAATTGTATATAATTTTCATGTGTCAGGAAATATTGCTCACCTTTCGATTTTTTTCAACCATTTAAAAATTTGAATTTTATATAATTTTCACATGTTGGGAAATAATTATTTTCCTTTGGATTATTTTTAATCACTTAAGCGTGTAAAAACCGGACGGCAAGCCAGATGCGGTCTGCGGGCTGTAGCGTGTTGCCCCTTGGTCTGTGTGTTGGTCATTTGGCTGTCTCATAGACCTCTCCCTGAAGCATGTCCAAAATGTCACTCTGGACTTCTGCCTCCAGACCTCAGTGTCCCCAGCTCAGTGAAGGACCCTTTCACATGCACAGCCACTCGTGTGAGAAACCCGAGCAGGCGTGGGGATCCTGTGGCCTTCTCGGTCCCTAAGTGTGGCCTCTTGACCAAGTCCAAATTTTACAGAACAAATCCTTTTATTACAAGGGGTGCAGCAGAGGAAGATGAAGCTTTTCTTGCCTCCTTTGGTGCTTGGAAAAGAGCAATCTTGAAATCAGACGGCCGCAGCTTCCTTGATGGTTCCTTTTCCTCCTTCCCAGTCCCATCTTCCAATTACCAAGTCTGTTGATTCTCCCTCCGAAATACATGTAGCAGGATAATAGTTCGAACTGTCTACTATGGTTTTCATTCTGAAAGTTTTGAGTTGGCGCACTCTCATCTCCTTCAAGTGTCTTCTCAAATGTCACCTTCTCCACAAGGTCCAGCCCGGCCACCCTTTCTAGAATGGCAACTTTTCCCCATCGCTGATCCCCTCCACCCTGTTTTTTAAACCATCGTCTTTGCACTTATCACCTGTAAATATGCCATAAAATTTACCGTTTATGATTGTTATTGCTTACTGCCCGTCTCTCTCGGCTAGAATGCCAGCTCTGCGTGGGCGGGGATTTTTGTCTGTTTTGTTCACTGCTGGTCCCAAGCACCTAGAGCGGTGCCTGGCACCCAGAAGGGGCTCAGCCGACACGTGTGGACCGTGGACGTCTGCTGCTGAGCCCCACCTACCTTCACGGGGAGGGCAGGATCAGCTGAGACCAAAGAAGTCATTGCTATTCGTAAATGCGACCCTTTAAAGCAGTGGTTCCTGATGCTGGCTGCCGTCAGGATCACCTGGGAGCTGTAAGAGTCTCACTGCTCAAGGGAAGCCACAGGAATGGGAACTTTTCAGGCCCCTGCAAAGTTCAGCCAAGGGTAAGCACCACTGCTTTAAAGCAATGGAAATTACAATGGTCAGAAAAGCAAGACTTTCATTTGAAAAAGCCAGGCTTTGCAGGGTGGGGGGAAACAAAGATTTGTGGGCTCTGAAGGTCAGGAGCTTAGGTGGCTGGGGGTCTGTGCAGGGAAGAGAGTAGAGGTGGAGATACAGGTTCAGTTGGGTGGCAAGAGACAGGACCAGTGGGGACATGGTGGAGGCTGGTACCTCTGTCCCTATCATGGCTCAGGCTAGGGTGGGCTGGGTATGCACAGGTGGAGGAGCCCTTTGTCTCATTCCTTCTAGAACCCTGTGAATATCAATGGTGGAACATTTAGGCAGGCGGGACCTGAAGTAGCCTCTCTGTTGAATCTCTCCCTGAGACCCTTTCACTTCCAGGGGTGCATGGAGGGAGTAAGGAAATGTTCCTGGGCCCTAGAGAGGGCCAAGCAGGTGGCTGACAATGGGGACCACTGTGTCGTGGGACAGGGGAACCCATGGGGCAGTGAGAAGGACAGTTCCAGGCCAGCACAGGCCAGAGATGGTGTCAGTCTCAGAGGACCAGCAAAGGTGGGTGGTGGGTCAGAGGAAAGTAGGCCATTTCACACTTAATCTGCTGGGAAAATGGACCACGAGTCATGCCAGCAGTGGACACTGTTGCAGGAAGGGAGCGGGAGCCCAGGCTGACACCCAGGCAGGACTGGTCACCTCTGCAGGGTTTAGCAAGGACCAAGAGCCCCTTCCCTGGCTACGCAATATCTTCCAAGCCATGTTTGGTCTCACTTGTGTTTTTTCTTCATGTAACTTGCGCAACCATCATTACATGGCGACGTGAATAATTGCTCAATGATTATTTTCTATCTACACTGTAAGGCCCACGAGGGCTAGAGCCACGTCTGCATCCCCAGAGGCTAATACGGCACCTGGCACACAGGCATGGATAATTATTTTAATAAACAAATAGAGGAGCGAGTGGGAGTCACACCCGTAGTCCTCGGCTGAGGAGCTGAGCCAGGACTCCAGGCACAGGGGCTGCTGCAAGCTCACCAAGGTGCTGCTGGGAGGAGGGAAGCCTCCTCCTTGGGTGCCTTGAGGACGGGCCCACGCATGTTTGCTGCTTTGAGTAGGTCTAAGCTTATCTCCACATGACTGGGCAGTGCATGGGGCTCCTCAGTCTTGGAGACAGGTGTGTGGGGCTGGGCCACATGTCACATGGCATCCTGCCTCAGCCCTGGCCATCTCCACACTTGGCTCCCCTGACACCTAGAGGGGCCTTGTCCCGGCCAGGGGCTTTCCCAGCTCCCTTCCCACCCCCACTCTGTCCTTCCCCATCGGCTGCAGGGCTTCCCCTCCCCACCCTCCCGCCACCACCAACCCCTCCACCAGGGGCTCCTGCCTTCCGCCCTCTTCCCAGTCTCTTTCCCGTTTCTGGACCAAAGGCCCCATAAAAAGTCACTTTGGCCTCAATCAATAGACCATCTCTTTAACAAGAGAGATGCTGGTTTGCAGAATGGAGCCTCCCAGGCTGGGGTGGGGGCAGAGCGGGCCCTTGCAGACAGCTCTGCATTTCCGGATGATGCATTAGGCTGTATCAGCAGATTTTTGCATTTTATGAGGACATATATGACTCCCTAAAGAAACCTTAACAGACAGGGAATCGCAAAGGTGGGAGAGTGGGAAGAAGAGGGAGGGAACATAATTCTAAAAGTTATGAGAGTACTGCTCAGGTTCAGCTCTCTCTGCCACCATCTCGTTCCTAGTTTAGAGTCTTTAAGGGCACCAGTGGCATCGTTCACCTAAGAAATCCACTCACAGCCTGAACACAAGTTCACCCAGATACAGAACACACACGACATGCGCATCATGCTCTTTGCTGTCACTCACCACCGCCCTATGTCTGTGACGCTGCTCCTTTGGCCAGATGTGCTGCCCTCGCCATTCTCTCCCTTCCACTACCCTGCCAGCCCCTGGTCCTCTCTGATACATTCACCCCCTTTTCTGTCACCATTGTTAGGGAGCACCCTGGCCCAGTCTCCTGGTTAAAGGCCCTCGTGACACCTTGTGCCTCCCTTTTTCGGAGGCATCCTCTGTAGTTGGAATTTGACATTTATTTGTATATTCAATTGACACATGCCTCACCTACCAGACCATAATCTGCAAGTGACAATGCCTGTTTTTCTCTATCCTCCACACTTAGCATATTGTCTGGTACATAGCAGATCCTCATTAAATAATTGCTGAATGAATTAATGGACGTGGTAGGCAGCTTCTGAAACAGCTCCAGTGATCCCTGCCTGCCGGTAGTCGAGCTCTTTGTAATCCTCTCCCCTTGAGTGTGGGCGGCACCTAGTCACTTGCATCTAATGAATGGGAGACAGCAAAGGTGCAATGGACTGAATGTGTCACCCTAACACTGCTGTATTAAGATCTAAACTCCTGATGTGATGTACTAGGAGGTGGGGCCTTGGGGTGGCATTAGGTCATGAGGGTGGAGCCCTCATAAATGGAGTTAGTGCCCTTATAAAAGGGATCCCAGAGAGCTGTGTCACCCTCTCTACTATGTAAGGCTACAAGAAGATGGCAGCCTGCATCCCGGGAGGGAGCCCTCACCAGAACCTGACCATGCTGCACCCTAATCTCAGACTGCCAGCCTCCAGATCTGTGAGAAACAAACTTCTGTTTATGAATCACTCCGTCTATGGTATTTTGTCATAGCAGCCCGAATGGACTAAGACAAAAGAGGATAGGTGTCGTCTCTGAGATTAGGTTCCCATCCTGGTCTCTCTCTCTCTCAACGCTCTGGCTCTGAGGAAGCCAGCTGCCAAGTTGCGAACTGCTCTACAGAGAGGCCGTGTGGCGAGGAGCTGGGGGTATCCTCCAGGACAGCTGGTGAGAACTGGCTCCTGCCACAGCCACGTGAGCCGAGCTTCGAGGTGGCTGCAGACTGGGCTGAGCCCTTGACTGCAGCTTTACGAGAGACGCGGAGCCAGAGGACCCAGGTAAGCTGTGTCAAATTCCTGACCCACAGAAACTGTGTGCTGCTGAATGTTTTAAGCCACTAAACTGAGGTCATTTGTTACGCAGCAGTAGATAACGAATACAACAGACAACAACCAATAACCCATCAGGCACTGAAGCCTGTCCTCATTGTGTGATCGAATACATTCAAGTATCCCCCTCCACATAGCTCCACCCTCATGTTACCGCACAGGAGCAACGTTTTGTGTAGACACACCTCCCCCTATACACACACAGACGGGCCCTGAGAGGTGCTCTCCCCTCCTCTGTTTCTGCCACCTTACAACCCTATTTAGGTGGATATCACCCAAAACCCTCCCTGTGCTGGGCCAGAGTGCCAGGCCCACTTGCGAACCAACCCCTGGCCCTGCTGCTGAGCCCCTTGTCCCTGCCAGACCCTCCTACCCAGCTCTGTGTCACCACCGAGGCCGGAGTTACCAACTGCCCAAGTATCTCGGCTAAGAAGGCAATGGCAGGGGGAGTTGTCCCTCTGGCACCTCCCCGCCATCTGGCTCTGCCCCACACAAGGCCTGTGTGTGCTCCTGCCCGCAGCTCAGCCCCTCTCCTGCTGTCAGCTGCGGGCCTGCCTGGCCAGCATGGAGGGAACAAAAGAGAACTGTTCTCAGCCCAGAGCCTCCCCCAGGCTGGGCCACAGGGGCTGGGCATACCTGGCGAACAGGAAATCCCCTTCTCCTCCCTTGCCCCGTCCCTGCTTCCCCAAGGCTCGGGAGGGAAGCCTCTGTTAGCCTGGGCTCCCAGGGCCCTTCTCTGGGAGTGGTTTCTGCAAGTACGACCACCGCTTAAGCTGTAAGGGAAGAGGCTTGCATGGCGGTGCTGGGAGGGGCTGATCCCTAGAGACCTCTAAGCCAAGCAGATGCGCCGTCAGTAGCAGAGTATCCTCTACTGAGGGGAGGAGGGTGAAGGTGTTGACAAGTAGAAGTCCAGGAAGCCTGCATGCGTTCTCCTCTCTCCCTACCGTCGACTCAGAGGCGCCTGCCTTGCTCTGGGTCTAACGAAGTTACTGGAGTCCAGAGCTGGCTTCCCTGGGAAGGCTGGCCAGGCACATCTGCAGGCATTTTGCTTCTTGCTTTCCCACATCTCTTCTTCTCCTCGGTCTGCTTTCTGCGGGCAATATGTGGGGAAAACTGGAGCTCTTCCATCGGCCCGAGAACTTCCTCTGGGAAAATGAGCAGCAGGGCTGGTTGAAGAACCAAATCATCTGGACGGATTATTCCCTGGATTACTCCTCCTGTAGGCAGAGCCAGGGCGGCAGGCTCAGCTGTTCTCATTGCCTGTCACCTGTGTAGAGCCCGCGGCTTCGGTGCCGAGAGCGTGTGTGGCAGGCTCAAGGTTTGGAAGGCACTTTTGGCACTAACTGGAGAGGGAGCCAGGTAGTGCTGAAGTCTTGTTTGAAAAGCGAAGTTGAGGTGGCTTTAGAATTCTCAGTGTGAATCCTGGCAGTGGTCTCCAGTCCCTGCGTCCCCGGAGGCCTGCACCCTGCACGTTTTGTATCCCCGTGTCTATGTGTGGCTGTGTGTGCAGATGCTCCTCGACTTACCATGGGGTTACATCCCTAGAAACCCCATCATAAGTCAAACATGTCATAAGTCAAAAATGCATTTAATACTCCGAGAAACCCATCATAAAGTCGAAAAATAAATTGAGGGCCAGCTGTAATGGCAATAAAAGTAGGGAATCCTACCTGGCAAGTCCCCATAGGTAAAGTATTGAAAAATTTCCCTTAGGCCAGGTGCAGCGGCTCATACCTGTAATCCCAGCAGTTCGTGAGGCCGAGGTGGGAGGATCCACTTGAGGCCAGGAGTTGGAGGCTGCAGTGAACTATGATGGCACCACTATACTCCAGCCTGGGTGACAGAAGGAGACCTTGTTTCTGGAAAAAAAAATTTAAAAAGAAAATTTTCCCTAATGCAAATCAATCTATGAATCTATCTCTGTCTCTCATCTCTATCTATCTATCACCTATATCTGTTGTCTACCCATCTAACCATCTAGCCATCTATCAATCATCTATCTATCATCCATGGCCAAGTAACCCTGCACATGAAGGAACTCACAAGCTTGTGAAGAAGACCAAAATCACAAATAAAACAATTAACAGCTACCGTGAGACTGTCAAACTGTTATACTAGGATACCTTTTATAAATGCCCCAGGGATTCAGAAAAGGAAGTCAGAATAGCTGATAAAACCTTCATTAAAGACAGAGGATTGATCTGGGCCTTGGAGAATAGGGGACAATTTGAATGGGCAAAAGGCATGTGTCTCTGTGTGTGTGTGCATGTGTGTGCACGTGTGCATGCTTGTGTGTGCACGTGTGTGTTTGCGTGTGTGTGTGTGCGCGCGCGCGCACACACGTGTAGCGGATATTCCCGGCGGACGAGAGGCCACAAGAAAAGGCTCAGCGGCAGGACAGGTGAGGAATGTCGGTGAGGAGGGAAGGAGATGCCTGCCCGTGGTGCACAGTATATGGGTAGAGGTTGTGGAGTCAGGTCAGGGACAGATTGTGGAGAGACTGCAGGTGGCAGTGGGGCAGGCATTGGGTCTCTGGGCAGCATCAGAATGGGGCTGCGTGGGTGATCTGTGCCAAGACACACCCTCCTCTGCTGTTCTTCAGCCTCCCAGGGACTTCAGAGTCCTAGACCTTCCACCCAAGCCTCTCTCAGCTGCCTGTCTTCCCTTGCCTCCTCCCCCAGCTTTCCAAGAGCCTCTGCTCCTTGTCCTGCAGTCCTGTAATACCCCAACCATTTGCCACCTTTGTGCCTATTGTGACACAGCTGGGCTCTGCTCCAAAGCCTGGCACAGCCACATACACTGGAGCCCTCATGACTCCATGGTTGCCAGTCAGCAGGTCCCTCCATGTCTAATCCATGACTGAGTAATCCTGCTCAGTCTCTTAGTGGCCTCTGTTTCCTGTTCTCCACAGGCCGTTTTAATCCTCTCAAACCTCCATCTCCAACATGCCCCTGCCCATTACTGTGCAGCCCTTGTCACCATCAGCAATGACCTTGTGGCTACTTCACAGATAAACACCCCTCCAACTTCCTGCCATCAAACCTCAAACCTATCATGAACTTGCACCTGTACTTCCCTGCTCCCTGCTGTTACTGTGGACAGACCCTCACTTTCGCACCTTCTCAGGGACCACCCTCCCTGCCTTGCTTCTCTGTAATCTTGACCTCCCTAGTGGCCTCTTCCCATCAACATTGAAATATGCTCAAGTCTCTGTTATCTCCTAAAAGAACAACCTTCAAGTTGACACTGCCTTCTCCTGCCCTTTCCTTTCCAGCCATCACCTCTTTTCTCTCTTTCACAACCACATTTCCCGAGTGTTTCCTGTATTCATCATCTCACTTCCTTCCGAGTTTACTCCTCAACACTTGCTCATCAAACTTCTGCCCCTCTTGTCCCTTGAGACTCATTTTGTCAAGATCACTGGGACATTCTGTGGCAGAGTCCAGTGGACATGTCCATGTCTTGGTCATGTGACCCATCAGCAGCACCTCACTCTGCTGACCATTCCCTTCCTCTGAGTCTCACTTCCTTTGTCTTCTGCCACCCTCCCTGCTGCTGTCTTCCCACCTTTCTGGCCACGACGTTTTAGTCCCCTTTAATGCTTTTTGCTGACTGTGGATCAGGTGTTCCTGCTCGTTTGGATTCTTCCCTAGTCCCTCTGCTCTGGCAAGGCCTTCTCAGCGTCTAATCATGATGCCATTTGTAGAGGCAGGACCTTCAGTTGTAAATAACAGAAACCCAATTCACACTAGCTCAAGCAAAAATAAAGAGAAATTTTTGGCCAGCATAATAGGCTGGTTCAGAGGTGAAGCTGACTTCAGCACGTCTGGGTCTGGGGACTCAGACGATGTTGTCGGGCCCCCTCGCCTCCCTCCATTTCCATCTCTGGCTCCGTTTCTATTGTGGTGTCAGCCACATTAGCTTCTAGTGCAGACAGAGTTCCTCATGTAGGGGGGCAGGGCACAGGAGTGGTTATGGATGGCTTTTGTCACCTTGGATAACCCCTCTGGAGGAAAGAAAGAACTTTTTCCTTCTAATGTCATTATTGAATTCCTGGGAAGGGGTTCTGGTTGACCCAACTGGAACCACATGCCTACTCCATGGAACACTGGATTGGGTGGCAACAATTGCCACTCCCCTAGGACCACTTGGAATTGTAGAAAGACAGATCCGTGAAGGAAAAATGGGGTGTTGTTACCAGAAGAAGGGAGAAGAATGTAGGATGAACGCAGCAGATACTGACCATAGCTTCCACTTATATTTTCCAGTCCAGACATTTGCCCTGCCCTTCAGAATTACAGACATCTCTCCTTAGATATTCCAAACTCTTTCTCTGATTAGGTGCTGATTCTTTCTTGCAAGTCTTTATACACATTTCCTCGAAAACAGATCTCTAGACAAAATGGCTATGACAAGACCTTATGGGGTGGTACAAATCCAGGGCAGCAAAGAGTGAGAGAAAAAGTAGATGACACAGAGAAGGAGGGAAGCGAATACGTTACCAAGTGTTTGGGTTGAATTGTGTCCCTTGGAAAGACATGCTGAAGTCCTAACTCCTAGCACCTGAGAATTTGACATTTGGAAAGAGGGTCTTGCAGATGTAATTAGTTAAATTAAGAGGAAGCCTAAATAGATTCGGGTGGGCCTAAGTCCAATATGATTGGTGTCCTTATATGAAGAGGAAAGGACACACAGAGGGGAGAAGGCCATGTGAAGACAGAGGCAGAGATTGGAGTGATGCTGCCATAGCCAAGGAACACCTGGGGCCACCAGATGCTGGAAGAAGTGATAGAGGATTCTCCCCTAGAGCCTCTGGAAGTAGCATGGCCCTGTCAACACCTTGATTTCCAACTTCTGGCCTCCACAACTGTAAGGGAATACATTTCTATTGTTTTAAGCCACCCAGTTGATGGTACTTTGTTATGGCAGCCCTAGGAGACGACACCACACTAGCCACAACTTTACTTGAAAATGCCACCAGGTGCTTGGTCACCTGGAATGTCTTATAGACAGAACTAAGGGAAGAACTATGCCTTAGAGCACTTTTTGGGGATTGGGTACATAGAGAAAAAGGTTTATCTGATGGCTTCTTCCTTTCTCCTGTACCTTATAGGCCAGGTCTGCTTCATGGTATTAACTCTCCTCCATTTCTAGGTTGTGTTAACTGTCCCTTCCAACCTTCCCTGGAGAAACCAGACCACAAGCTTCCAGGTTGGTGCTTCAGCTGAGTTAAAGAGGGATCAGAGAAGCCACAGTCTCCAATGGGTCCAGCCAAGTCCATGGAGGGCTGGGGCAGAGAGGTTATGGTGCATCGTGGTATGTAAAGAACTAGAGATGGAGCTTCACCTGGAAACCTGCTGGAGAAGCTGCAGGACCTAGGGTGGAACAGATTCACCATTATGGCAGCTGCCCATGGAACATGTGGCAAAGGCACTGGTGGAACAGCTACCCAAGTTCAAGTCCACCACCTGTCTACTACATGAGGGGCCAGGGCCCTTGTTACGGCTGCACTATGAATAGTTCAAATAGCAAGGGCATTGTTCCAAGACCAACTTAATGTGGAATGCTATGAGTGTGCACTAGTGATTGCAGCTGGAGATCCCCATTGAACAGGTGACTAAGACCTGGGGGGCAGGTGGGGATGAGCAAATCTTGGGGTGTGTGCATAACAGGGCCTCGTATGATGCCCAGACTGCACTCATGCACTCATCACCACTCCACTCCAAACCCAAATCTGCTATTTCTGTGCTTCCTGATTCAATGAATGGTAGCACCTAGACTCAGTAACTTGAGCCAGAAACTTCTGAGTTGTCCTTGACTTTTCTCTTTTCTCCCATGTTCAATCCATTGCCAAATGCAGTTGGTTCTGGGTCTCCAAAATATCTCTGGACTCCGACTGCTTCTTTCCATCCTCATTACCACAAACTCTTCCAGGCTACCTTCTTCTCTAGCTTGGATATTGGCAATAGTCACCAGATATGCTCCTTATCTTTTATCTTGTCTGCCTCTAAAATGTGCCCCTCCCTATAGCCAGCACGATCTTCCCCAAATGCAAATTTAACCAATGACACCCTATAGACAGTTCTTCATTGTTCTTAGTATAAAGGTCAGGTCCAAACACAAAGCCTCTGATGCTCTGTCTGCCATGTAATCCTCTTGCCTCTCGTGTGCTACGATACAGTCACTCTGACCTTCTTGTAGCGTTTATACCATGCTATGCTCTCACTTCATCCATCTGTTGATTTCTCCAGCAAGTGTCTGGTGAGTACCTGCCATGTCCCAGCGGTGCTGTAGGGACTGCGAATACAGTGGGATGGTCTTGCTCTTGAGCCTTTGAACATGCTGTACCTCCTGCCTGGAATGTTCTCCCCTAGTGGTAGACAATGCAAATTGGCTGCTCAAAATCTTCTCCCGTGCCTTCCTATGGTAGAGATTGAAAATCTGAAAGACTGTGTTTCCCAGCTTTCCTTGTAGGTCAAGGACGTAACACAGTTCTGGCCAGTGAGATCAAGGCAGAAGTCCATAGAAAGGGCATCCTTTCCTGAACAAAAATCCTCACTGAGGTCCTGCAACTGGGTGGATGCAAGAATGATGAATGGTAAATGATAAAGTCCTCAGTGCTAGGGAGAACGTGTGGAACTAGAGAAGGGGCCCAGTTCTAAGGCCACCGTGAATAGTCTTGTAGTTGTGTGTTGCACAACTCTAGGGGGCACCATTATCATAGACTGTGATATTGTTGAGCTGCAGCACTGCTCCAGGCTCTGGGCTAGTCTCCAAAGGGAGTGGAGGGAATGGCAGGAAGCTTTGAATTCTGTGAATTGTGAATTCTCCCAAATCTGTCCAGCAACTGAACTGTTTCCATCACCCTTTATGACTGGGTTTGTGAAACTCAAAGGCTGAGAATTGACTCATATTCTGCTATGTCAGCCTTTTCCTAAGGCAATGAGTGATGATTTGCCCGGTTCAGATGTGGGTAGGAATCCAGACTGAAGGAAAGTATGGGGAGGGGGGTAGAATTCACTGGTTAATGTTTCAAAATATTAGCCTGCAGGTCTGTGCCAAGCAATAGCAAAGCAACAATTCTGCTCAAATTGGAGTAGGAAATGAGGAAAAGTTGCAGAAGGCTCCCCAGAGAGGGTGACTTTGAGGACTGAATTTGTTTTGGCAAGACAGGGAAGGGCATTCCAGACAAAGGTCTGGCATAAGTGAAGTCAGAGAGGCCTCGTGTGCATGGTGCATTGGGGAAATGATCAAGAGTGGCAGGGAAGTGGCAAGAAGTGACAGGGAGCAAGGCTGGGGACAGGGCAAGAAGGTTCTTGAATGTGCAGCTTTCAGAGAGCTGAGAAAAGAGTGGAGAAGTCCTGGCTACCTTCTCGCAGACATCCCCACCTGGTCTTGGTCACCCTGTTTGATAAGCAGCTGCCCAGTGCTGGCCACTGTGTAGGAGTCACGGGGGCCTGGGCTGGCTCTCGGCATGTGTGCACGCTAGGCTGTAGAGTTGACGCTGGCTCATGGCCTCACTGGCTCCTGAGTGCTCGGCCAAGGCCCCCAGCATCTCCTGGGAACAGCCCTTCCCCCTCAGGCCCTTCAGCACACATCTAAGGAGGCAGGGAAGTGCTGTCAGCAGACCTGGCTGCAGCAGACCAGTGGCTCCTGCCAGCCCATGGCTGGGGCAAAGGAGATTCCCTGGGTGCTGTGGGCCTGTCGTTCCCCTCCTACACTGTCTTGGCACTCAGTACTGTGTGTGCTCCCCTGGGGACATAAACTGGCTCTGTCCTGTCATAGACTTAGGCACAGTATCAGTGTGGGATTCCTTCCCCTGCCCACCCCACCCCAACCCTTGGAAACAAGGGATTGGGAGCCTTTCTCTTCTCTGGGGGTGGATCAAGACCTCTCTGCCCACAGTAGGTGGCAAGAATGCCGAGGCTGGGGAAGGATCCTGGGGTGCAGCCCTGCCCCTAGCCTTCCTGCTTTCCTCACTGGATGATGAATTCCAGCCCCCCATCCCAGCAAGGGCTGCTTCCAGAGAGCCAAGACAGAAGCCTGTATGGGTGGGATCATTGGGGCCTTCAAGGATGCACTCAAGCCAGTGAGGAGAAAGCTTCTCTGAGCACCCATGGAATCAGTGGGCATTCCTGAGCCCCTTTCACCTTCTGCTTGGATAGAAAGTTAAGATGGTGATCATCTTTTGATTCTGCTCTAATCTTGCCCAAACCCCCACTTTCTAGATTCTAGGAAGCCAACCCCTCCATGGGTGTAGATTTTCACCCAACCTACGCCAGTTGTCTCTGAGCCCATAAGGCCCAGGTTGGTCCCTTGTGAGTTCGCAGCACCCACTGACCTGTTCTCTGGTAGGGATACGGGGGTATGTTTGTTTTCTATTGCCATGGCAACAAATGGCCACAAGTTCAGCAGCTTAGAACAACATCTGCTTCTTATCTTACATTTTCACAGGGCAGAAGTCCAATGTGGTCCTCACTGGGTCTAAATCAAGGTATCTGCAGGTGGCACTGCTTTCTGGATGCTCTAGGGGAGAATCCATTTAGGTTGTTGGCAGAATTCAGTTCCATGCAGTTGTAGGACTGAGGTTTCTATGTTTGCTGCCACTAGGGCCATATTTGGCTTCTAGAGGTCACCAGCATTCCTTGGTTTGTGGATCCCTTCCTCCGTCTTCGAAGCCAGCAATGGTGGGTCGGGTCCTCTCACACTTTAAATGCCTCCTGCCTTCTATTCCATTGCATCTCTCTTTCAGCAGGGAAAGGTTCGCAGCTTTTAAGGGCTCACTTGATAAGATTGGGGCCACCTGGATAATCTAAGCTACTCTTCCTGTCTCTAGATCTGTAGCCTTAATCACACCTGCACAGTCCCTTTGCCATGTCTCATAACATATCACAGGTTCTGGGGTGTAGACATCTTTGGGAGCCAGTACGTGGCCTGCCACAGGGTGTGATCTAGGGCTTTGTCTCTGTACCGCCTTCCCCCTTCCTCTCACAAAGTCTGCTCCTCTAACCTCAGGGTGGAGAAGCCCAGGGCTTACAGGTTGAGGTTGCCCTTACTTGAAGTTGCCTGCATAACTTCTCCAAAGGGAGGCTGTTTGAGAGTTGGAATCCCAGTAGGGCTTTTCAAAGTGGGAAAGAGTGAGGAAGAATTGAGGCCCCACCTGTCACAAAAGATCCCTTCTTTCTCACCCTGCCCCAGACTCAGCCTTTATCCAAAGGCGTGTCCATTTACCAGCAACACAGAAACAAACGTCAACGTGTGCAATGTTCCATAGACTCCTCTGCCCAGTCTGTAGCTTCAAGTAGACTATGGACTCCTCTCCCTCACCAGGGAGCCCAGGCCAGACAACCAGGCTCTAAGAAAGCATTTACATTTGTTTATTAAAGGTTTTCATAAAACATAATTTGGGGATCTGTTTGCAAATATGAAATATTCCCACCAGGGGCTGGTTGAGAGCCAGAGGACCCTGCAGGAACCCCTCCCTGGGCTCCGGCTGTGCACCTCCCCCTCGTGCCTGCTCAGCATCTGGGTCCCATTGACCTCCTGCTCTCTGGAAGGGCCTGTTGGTCTCCCTGGCCAGAGAGCAAACCTGTAGGATGCAGAGCAACGTGTAGGTTCTATCAAGGACCAGATCCCTAGCCACACATGCCATCTACTGCCAGGAGGACTGAGCACGACTTCTACCCCGAGTACTGGGAGGGCTAGGGCAGCTCTGGCTCCTGGGTTGGCTTCCTCTCCAGCTCTTGGGCTCTCACCGCTTGGGCTGTGACATCACCTCTCAGACTCTCAGTGGCGTGAACACACTTTGTGATCAAGAGAAAGGAGGAATGTCAAGGTGGTGCCTTATTGCACACAGGGCTAGGGGAAAAAGAACCTCAAGTTGCCGGGCGCGGTGGCTCACGCCTGTAATCCTAGCACTCTGGGAGGCCGAGGCGGGTGGATCGCTCAAGGTCAGGAGTTCGAGACCAGCCTGAGCAAGAGGGAGACCCCGTCTCTACTACAAATAGAAAGAAATTATCTGGCCAACTAAAATATATATAGAAAAAATTAGCCAGGCATGGTGGCGCATGCCTGTAGTCCC
>CM052442.1:114901309-114980267 GCA_028533085.1 Varecia variegata | reverse complement strand
AGAAGAGAGGCAGGGAATGGTTTCCCCTTGGAGCAGATCCTTGTCCACTCTGCTGCCATCTTGAATTGTGGACATCTGGCCTCCAGAACTATGAGAAAATACACTTCTGTTGCCTTAAACCACCCAGTTTGTAGTAAATTGTTTTTGCAGCCACAAGTAACTAACACACACCCTCACGTGCTCACCCTGGATCCAGCATAGCTCTGTGCCTGGTGACATGCGGGGTTGGAATCCAGAGAGGGGCTCCCCCTTTGGCTGCTTGACACCGAGGAAACCACAGCTGCAACAGATGAAGAGGGTTCTTTGTAAACAGGCAACCGATTGGCTGCCCAAAGTGGGTGACCATTGTAGGTAGAGAAACGGCAGTCCGGCAGTCCCGCTGGCTGGGGAGAATTTTCTAAAATCCCTTTGAGAGTAGCTCCTCCTACTGTCCACTGGGTGAGGCCCTGGGGATTTGGCCTCATTCCCTGCTTGGATTTGGGGGCCCGCAAGTACCTTTATGAAGACAATCATTGACCTCGGTGGCTCCCAAGCTTTTCTCAGCATGGAGAGGACAGTGGGGTGTCCTTGGTGACGTTTTCTGCCAAGAACTAAAGCAAAATTTCTCCTGTTCACCAACCTTCTTGCCTGAAGCAAATTTGGGGAGGCTCCCATGATACACTTTTTTTTTTTTTAACTCCTTGGAAACATGAAATTTAATCCTTTTAATTAACCACATATATAGTTTGCTTGGGAGGAGGTTTGTGGCAGGTAGGATAACGGCCCCCAAAATGGCCTAATTCCTGGAACCTGAAAATGTGTTAAGTTACATGGTAGAGGAGAATTAATGTTGCAGATGGAATTAAGGCTGCTAATCAGCTGACCTTGAAATAGGGAGATTATCGCGGATCATCCAGGTGGGTCGATGTAATCACAAGGGCTTTGTTGGAGAAAGAGAGAGGTGACGTGAGAAAGACATTGCAGCCCGTCCCTGCTGGCTCTGAAGACAGGAGGGGCATGAGCAAGGAGTAGGGGCAGCCTCTAGGAACCGGAAAAGGCAAGAAAATGGATTCACCCCAGAGCCTCCAGAAAGGAAAGCAGTCCTGCCAACGCCCTGATTTTAGCCCAGTGGAATGCATTTCAGATTTCTAACCTCAGAACTATACGATAATACATTTGTGTTGTTTTAAGCCTCAAAGTGGGTGTTAATTTGTTACAGCAGCAGCAGGAAACTAACATGGGGTGAACAGGGAGACCAGGGGGCACTGGCTGGTAGGAGTCCCCTGTGGTGTTTCCAGGGCGGCTACCCTAGTGGGAACTGCTGATGAGGTACAAGCCTGAGCTGCCCTCAGTCGCAGAAGGAAGAGGTGATATGGTGATAACAATCTCCTGAACACAATTCTACTGCCAGGAAAACTGGCAGCAAGACCTCCCACCCTTGCCCAGAGCATGACCGGCTCAGACGTTTTGATTGTAGCAGAGTCCTGTGGGGCTCCAGGCTGGGAATGGCTGTGTTCTGACTCGTGGCTGCACAGAGCCAGGACGTACAGGGTTCTCCTTGCACAGCCTGGAGAGCCACACTGACCTAACGAAACCTCCAGCCCCTACGTGGTGTCTGGTTCCTTTAGCACAGGACCCTTGAGGCTTCACTGTGTCTGCTTCCTTCTCTTCCGGTTCTTCCAGGCCCCCTCCCGGCGTCCCTCTCCCAGGCCTAATGAGACATCCTGGAGCACCTGTCACTACTGGCCCACGTGCCCCCTGTACTGGGAAGATTTGGAGAAGCGGCTGAACCTGCAGACATTCCAGGCATGCCCTTATGTGTCACTTTTCCCGACAGCTCTAGTCTTCATCTTCTCAAATGTGTCTTGGGGCACTGGCTCCCAGCCTCGTGGCTTGCATTCGGGAGACCAGTGCTGCTGGAATCTCAGCTTGTCAGTGATGGCTTTGCCTGCCCGGCCCAGTGGCAGAAACAGGAGGGGCAGGGCTCAGCGGAGTCAGGGAGGGCTGGGATCGCTGCAGCTGGACTTGGGCTGGCACCTTCCCAATGCTGCAGAAAACCCAGGGCTCTCTGTGGTTTGTTCTGAAAGCTCCCCAGTGATCTGGTTAACCATGTGGGATCCAAATCCCTATTCCACCTTGAGCAAGTTGCTCAGCTTCTCTGAACTTCAGTTTTCCCTTGTGTGAAATGATAAAATAGTAAGCAGACAAGAATCACTAGCGGTAATAGAAATAGCAATTATTATTATTATTTCTATTATTACCTATTGGATCCTTCATCTTCAAGAGTCATGAATCTTAAAGTACCCTCCAGTGACATTCCTCAAATGTCTTGGGGCCCTCCTTTCCTAGTGCTCCTTGTCTGTCTCTAACAGTTGTATTGAGATGTAATTGACACATGATAAACTGCAATTAATGTATACAGTTTGACATGTTTTGACATATGAACACTTCGGAAACCATCACTACAATCAAGATAATGATAATATCCATCATGCCCAAAAGTTCCCCTTTGGAATCCTTCCTTCCCATTCCTCCCTGCCTGTACCAACGACCTCCAGACCTCAGACAACCACTGATTTGTTTCCTGTGTTTCCTACATTAGTTTGTGTTCTATAGACTTTTATGTAACAGAATCATATGGTATGTATTCTTTTGTTTTGTTTGGCTTATTTCACCAAGCATAATTATTTTGAGATTCATCCACACTGTTGCATGTATCAATAGTTCATTCCTTTTTATTGCTGAGAATTATTCTATTGCATGGATACTGCATAATTTATGCATTCACCTGTTGATGGACATTGGGGTCATCTCCAGTTTTGGCCTAATTTGAATAAAGCTGCTACGGACATTCATGTACAAGTCTTTTTAGGAACACATGATTTCATTTCTTTTGGATAAAAATACAGGAGTGGAACAGATAGGTTATATGGTAAGTTTATATGTAAGTCTAATGTTTCAAGAAACTGCCAGACTGTTTTCCAAAGTGGTTGCACGATTTACATTCCTATCAGTAGTGTATGAGACTTAAAATTGGTTTACTTCTTTGCTAATGCTTGGTATGATCAGTCTGTTTAATTTTAGACATTCCAATGGGATGTAGTAGTTTTAATTTGCATTTCCCTGATGATTAATGATATTGAACATGTTTTCTTGTGCCATCTGTATATCTTCTTTGGTGAAGTGTCTCTTCAAAATCTTTTGCCTATTTTAAAAATTGGGTTGTATGTTTCTTTGAAAATATTATCTCTCAGTCTGTGGCTCGTCTTTTAACAATGTCTATCAAGGAACTGAAGTTCTTAATTTTGATGATGTCCAATTTATCAATTTTATCTTTGGATGGCTTGTACTTTTTGTGTTGAATCTAATAAACCTTTGCATAAATCAAGTTTACAAAGATTTTTCTCCTGGATTTTATTTTAGGAGTTTTATAGTTTTAAGCTTACATTTAGCTTTATAATCCATTTTGAGTTCATATTTGTAGCATGATACAAATAACATGAGGTGAGGATTGAAGGTTTTTTTTGGGGAGAGCATATTATTATTCAATTACTAGAGATCATTTATTTAAAATGCTATCATTTCCACATTGAATTGCCTTTCTACTTTTCTTTAAAATCTATTGAAAAATCTGTCATGGGTCTATTTCAGGACTCTATTTTGTTCTATTGATCTATTTGTCTATCCTTACACCAATATCATACCTTCTTGATTAACGTAACTTTAGAAGTCTTGAAATCAGTAGTGTAAATCCTCCAACTTTGTTCTTCCTTTTCTAAGTTGTTTTGGCTATTCTAGATCCTTTGACTTATACACATTTTAAAATAAGCATGTCAATTTCTACAAAATGTCCTTCTGGTCTTTTGATTAAGATGTGTTGAATCCATAGATCCATTTAAGGAGAATTGCTATCTTAATATTAAATTATCCAAACCATGAACATGGTATATGTCTCCATTTATTCAAGTTATCTTTAATTTCTTTCATCAGAGTTTTGTAATGTTCAGTGCACAGTGCTTGTATATCTCTTATCAGATTTATTCCTAAGTATTTTATGTTTGTTGATGCTATTGGGAATGGTATAGGTTATTACATTTAAATTTAAATTTTGGATATCATTGGTAGTATAAACAAATAGGTTGGTTTTTGTTTACTGATTTTGTCCTACAACATTGCTAATTGTATTTGTTTGTTCTAGTAACTTTTATAGATTACATAGGATTTTTTATATAGACGATAATGTTGTCTGTAAATAAAGAGAGTTTCATCTCTTCCTTGTTAAACTGCAGGCCTTTTATTTCTTTTTATTGACTTATTTCACTGGCAACAATCTCTAGTACAATGTTGAATAGAAGTTATGAGAGTGGACATCCTAGTTTTTTTCTGATTTTAGGAGGAAAGCATTCGGTCTTTCACTACTAAGTATGATGTTACCTGTAGGTTTTTGTTGCTATCCTTTAATGGGCTGAGGAACTTCTATTCCTAGCTTTCTGGAAGATTTTATCAGAAAGAGATGTAGGATTTTGCCAAATGTATCTTTGCATCTATAGAGATGACCATGTTTTATTCAATGATTTTTTAATGTTCAACCAATATTACATCACTGGAATAAACCCCACTGCACTATGATAATATTATTGTCTTAGTCCATTTGGGCTGCTATAACAAAATACTATAGACTAGGTGGCTTATAAAAAACAGAAATTTATTTCTCACAGTTCTGAAGGCTGGGAAGTCCAAGATCAAGGAGCCAGCAGATTCAGTATCTGGTGAGGGTCCACTTTCTGGTTCATAGATGGTTTTCTCACTGTGTTCTCACATGGTGGAAGGGGTGAGGGCTCCATCCTCATGACTTAATCACCTCCCAAAGACCCACCTCTTAATACTACCATCTTGGGGGTTAGGATTTCAACATATGAATTTTGGAGGGATACAAACATTCAGATCATAGCAATATCCTTTTAATATATTGCTAGATTCAATTTCTTATAATTTTGGTTTTCATCAGTGTTTACTAGGGATGTGGATTCATAGTTTTCTGTTCTTTTAATATCTGTCTGACTTTGGCATCAATGTTATATTGCCTTCTTCATTGAATTAGTTGGGAAGTATTCCCTCATCTTCAATATCCTGGAAGAGTTTGTATAGAATTAGAATTATTTCTTTTTTAAGATTTGATAAAATTAACCAGTAAAAGCCTTCTAGACCTAGAATTTGTTTTGTGTACGTGGGAATGTTTTGAAGTACAAATTAGATTTATTTAATGGATATAGTGCTAACTAGATTAATATTCTCTTATCCTTTCTTTAGAATCTGTAGTGTTGTATCTACCTCTTTCATCCCTGATATTGGCAATTTGTGCCTATTTTTTTTCCCTGATCAATCTGGCTAGAGGTTTATCAGTTTTTCAATCAACATCTTTTCAATAAATATCAACCTTTTGGTTTCATTGATTTTTCTGTATTTGTTTTCAGTTATCAATTTGATTTCTCTTTTCCTTGGGCTTAATTTGCTCTTTTTTTCTAGTTTCTTAAAGTGGAGGCTCAGGTCACTGACTTGAGATCTTTCTTTTCAAAAACAGGCTGTTAATGTTATACATTTTCCTCTAAGTATTGCTTTAACTGCATTCCACAAATTTTGATACATTTTGTTTTGTTTTCATTCAGTTCAAATTACTTTCTAATTACCTTTGATTTTTTTTTTTTTTTTTGGCCCATGAGCTATTTAGTAGTTTGTCCTTTAGTTTCCAAACATTTGGAGATTTTTCAGAGATATTTGTTACTGATTTCTAATTTAATTTCACTGTGGGCAGAGAATATAGTTTGTATGAATTGGCTCCTTTTAAAATTACTGAGACTTTTATAGATTTATAGTTTTATAGATTAAGTAAGAAAAATCACATTTTTACACAGGTAGTTTATCCTTTCTGTTGCCCTTCATTCCTTTGGGTAGGTCCACATTTGTATCTCCTGCCATTTCTGCCTAAAGCACTTAATTTAATATTCCTGATAAGGTCTTTCAGCCTTTGTATGATTTTGAAAGTCTTTATTTCATCTTCATTTTTGAAAAATATTTTTGATAGATATAAAAGTCTAGGTTAAGTATTTTCCTTTCAGTATTTTAACAATGTGGCTCACATAGTTTCTGATGAGAAGCCTCCTTCTTACCTTTGAAGGTCCGTTCTTATCTTTGTTCCTCTGTACATAGGGGTATTTTACTTTGGATACTTTAAAGATTTCCTCTTTCTCACAGGTTTTAAGCAACTGCTTATAATATGGTGTTGTTTCCTTGATGTTTCTTGTGCTTGGAGTTTGTTGAGCTTTTTGAATATGTGGTTATATAGTTTTCATCAAGTTTAGGAAGTTTCCAGCCATTTTTTTTTAACCTTTTTTGTCTTCTCCTTTGGGAACTTCAACTGTCTGTGTTTTAGGCTTCTTGAAGTTGTCCCACAGCTCACTGATGCTCTGTTTGTTTTTTTCAGGCTTTTTTCTCTCAGTATGTTATTTTAGATCGTTTCTATTGCTGGGCCTTTAAGCTCACTATTCTTTTCTCTGTGATGTCTAATCGCATCCAGTTTATTTTTCATCTCAGACATTGTAGTTTTCATCTCTAGACATATGATTTGGATCTTTTTTTTAATATCTTCCATGTTTCTACAAAACATGCTCAACCTTTCCTTTAGCTTCTCGAACTTATGGAATGCAGTCATAATAGTTTTAATATCCTTATTTATTAACCTGTCATCTGTGTCAGTTTCAATTGATTGGTTTTCTCCTTATTAGGCATCTTATTTTCTAACTTTTCACACCTGATTTTTTATTAGACATCAGATATTGTAAATTTTACTTGTTGGGTGCTGGATATTTTTTATTCCTACAAGATCCTTGAGATTTATTCTGGGATGTAGTTGATTTACTTGGAAACAGTTTGATCTTTTCAGTTTAGTTAGACTGAACCAGAACATAATGTATTCTAGGGCTAATTTTGCCCCGTAAGTTAGGTAAAATCCTCTGAGTGATTTACCCAATGCCTCATGAACCTTGGGGTTTTCCAATCTGGCTGTTGAAAACAAGAACCATTTGTAGCCTCATGTGAGGTCCAGATATTTTCCCCTCTAATCTACTCTTTCCTTGGTCTTGGGTGTTTCTCACATGTATGTACTGATCAGAAGTATCTGAAGACTCAAAGGGGACTCTCTGTAGATTTCCAGAGCTTTCTGTCTGTGCATTCTCTGGCCTGTGAATTCTAGCTGCCTTGGCATCCCACCTTCGTCTCTTTAACTCGAGACCGCCGGGCTCCCCCTGCCTGCAACATGGCCTAGAATCTCTCTAGGCGCGTAAGCGGGGCAAGCACAGGACTCATTTAATGTTTCCCATCTCTTAAGAATCACTGTTCTTCTCTTCTTAATACTCAATATCTTGAAAACTGCTGTCTCATCTATTTTGTCTGGGTGTTTCTTAGATGTTTCAGGTCATAACGTAGCTAGCAACAGAAGTCGTACCCTAGCCTCCCTCTTTATCCGTTCTCCCACATCCTCTTATGGCCCTCGAACCCTGCCATTGCCAAGAAATGCCATCTATTTAGAACCTTTCTTTAGTTCTGCAAGAGCCAATGTGGGAAGCCGTTGAGTACACGCCCTTGGAGTCAAACATACTGGGGTCCAGATCTCAGCTCTGCCAGTTCCTCGCGTAACCTTGGCCAAATTATTTCATCAACTTGAGCCTTAGTTTCTTTATTTGAAAAAGAGAGAAATCGATGCCTCGCTGTAGGGGTGCTGCGAAGACGATACGAGGTAATGCACAGAAAGTGACTAGCACCACATAAGGGGATCCGTAATAGAACTCAATGACTGCATGACCAAAAGATTCATTTTTAAAATTGCCTCAAGTTTTCTTTATTGTCCGCTCCAGCTCTGTTCCTGGGGACAATCCCACCCTTGCTCTTGAGCTCCTGGAAAGGGGGTAATGACCAGCCCCCAATTTCTTGCACCAACAGAGGGGAGCAGTCATGTGGAGAACTTCCATAGCACATACTGGAAACATCACGGACATTTGGCTGCATGAAGCATTATAATGATCTTTTCTTTGCGGCAGATTGACTTTGCTAATTAGATTGGGTTGGAGCCAATGTTAAATACAGTTTGCATGTACAGAATGCAAACCAACTGGCAGAGATGGGGGCTCAGAAACGTTCCATGTATCAGGACAAGCCAGCCTATGATTAAAACTTTGCTTCAGATAATCCTTGTGCTCTCTCCTGGCCTCCATTTTTATGAGCTCTTTAAATATGAAAGATATTAACCCTTCATCATATTTGCTGCAAATATACTCTACCCAAATGTTGTTCACTTCTTTATGAATTTAAATGTCTTTAAATTTAAATCTGTTTTAAACATAATTTTAAAATTTAAACAAAATTAAGCTATGGATCTTTTCTTTTATTATTTTTTCTATTGCCTTTAGGCTTAGGAAAACCCCATCCAGTGATGGAGTAGACATTCACCTCTATTTTCTTCCAGTTTTCGATATTTCATTCCTAATTCTAACTAGAATTTCTTTCTTTTTTCTTTTCCTTTCTTCCTTCCTTCGTCCTTTCCTTTCTTCCTTTCCTCCATTCCTCCCTTCCTTCTCTCTCTCTCTCTCTTTCTCCTTTCCTTTCCTTTCCTGTCCTGTCCTGTCCTGTCCTATCTTTCTTGGGTCTTGCTCTATCCCCAGGCTAGAGTGTAGTTGTACAATCCCAGCTCACTGCAGCCCTGAACGCCTGGGCTGGAGCAATCCCCCCACACCAGCCTCCTGAGTAGCTGGGACTACAGGCATGTATCACCACATCCAGCTAATTTTTAAAATTCTTTTGTAGAGATGGGGAGGAGTCTTGCTGTGTTGCCCAGGCTGGTCTCAAACTCCTGCCCTCAAGCAATCCTCCTGCCTCGGCCTCCCAAAGTGCTGGGATTACAGGCATGAGCCACTGAACCTGGCCATTATTTTAATTTTGACATGTGGTGTAAGGTGTAAAGGTGTTGGTATTTGAGATAATTAACGTTAGCTGCCACAACTGTGGCAAACCCCCAAATCGCAATGCCTCAACACAACAAAGCCTTAAGTCTCAAACCCAGTGATGGTTGGATGGCATCCTTCCAGCTGTGGTGCCCTCCAGGGACCCAGGCTACTTCTGCCTGTGACTCCACCATCCTAATGTGTTTCGCTTCCAGCTGGGGGATCCCATAGAATATTTCGTAAGCACTATCTCTATCTCAAGATCTAACTACCTAACTGGATTTTTCAAATAATAACCAATTACACAACCTGGAGCCATTCACTGGTCACACATTAAGCTGTTACGTATGCGCTATGGTCTGACTGTTTATCTCATTCTGTCAGGCCCTGTGCTAGTTTTTTCCCCCCAAACTAGCTTTACAATGTCTTAACATCTTCTAAGGTGAGCTCTTTTCTCATTGTTTTTCTTTTCTTGAAGTTTTCTTGGCAGTTACGTAATAGACCATATTACATATTATATGTGATCTATTAGCTCTCTTAGCATACGAGCTCAATGATCACCTCAGGGACCGCACCCACCTCCCAGAGGTTCAACTACTAGCTCAGGTAGAGGACGTCCAAGTCCATGCCTCTGTCTTCTACCCCTTTCTCAACCTCCAGGCCCACACTTCCAGGCACCTGATATATAGCTGGAAATACTTAGAAATTTGGCCAACACCTCTAGTGGGAGCTCGATCATGCAGCAGCCAATAGCTGATTTTTTTTTTTTTTTAAGTCAAAGGTAGAGGTAAGTTAGGAGAAGGAAAAGAGCTGATGCTTCAAAATATTCCCCCATTTCCATTCAAAATCTAGAGAAAAAACAAGCAAGGAGTGAGAATCCTGTGGTCCCCTTACTCAGGAGGGCCCACGTCATTTGCAAAACCTTGAGCAAGTCATTTCAGCCCCTCGTGAGTCTACGTTCTCCTCCCTGTGGCTGGGCTGAGGGGCAGGTAGAGAAAAAGAGTCCCATGGTACTAGCTCAGAGGTTGGCCTCAGCTGCCTGCAGAGGACTTGTAGAAGATTTGGGTGCCTTTGCACAATCAGCAATGGAGGACAGATGTCACCAAAACAAGAATAATAATAATTTCCCCCATTTTGAGCACCTAGTATGGGCTGGTCATTTTTGAACATTAACTCATTAGACCTTCGCAACTACTCTGTCAGCTAAGCAGTGACCTCTAGTATACAGATGAGGAATCTCAGGTATGTCAAGTAACTCACCCAAGGCCACAGAGCTAATGAGGAGCAGAGCCAGCATTTAAACCTGGCTCTCTTGACTCCGAAGCCTGGGCGCCACCTGCACAGCTGTGCTGTATCTGCCATTTTCCAAAATAGTGGGGAGACCTGGAATGTTTGAAAGCTTACGAACAGAGCTAAAAATTGTCTTGAATGTCTGTTGCAGTTGTGTGGGAGGGATGATGGCCCAGGTCAGTTGTGGAGTGGAGGGATTTGAAATACTCTCCCTACATCATGCTAAAGAGGAGCAATGTCGGTGGTAGACTGGGCACCAATTGGCCAGAAAAACCCAAACTGAGTTTCCAGGCACTAGACAATTGCTTCTATTTGTTCTTTGCTTCAACAGATAGACCAGCTAGTAAGGCAGAGAGCCATCTTTTCTAACATGCAACACAAAGGAACTGGTTACGAAATCTAAATGAGCCTTGAGCTGAACTTGGGCTAGGAGGGCACTGAAGTGTGGACCAGAGCAGAGACCAGTTGGCCTTCTATGCTACCAAAGGCCAAAGAAGCAGCAAAAAGGTTTTATCTGTGTCAAAAGAGATTATCTGTGTTCTGAGGAGACCCCTCTTTCATGGCATTCAACCTTCACAGTATTAGGCTTTTAAATACAGAAAAGCAGTGGTCTTCACTGGCCTGTGATGGTCATGACACTAGATGACCACACTCAATTAGCCTAAAGACTCTGAGGCCACGATGGGTGATTCTGACCAGTTTGGATTAGGAAGCAGGAAGAACCTTTACTGGTAGGACATATTGCAAGACAAATGCTTGGGGGATAGTGTGCAATGTGTCTAGGCCAGGCCAGGCAACTTCTGGTGCCCTTCGATATTAACCTAAGTCACTTACATATAAAGGACAGTCTCAGACAAAGGAAAAACTCTACCATATTTAGGATTTACTGAGCACAAGACTGTTTCCTCAGTGTTTAGGGCATAAGCAACCATTATGCATTTGCCCAGAGTGCCTGTTCCCTTAATGATTACATCCATGTGTATTTTGGGAGAACTTCTATCTTCTGGTTCTTATTCATTTACACTTTACACTTCAAAAGATTGTTTTGTAAGAGCTACTCAATGCTCAAGAAGTCTCATGAGTTTTTCTTCTAAATGAGCCAGCAACTTTCCAAGAATCAGGAAGCTGCAAGTTGCCAAGAATAAATAAATGAACTCCAGAAGGTTCAAGTTTGGTTTAAAAACTCTGTAAGGTTTTAAGTAGGTTCTATATCTGGCTTAACTCCATGTCCTCATCTAAAACATAAACCACAGGAGGGAATACTATTCCTGGCATGCAACATTTTCCCAAGCATTGCATTTAATGGTCATTTCACATTATGATTAATTAGAAAAATCTTAGCAAAATAGTCCTAATGCAATGACATAAGCAGAAATAGAGGTATGGTGAAATAACTCTTGCCTGAAAGTTAGGAAGCCTCTGGCTTGGTTCTGCTACAAAATTTGCTGGACGAGGTAAATCCTATCTGTGTCTCAGTTCATCTGTGAAATGAGGAAACAATACCACGTGGTGTCTAAAATTCTATAGTAAAAATTCCAAATGATCCCTTATCTAATCCATGGAAGCAAGTAGTCTAGGGTTTCAGTATTGTTGATCAAGATTAGAATTAGTAGATTGTGCTCACGTCCAACTACAAAGACTTTTTTTTAAACAAAAGTAAAAGTAGGCTGGCGGGAGAGATGTCAAAAGAAAACATGTGTGGTTGAGAAAAAATAAGGGGGTGTAATCGATGTTGTTGGTGTCGCACCCAGCTCCCCTTTATGCTGCTGGTGCCCCATCTCCTAGCTGCTGCAGGTGTCAGCTGCTAGGAGCTCACACCAGCTCACACCTGTGCCCTTCCCAGGTGGCTGCCCTTGGCTGATGGAAGCTGGAAGTATGGGAAGTTACAAGTCTCCCCCTCCCCTGCTCCAGAGGCATCGTGGCCAATGGCTGATGGGTGGGGGTTTGCCAGCCCAGCCCCCTTGCTTCTGGGCAGGTTGACCTCAGTGGTGCACTTTATGCTCCAGGGCTCCCCACGGGATCAGGCTGTGGCTAGATTTCCCCTGACATCCTTGCTCAGCTTTTCCTCTGCCTTCTGCTGCTCTCACTCCCCTATGGGTTTCTCCTGAGTCACTCCCTTAACACATCATTGGCCTAAGAATCTCCATCTCAGGCTTTGCTTCTAGGGACTTGACTTACAATGAAGGGAAGAAGAAAAATGAGCCATGCCAGTAACACATTAGTGTTATGAAAACCATCCCAGGCTCACGTGTCTTGAGCCTGGCTCGGGCCAGGTAAAGATGGAGACAGCAGGGATGCAGGACGCTAGAGCCCTGGACACAGAGCTCTGTGGTCTAGGTAGGCATCTCATTCATCCATCCACTTGGCAGCAATTCACAGAGAATTATTACTGGGATGGCTCTGGGCCTACAAGCAGCTTGGTTCGATCAGTTTGGTTCATGCTGTAACTTGACCAAGCTGGGCCTTGCAGGTGCTGAAGCCTCAGCAGCAGGCTGAGAAAGGGAGGAGATGGGCATTGTAGCCGGGGATGGACAGCATATATTCTTCCTAGGAGACGTCTGAATACAGGACTAAGGACTTTGAGAAGGAGGAAGGATCACATTCATCTAGAAGATCAGAGAAGTCTTTCTGAAGGAGACAGTATTTATTCTGGGCACTGACAGATGTGTCTGACTTAAAAATGGGGAGATGTGGGGAAAGCATTCTAGGTAGAAAAAAAGTCTGATCTAAATGAACATGCTTTTTTTCATGCTTTCATTTTTTTCCCCATGAAATGATACCAAAGTAAAATTCCAACCTTGGATATGATTCACAGGTTTGAGACTACAGGTGTGGAATTGAAACCAAGATCCCTGGGACTCAGAGGCCCAGGATCTGTTTTCCTCCTGGTGGAAGCTATATGTCCCCTGTGAGCCCCTCTCAGATGCTGCCCAGGATGTATTCCCTTTGCTATAGCCCGTGTGATGGCAAATGGGACGGTAGGGGACTCATTCGGGGTGGGCAACAGATCTCAGGCCTCAAGGGGAAACCAGGGCAATGCTAAGTGAAGCGGAGAGATTGTGAAAGTTCCCCAAAGATAAGGACCCAGGCTGAGCAAGGGCAAGAGAGAACACCATGTGCCCGAAAGTCAGGGAGTTCTCAGGGGAGACAAGAAAGCTAAGCTAGACGGCAGCTGGTGGAAGGCCTCAGCAGATGGTCTGCCGCGCTGCCGGAGACGGCACAGCAATCGTAGACAAAGACTCGTCCTGGAGACAGGACAGCGCGCTGGCCCTTCTGCAGGAGTCCTTGGCCAAGCTGGGGAGAGAAGCCTTGTGCCAGGAAGTGGGATTCAGGAGGGATAGTGGCTTTCTCTAGCTCTCATCCTTAGGAGAGAAGCAGGAAGCAAAGAGACGGATGGAGAGTGTTAAGAATCGAAATTGCTTTGTGACAGGTCTAGAAGGATGCCTGTTGCACCAGAACCCCTCAGGCTGTCTCCCAGGGGAGGTGGGAGTGAAGGGCATGAATGACCAGGGGCCAACCTGAGCCACCCAGGCGAGGGGATGGGAGGGAGGTTAAGTCCCACGGGCTGAGGGGTTAAGGAGCCTTTGTCAGCATTTCTTTCAAAGTGTGTAGTTACACACTCAAGACTTGAGTGCGACTTTACGATAGTACAGAATTCTTATGTAGCAAATTTTTTTCTTTGTGCTTTCTCACAGTATGCTGAAGTTTAGAAAACCTCCTCCTTTGTGAGGTTTGATTAATATTTGATTTCATGTTCTTCTACTTTTCCACGATTTGAAAAATTAACTCTCTAAAATCACTGGAATTAATTTTGGTGCACAGAGTGAGGTGAGGACCTCATTTAAAAAGTAATCTATAACTCTCTCATTGATTAAAAAAAAGAAAACTAATGTTTTATCATTATAGCAGTAATTAGGAAAATATGGAAATATTGAAAGAAGAAAAAAACCATCATGTTCTTACCGCCCAGAAATAACCACTTTTTTATGTTACCTTTCATTTTTTGTTGTCTGTAGTGTTGCATGACTGTGATCATACGATACATACAAAATTATATAGGCTGATTTTTTTAAATTGCATCTATTTTGATAATAAATGTAATATATGCTCATTAGAGAAAGTTTGGAAAGTACATAAATTTATGAAGCAGAAAATGAAATCCATTCAGTTTTATATATTTCTTTGTAGTAATAATATTTGTAACTATATTTTTATGTTTTTCAAAAAATCACTGAGGCCATAATATATGCTGAACTTTAAGCATTGTGAATACATACTAACAGATTCTATAGTATATGGAAGAAGATATACTATAAAGAATGACATGGCAATACATTATATCTCTCTCTCTCTCTAATCTATAATTTATCTGTATCTATGGCACCTGTGGTTTATTAGTCTTTCCCAAATAACATTCAATACTCAGGTTGCTCAATGTGATTTTTTTCAACTGCATTAGTAATATTTTATCTCTTAAGATGAATACACTGTATTTCTTGTATTATTATGTTTTTGATTAAAATCTTTTGGTTATCAAAATGTGCTTAGTTTCTTTTAAACTTTTTATGTGACAATAAGTTCAAATTTATAAAGAATAAGAATAGAATAAGGGACACCCATATGCCCAGATTTACTTATTGTTAACAATTTAAACCCATTTGCTTTATCATGTTCTCTCTCTCTGAATAATTTTTTTCTGAACCATTTGGTGGTAAGTTATATATAGCTGGTCTTTTACCCCTAAGTATATTAATATTTCCTAAGAATAGTGATATTTTCTCACATAACTACAGTAGAGTTGTCAACTTCATACATTTACAAGTCGAATTGATACGATAATTGCATCTAATCTACTGTCCATATTCTAATTTTGTCAGTTGCTCTAATAACATCTTTTATGGCATTTCTCTCCTTTGGTACAGAATCTGGTCTAGGGTCAGGTATTGTGATGAGTTGTCAGAATCCAGAACATTTCTACAGCTTTTCTTTGACTTTTATGACAATGGCATATTTTTTAAAAAAGAATACAGTCCCTCCCACCTATATTTTTACTGGAATGTTACTCAGTTATACTAATGTTTCATTTTGATTAAATTATTGTTATGCTCATGGCCTGAATCCTATATTGGAGAAGTTCTGTCCTTTTCAGGGCACCACGTGTGGAAGCATGTAATGGTCACCTGTCCCTCATAGCTGTGGCTAATTTTAATCACTCTGCCAAGGTGTTGCCCTAGTTCTCCCGCTATAGAATTAGTTCCCTTTTTTCCCCCTTGCTACTAGTAAGCAACCTGTAGATAGAGCCTTTAAGGCCATATAAATAAAGATCCTGTTTCTCATCAAAATTTCCCCTAGAATTAGTATCACCAGTGATCCTCGCCTGATACATCTTTATGATGATGACTACAAAGTGATGACTTGCTAACTCTGGCCCTCCTTCCACATTCACCAGCAGCCTTTTGGCCTCCCTCAAGAGACCTCCCTTCTCCTTGATGTATTTATTATTTCTTATTTATCAATTTTAAATATTGCTCAATTCTAATTTTTTTCAAAGTAACATGTTTATAACACATTACTGTACTTAAGTATTTTGGTGTTCAGAGTGTCCCAGACGTGGCCAGTGGGACCCCTTCAAGCTGGCTCATGTCCTCATGACCTGCTCCCTGCGTTCTTTGAGCACTTCCTTAATTTCTGGCACGACAATCTGTTCTAGGCTCATCTTGCTCCCAGCCTGTCCTAGCCCCAGAGTCAGCCATTTCTCCAAGGAGCTTAGTTTTGTTTTGTCTTTTCACTCAGACCTATGGCTGAGTCATGTGTTGAGTTTTGAGAGTTATGCAAGGCTTGCTACAGAAGTTGCAGAGTCATCACCCCTTCCCTCAGTTTCTGGCTTCCCAGAGGCAGCCACTTTCAACTCTTTAACTGATTCTACTTACGTCTGAATTACTAAATAACATGCTTCTGCTGCTCCTTCTAGATTTTTCACAAGCATGCATATTCCTCATCTCCTTATGCTGTCAGTTCACTTGTATCATATATTTGGTTACATCAACATTCAGTGTTTACATTATTGTGATGCTGTGACTACTATTCACAGCTGAACTACAAGTGTCCTATGATTAAAATTACTTTTCCTTTCCCGCATAAGGTTTTATTTGCCCTAGAATGAACTGTCTTAATTTTTCCATTTGCTCAGTTTTTGTGCATGATTATCACTAATTCAACCCCAAATCCGCAGTTCATTCTGTAAATCTGCTCACGATACTTGCAGAAGCATCAGTTATTTATTTGATTTCATTTCCTTGCAGGTCCTGCCTCTGTAGCCTCTGACCTGCTCTAGTTTGGGCTGGCTGGGATACAGATGCTGTCCTGGGTTTCCCCTCACCCCCCTCTCCCTCTTGGGTCCCCTGCTCTCAGATTCTCATCTCTTTCTATATCTAATCCTTTGTTTTGAGGAGTCACAACCTCTAGTAGTTTCCTAAAAAGAATGTATGGGAAGTATTTAGGTCATTAAATATGAAATGTCTGATTTTGAATCAAAAGTGCAGTTTATTATATCTCAGACAAGAAGCAGTACAATTAATCAAAGTATGAGCCTAAACTAGCAACACAGTTTTGCCATCTTAACGGTAGCTTGTTTATGCCAGCAGCGAAGAAGCCTGGACAGTGAGTGGTGATGAAATTGCAAAAGGCATTTTCCACAGCTTGTGGAGTATTGAATATTTTCCTTGCAAGAAGTGATCCAAAGCCTCAAGAAGTGGTAGTCAGTTGGTGCAAGTTCTGGTGAATATGGTGGACGACAGAATTTCCACCTTCAGCCGATGTAGTTTGAGCAGTGTTGTTTGTGTTACATGTGGTCGAGTATTGTCTTGCAAGAGGATTGGCCTGTCTCTATTGACCAATCTTGGCTGCTTAATCGCAAGCATCCTCATCATTTTGTCCAGTTGGTTGCAGTAGACATCCGCTGTAATCGACTGACCAGGTTTCATGAAGGTGCAGTGGATAATACCAGCGCTGGAGCACCAAATAGTTGCCATTAACTTTTTTTGATGAGTATTCAATTTTGGACTGTGTTTCGGCACTTCACCTTTATCCAACCATTGTGTCAAACACTTGGGATTGTCAAAAATAATCCATTTGTCATCATACGTAACAATACCATGTAGAAAGGGTTTGCCTTTATGTCATGACAGCAAAGAAAGGCAAGCTTCCAGACGATTTCTTTTCTGACGCTTGTTTAATTCATGTGGTCCTCATCTTTACCTTGCTGATTTGTTTCAAATGGTCCAATATTGTTGGAATAGTAACGTCAAACCTTGCTGCTAATTCATGCATAGGTTGAGACGGATTCGCTTCCACTACAGCTTTCAGCTCATCATTATCCACCGTGGTCTCAGCTTGCCCATGTGGCTCATTTTCAAGATTAAAATCACTAGAATGGAACTTCTTGAACCATTGACATACTGTGCATTCATTAGCCATATCCTTCCCAAATACTTCATTGATATTTTGAGCTGTCTGTGCTGCATTGGTTCCACGACGGAACTCATTGGAAAATAACACAAAGTGTTGACTTATCCATGGTTTCACAAAAATTGTTCTAAAAATTTTTTGAAAGATAATCACAGGCCAAACTATGCATTTGAAAGAATGAGGGTGTACCCTCACAATAAAAATAAAACAAGAAGTGTCAAAGTGAAATGTCAGGGATATTAACTGTCAAACTGAAGGAAATTGGACATTTCATACTTAATAGCCTAAATACATTTTTAAAGACTTTCCATGTCTGAAAAATGTCTTTATGATACCCTCACCATTAATTGGCAGTTTGGCTTGATTTAAAATTCTAGGTCAGGGCCAGGTGCAGTGGCTCACGCCTGTAATGCTAGCACTCTGGGAGGCCAAGGCGGGAGGATCACTTCAGATCAGGAGTTCGAGACCAGCCTGAGCAAGAGCGAGACCTCGTCTCTACTAAAACTAGAAAGAAATGATCTGGACAGCTAAAAATATATAGAAAAAAAATTAGCCAAGCATGGTGGCACATGCCTGTAGTCCCAGCTACTCAGGAGGCTGAGGCAGAAGGATTGCTTGAGCTCAGGAGTTTGAGGTTGCTGTGAGCTAGGCTGATGCCACAGCACTCTAGCCGGGGCAACAGAGTGAGACTCTGTCTCAAAAAAAAAAAAAAAAAAAAAAAATTCTAGGTCAGATACAATTTTTCCTCAGGATTTTGAAGGAAGTAGTCCCTGTCTTCCAGCTGCTAATGCTGAAATCAAGAAGTCTAAGGCATTTGTATGACAACTTCCCTCCCGCTTTCTGGAAACATTTATGCTTTGTCTTTAGTTTCTGAAATTTCATCATGATGTGCTTTGGTGTGGGTCTGGCTTTATCTATTAGAAATTCAGTGGGCCTTTTCAATCTGGAAACGCTTATCTTTCAGTTCTAAAAAATTTTTCTTGAATTATCACTATGATGATTTCTTCCTCTCTGTTTTCTTTCTACTCTCTTAGTGGATTTCTATAATTCACATATTGAACCTAAATTGGGCCTTAATTTTATTTTCTGTTTTCTATCTCTTTAGTTTTTTTCTCCTCCTACTTTCTGGAAGGTTTTCTTTTTTTTCTTTTTCTCCTTTTTAGTTGACACATAATACTTGTACATATTTATGGGATATAGAGTGATATTTCCATGCATGTATACAATGTATAATTATCAAATCAGGGTAATTAGCATATCCATCACCTAGAATACATCATTTCTTTGTGTTACAAGCATTCAAAATCCTCTTTTCCAGCTTTTTGAAAATAAATGCTAAATTATTGTTAACTATATTCACCCTCTAGTGCTACAGAACACTAGAACTTGTTCTTCCTAGCTATCTGTAATTTTGTATTCATTAACCAACCTCTCCCTATCCTCCCGCCTCCTCCATCTTTCCCAGCAGGAAGATTTTCTTATCATAATCTTTCAACATTCTTCTTCAGTTTTTAAAACTTTTGCTATTATATTTTTAATTTACAAGAGCTCTTTTTGGTTCTCTGAATGTTATTTTACTATAGCAACATTTCTTGTTTTGTAGCTATAATGACATTTTTGATGAAAATCTGTCTGAAGATATTAATGGTACATTTTCATTTTTCAATATTTTATTGTCTATATATGTTCTATTTTCTTTAGCTTACCTCTTATATTTGTTTCCCCTTGACCACCCCTTGGCCTCTGTCTCCAATATTAGGTGTTTTTCTCAAATGTTTGGTGATCCTTGCCAGTCTGGTGAATTATTATTATTACTATTTTTTCTTTTTTTGAGATAGAGTCTCGCCATGTTGCCCAGGCTGGACTTGGACTCCTGGTCTTGAGTGATCCCCCGCCTCAGCCTCCTGGCTAGCTGAGACTACAGGCAGGTGCCACTGCTCCTAGTATGGTGAATTATATTTTAAGTCAACTTCACTGAGATATAATATATTCCCACTCCACTGGTATAATTTACATACAATAAATGTACCAGTGGAATGTAAAGTTCAATACATTTGAGCATGTATTGGCAGGATGTGACATGTACTGACATGTGAAAAATAAAATGTAACCACTACCACAGTGAGATATGGAACATTTCCATCACCCTGATACCCTTTTACAGTCACTCTCCCCCAACCTCCAGCCCCACTAGTGCTTTGTCCACTATAGGTTTTACTTACTCTAGATTTTCATACAAAAGCTAATGCTTTTGAAATTTATCAATGATGTGTGATTCTGTAGTTTAGTTTCCTTTTTATTGTTGAGTAGTATTCCATTATATTAATATATCACAATTTATTTATCCATTTATTTATTGATGGCTTATTTTTAGTTTGGAGCTATTAAGCACAAAGCTGTTATGAACATTCAGGTACAACTGTTAATGCATGATTTTCATTTCTCTTGGGTAAATAGCAAGTTGTGACATTGCTGTGTTTTATGGCAAGGGTACTCATGACTTTACAAGAAACTGTCACACTATTTTCCAGAGTGGTTTTACCATTTTTACATTTCCATCAGCAATGTCTGAGAGTTCCAGTTGCTCTGTATCTTCATCAACACTTGTTATTGTCAGTCTTTTTAATTTTAGACATTCCAGTGGGTGTATATCGTTACCTCATTATGGCTCTGATTTGCATTTCCTTGTTAATTAATGATGTTGTCTTTTCATGTGCTATCTACTCAAAGGAGTAGAGCACTAAAAATCTGGTTAGGCATTCAGGCCAGTGGAAAAACCTTGCCAACCAAGGGCTTCACTGTGGAATGGGCTCCCTGGGCCATTTTGCAGAGAATCCTGTTATCAATTTCTTAGTTTTTTTTTTAATTTTAGACTAGATTCCCATGGAAGTTTCTCCCAATTTCTTTCTGGAAGTGTATATTGTTTCTAGTATTCTGAAGTCCAAGTGTGAGAAGAAATCTGGATGCATCAACTTCCAAAATGTAATCCCTACCTTCAACTGTGTCTGGTGTTTCTTAGCCCAGAGAACAAACCTACAGTTTTCTGCAGAGTGAGGGAGGGTTTTTTTTCCTAGCTGAGCTGAGTGGATGAGGGCATCTGGGGGGAGGGGGTCTAACTGATTCTTTAACAGACTTTCACCCGTTTTCTTCTTTCCAGATCAACTTTTACTCCTACTTCCAGAGGGATCTGGTGCTGCCCATTTCTGAGCCTTGGGCATTGGACAGTGTAACTTCGTTAATTTCTCAACTATTCAAGTTCCTTGGTTATGAAAATGGTTGCTGTGTCACTATATACAGCTCCACTGTTGTGAAGGGAAGGATAAAAAATGTGTTTAGTGATTCTCCCAGCATAGGATACCAACAGCATAAAGGATGTGACCACTATTAATTATTATTATTTTATGAAGATAGGTCTTGCTTTGTTGCCCAGGCTAGAGTTCAGTGGCATCATCATAGCTCACTGCAACCTCAAACTCCTAGGCTCAAGTGATTCTCCTGTCTTAGCCTCCTGAGTGGCTGGAACTACAGGCACACACCACCACACCTGGCTAATTTTTCTATTTTTTGTAGAGACGGGGTCTCGCTCTTGCTCAGACTGGTCTTAAACTCCTGACCTCAAGTGATCCTCCTGCCTCAGCATCCCAAAGTGCTAGGATTACAGGCATGAGCCACTTCGCCTGGCCGTGACCACTATTAATAAGTGCTGGACCAGAAGAGAACTATGATTTTTCAAGAGTCATTAAATGGGGCAAGAGAAATGGTGAAAATGAGAGTTCAAATATGGCCCAGCTTGAAGAAAGCAGCAGAAAACCACCCTAACGTGGTCTAGCTTTGCCCTCAGGCTATCGGAGGCCACTGAGTATGTGCAGTTCAAGTGAATTTGGGATCCAAACCAAGTGAGAGAAGACTTGCCAATCCTTTGATATCATTTCTTCTACTTAAAAAATTAATAGACTTTGGGGGGGGGATTAGTTTTAAGTTTATAAAAAAAAAGGGGAGATAAAGAGATCCCCTCACTCATGTATACCTCCTCATCCACAACCCAATTCTCCCTATTATGAAGGTCTTGCATTAGTGTGGTACACTTGTTACAGTTGATGAGCCAATATTGATACATTATTATTAAGTGAAGTCCATAGTTTACATTAGAATTCACTGTGTTGCACAATCTGTGAGTTTTGGCAAATGCATAAGGCCATGTATTCACCACTACAGTATCATACAGAATAATTTCGCTGCCTTAAAAATTCCCTGTCTCTACCTACTCATCCTTCTCTCCCTCCCTCCATCTCCCCGATCTCCTGGCAACCACTGTCTCCACAGTTCTGCCTTTTCCAGACTGTCATATAGTTGGAATCCTTCAGTACGTAGCCTTTTCAGATTGGTTTCTTTCTCTTAGTAATGTGCATTTAAGGTTCCTCTGTGTCTCCATGACTTGATAGCTCATTTCTTTTTAGCACTGAATAATGTTCCATCGTCTGGATATACCACAGTTTATTTATACATTCACCTACTGATGGACATCTTGGTTGCTTCCAAGTTTTGACAGTTATAAGTAAAGCTGCTATAAACATTTGTGTGCAGGTTTTTGTGTGCACATAAGTTTTCAACTCATTCAGGTAAATACCAAGGAGTGTGATTGCTAGATTTATGTTTAGTTTTGTAAGAAACTGCCAATCTGTCTTCTCCCATTTGTTTCTGAGTTCTTGGTTTATCTTGAAGTCCTCAGGAGCACATCTACAAGTAATTTTTAAAAGAAAGCTATGTGAAGAAGGAGATGGTAATGGTGTATTTTCTAAAAATATCTTTCTACAGCCTTTATCCATAGAAATCATGATGGCCGCACTTAACAATGTTGGGTCACAAAGTTTCCTCTCAAATTTTTGTAAATGTTTTTCCAATGTACTGTGGCATTTAGTGTTGTTGAGTGAGGTCTGAGCCCAACCTATACTTTTGTCTCTATGGATAACCAATTTTGTGTGCTTCTATCCTTAGAGACTCCTCTCTGTTAGTATAATTCAAGAGCGTGGTTGGGATGTGTCTAGATGTTGATTTCTGTGTTGCCTTTGAATGCAGTGAAACTTTTCAATGTGCAGACTCAGGGCTTTTTAACACTTAGGGAAATTTTCTTTAATGAGTCTTGTTATTGCTTGTTTCACACGTTCTAATTGTTCCCCTAGAAACATCTAAATTACTTAAGGCAGATCCCTATTTTCCATTTTTTATCCTCCTTGTGTATCTTCTGCATCATTTTCATGCCTTTCTTTTTCCCTTTTGGGAAGTGTCTCAGACGTGTCCTTGACATCCCTATTTGGGTTCCTCAGGGGCCGTTCTCCTCTTTCCATCTCCAATATGAATTTCAACACAGGTCATTGCATTTCTTAAAAATTCTTCCTTTGTTTATGGCTTTCTGCTCTAGTTTTATAGAGAGCATGTCTTCTGGCATGCCATTAAGGGTGCCAAATGGTTTAAAATTTTTTTCTAATTCCTGTAGTGAATAATATTCTACTAATCGTATGTTTGTACAAGTTCTACATAGGCCCTACTCTGTATCCCATTTAGTTTCAGTTGGCAGCAGGTGAACATGCACAGCTCACTCCATATCTAGCTGGATGTCATGAGATGCAGCCCCTGGATCTCCTATGATGGAACACATGGAAAACTCCAATCCCCAATGTGTCTTGTTACCAGGACTCCCCGTCTCCAACTCTGCCTGCAGTGTTCTGTGGGAGCAGCATGTTGCAAGAGGAAAACACCATCTCCAGCATCCTTCCCCCCGCCCCCCTCCACCTCCTGTTCCAGTGCTCTCTAGAACTGGAATGGCAAGTGAGTGGAAATCACCAATGGCTAGCCAACATGCCCACTGACCACACTTCTCCTATTGATAGGTTTACTAGCCTGGACTGCAAGAGGGTAGTTTAAAAATGTCTTTCATGATAAACTTTATGTCTTTAAAAGGTTTTCTTGAGCACTTCCTATATGTAAGTTCCTGTTGTAGACAATGAAAACAGAGCAGTAAGCAAGACAGATGTGGCCCTGCCCTCAGGGAGCTTATATGTGGGGTGGGGTGAGGTGGGGTGAATAGGAAAGAATTGACTACATAATTATTCACTGTAATTACAGCTATGATTGGGGGCTCAGAGAAAATATTCAGACGGGGGAGCAGCGGTGTTAACGGTGGTTCCAGCATAGCTTCCTTGAAGAATTGGGGTTTGAGTTGAGTTCTAAAAGATCAGAGTGAGTAAACGAGAGGAGAAGGAGCATTTGGATGTTTCAGGCATAGGGAAAAACATACACTAAGGCCCTGAGGCAGGAGGGAACATGGTGGGTTTGACAGCTTTGTAGAGAGTCCATGCGGCTGGAACATGGATGGGAGACACAGAGGTGAAGTCGTGTTCGTTGTCACAACCCCAGAGCCTGGGAGGAGTCGAGGCTCTATAACTCTTTTGTTTGAAGAATGAAAGAAGACAGCTGTGGCTAGTCTGTAAGGCAGTTCTTGATGGTGGGTGTTGGGCTGCCCTCAGCTCTTTCTTGTCCTCACATTTTTAACCAATGACTAGAGTGAGAATATAGAAGCCATGCTCAGTTGGCCAGGAGATGAGGAAATGGGTCAGAGTCATAGAAGGGCTATAAGAGTTCAAGACCAGCTTGAGCAAGAGTGAGACCCCTTCTCTACAAAAAATAGAAAAATTAACCAAGCATGGTGGCACATGCCTGCAGTCCCAGCTACTCAGGAGGCTGAGGCAGGAGGATCGCTCGAGCCCAGGAGTTTGAGCTTGCAGTGAGCTATGATGACACCACTGCACTCTAGCCTGGGCAACAGAGCAAGACCCTGTCTCAAGAAAAAAAAAAAAAAGAAGGGCTGAAAGAGGGACAAACCATGTATGCCTGAGGCCAAAAAGAAAGAGAAACCACACTGATTTGCAGAGGCCTGGAAAGGTTTGACAGGGAGAGAGCTGCAGAGGTAGGTCTTGAGGAAGGGGGTTAGGAGGGATCTCAGCAAGGTGTAAGAGCATAGAATAATGTGAACAAAAGCCCCAGGAAAGAGGGTCTCAGGTGTGGTGGGCCCTCTGGCTACGGGACCATGGGTGTGCAGGGAGGGTGGCTGGATTCAGCCATGAACAAGGAAGCACCTCAGCTGCACTTGGTCTGGAAGATGTCCGCAGAGTAGACATGCCCTCTTCCTACAGCCCATCAGGGTGAAGCCTATGTCAACCTTACTTCGTCCAGAACGCTGAGGTCCACCTGCTTTTCGGAATCAAGCACTGGGTGAAAAGCACCTGCTTATGTCTTCGGTTTTGGGGAGGTGAAGAGAAATGGCCAAAGCTGGGAAAGGCCCAAGTCTTCAAATGCAGACTTCACCTCCAATGGTTGCCAGGTGAACTTGAGCAAGAATTTGCCCTATCTCATCACTCAGCTCTCATCAGGTCTGAGACCTAGTAAAAACTCTGCTCCCAAAGTCCTACAGAACCAGAACAAGGGAAAAGAGAACCCAGTACAGCCCTGGCTGCAAGCCATTAGTTTGGATGAGTATCTGTGTCAGCAGAGCCAGGGCCATTCACTCAACAAATCTTTCCTGTGTGCCTAACGCCGTCTCCATGCCATGCACACAGGCAGTTCAGCTGTCTCTCTCGATGCTGAGAAATGCCCTAAGCAACGCCATTCAGGACAAGAGACATCCCAGAGAGCGGTCTCTGAGGAAGTGGCGTGGCTTCTCTGAGCACCCAGAAGTCTTTGGCATTCGCTCTGAAAGGGAGGGGATGGCAGAGAGCGGGGAGTGAGGCTTCCTCAGAGGCCAAGCAGCCACAAGGCTGCAGCTCCCCAGGAACGGGCAGAATTGCACAAAGTCAAATGAATTAGAAGCGTAAATTGAGCAGTTCGACTTGGCTTGCACCGCACAATAAAGATCTGCAAACACTCAGCTCCGTATTGAACCCAAGGCAGGGTGATTAATTCATTATTCACTTCCCAGCCTGGAAGCAAAAGCGTTTATACCCAGGGGCCAGAATGGATGAGCACAGTCATAAATCACACCATTTACAAGCCTAGCAATGAGAAAATCAGCTGGCCGGTGGGGGATGCTCTGCCGGCAGCAACAGTGGCTTGAGGACCGGCCAGTCAAGGCCGGCCCGTCTGCTCCCTGGAGACACACCAGTTGGCCAGGCATTGGGCCTTCCAGCCAAGGCAGCCTGCCTCTCGGCCACCCGGCTTGGCGCTTCCTGGCCAGACCACAAGGAAACAAACTCCACTCTGCCCAGGAGGAGTGCTCCTGTGACCTGAAATGGCCTCCTTCAAAAAGAGACACAGTACTAGGAATAGCATTAGGATCTGTCCAAAAGGCTGCTATGGTCCAGTTGGGATAAACTACTACTTGGGCTGTCCTGGGTTCCGGGTCCTTCCAGCCCAGCCAGAGGGCCAGCCTTGTGTCTGCTCAGCATCCTCCAACCAGGGTGCCAGGATGTCATCAGCGGCCAACCCTGACCCTGGGCCTTTACCCTCCAAACTCTGCTGCCTTCAGGGCAGAGGCCTTGGGGAGCAGAGTTTCATTTAGAGTTGAAAGGACCATCCAGCACACGGCTTTTTGGCCCCCATTTGAAGGCAGGTAGCTCTTCAAATACTTGAAAATTCTTTCTCACCCAGGTAAAACACCCTCAGTTTCCTCAACTGTTCCTCAGATTTCAAGATTTCTAGATTCCCCCCATGTCCTGCCATTTTGTTATTTCCCTTTACATTTCCTCTTAATTCTTCACACTCACAGAGGGGGACCCAGCACTTCCTGTGTGTTCTTGTCACGAGAGAGCAATACCAGGAAGACTTACCACGTGCCAGGCACTTTAGATGTATTATCTCATTTAACCTTTATAATGACCTGGGGAAGTAGTTTTTTTTTTTTTTTTTGAGACAGAGTCTCACTCTGTTGCCCGGGCTAGAGTGCCGTGGCGTCAGCCTGGCTCACAGCAACCTCAAATTCCTGGGCTCAAGCGATCCTACTGCCTCAGCCTCCCGAATAGCTGGGACTACAGGCATGCGCCACCATGCCCGGCTAATTTTTTCTATATATATATTTTTAGTTGGCCAGATAATTTCTTTCTATTTTTAGTAGAGATGGGGTCTCACTCTTGCTCAGGCTAGTCTCGAACTCCTGACCTCGAGCGATCCACCCGCCTCGGCCTCCCAGAGTGCTAGGATTACAGGTGTGAGCCACCGCGCCTGGCCGAGGGGAAGTAGTTTTTAACTCCAGTTTACAGACGAGGAAACTGAGTCTTAATGCGGGAAAATGGCCTTGCCAGGATTCAGTCTGTGGTCAGTCCGACTCCAGAGATTGTGCTTCTAACCCTTACGACATATCCACCTTGTTCACCCAGAGCTCATTGGGCTCAACGGCTAAAACGTTAGAGACGTCTGTTTCAGGGCCTGTTTTAGGGGCTTTCTTCCTTGGAGCCAGGCTGAGCTTTGAAAGATTGGCCAAAGCCCTTTCATCTCTACCACATTCAGTGTCAAAAAAATAAAATAAAGTAAAATAAATTAATAAGAGCAATACCCAAAATGCCTTCCACCTTCTGCCTGAGCCGAGAGGGTAACCCTTCCAATAAAGGAAGCAGCAGCCCTTATTTCTATTAATGCTGTTCTTCTTTCCAGGACAGCTATTACGGCCCGGGACGCAATCTTTCCACAGCTTCCTTTTGCCTTATTTGGTACACAAAGGAGCACGGTATGGAGCGCACGTGCACACAAACAGGATTCCTTAACAAAAGGGACTCTAACCAAGGGATTACTGGATGCTGCTCACTCTGCTCAGTGCTGCCAGGCATATATCGTACCAAAAAGCACACCATGACTCAGCCTACCTTGCTCAAGAACAGTGGTCATATCTATTAATACCTTCCTGTCCTCTAAGAAGGGAAACAATGTCACATGGCCAGAACTGGGGGACCAGGTTCCAGGCAGGGATTTTAGCAAGCATTGCCCGCAACACTATACAGGTATTAATACAGCCTCCAGTGAATATTCACAGAGGAATAGTCTGGTTTTCCTTACTTGTGGGTTGTATTTGGCATCACGGGTAAGGAGGGAGGGAGGGGGGCTGCTGCTTATACAAAGTTCCTTCATCCTGCGGGGTGGGCAACCTGAGCGGGCAGCCAGGTGGGCCCTGCCGAGCCTGCTCCCTGCCCACACCAGGCCAGGTGGCAAATCAAGCCAACATGAGAGAGAACACAGGGGTTTCACCCTCTCCACTACTCTGGCAACCTCGGGGAAGTTGTGGTCACCCAAAGCGTGCTGGGTCAGTGGGAGATGACCCAGGTGAACGAGACTATGGAAGTGGGACACGAGACGGTGCCTGCCAAACCTCCGTTAGGCTCGGCCTCGGATGTGGGTGGGTGAGCGGCCGTGGAGGCCACGGAAACTGAGGAAAGTCTGGGAAAAATTGCTTGTGGCTGAAGCCCAGATGCAAATATCGACAAGTAACTGAACTCAGGACACCGTGTTCTGAAGTTGTGGGCCAGTTTCATCACCCAGCATGAATCTGATGATTAGAAGTTATGAAACATAACTTCTAATGGAGTTGGATATGCTCTGATTTAGTACATTTCTACTATTCAAATGAAGTGAGCCCACTAAATGTATCCCGACCTGAGTATGTGCTAATTTTCCCTAAAAATCTACATTGTACAAAAAAGGGTTTGTCAAAACTGAATTAAACTGCAAACCAGAGGTAAACATCCTCAAACTTGGTATGTTTTGAATGGAAACGCATACGGAATATAAAAATTTTAAAACAGTAATTTAGTGAGGTATTAATTTGCATATAGTAAAATGCACAAATCTTAAGAGTAGATTTTTTGCATTATGTATGACCTTTGCATCTATGGCCCCTTCTCAGATGCACGAATTCCCTTATGTTCCTTTCAATGACTCTCCACCCCCAGATAAGAACTGTACCAATTCTTTCACCATACTGTGTATTCTCTGGAATGTTTTGCTCAATGTAATTTTTTTTTTCAGAGATGAGGTCTCGCTCTGTCACCCAGGTTGGAGTGTAGTGGCACAATCATAACTCACTATTATGTGATCCTCAAGTGATCCTCCTGCCTTAGCCTCCCGAAGAGTTGGGACAACAGGCGTGCACCACCGTGCCCAGTTAATTTTGAAATTTTCTGTAGAGATGGGGTCTTGCTATGTTGTCCAGGCTGGTTTCAAACTCCTAGCCTCAAGTGATCCTCCCTCCTCAGCCTCCCAAAGTGCTGGGATTACAGGCATGAGTCGCCGCTCCTGGCCCCAGCCTCAATGTGATGTTCTTGAGGTTAATCCATGTTGGTGAAGATATCAGCAGTCAATTCCTTTCTACTGCTGAGTAGTAATCCACTGTGTGAATTTAGCTAAATTTTTTATCCGTTCACTTACTGGACATTTGTTTTATTTCCAATGTTTGGTTATTAAGAATAAAACTGCATTTTATATTTGTTCATACTTATTACAGAAGTCTTTTTGTATAAAAATATACTGGTTTCTCTACAGTACATACCTAGGAGAACTTTATTTGAAACTGTCAAGAGACATGCAGTAAGTTTAAAAGTAACTTACAGAAATGTGAAATAAAAGTAGAAGTCTTTTAAAATTTGCTTATTTATAAAATATTTTTTTAAATAGGTAAAAGAGGAAGAATCATCCCACATTCAAAATGCTTTATAAAGTAATTTTAACCTACATAAATTGCCACAAACGTACTCAGAGGATATAAATTTTCAAGAGTTGGGACTTTGAACAAGTTGACTTTAGGCAAATAGGTCTTAGGGAAATTGGCTCACTGACTCAACATAAACTCTTGTCAAGACAGGTCTCCCCCATTCTGCACTGGTGTAATTGAATGTTTAAACAATGCGGACTTGACATTCATCCCTGTAGATTTCATATCAGTAGGAAGTACATGTATATTTATGCACAGGGATGTATGGGATTAGGATGTTGGAACAAGTAGACACTTGGTGGAAGGAGGGAAAGGAATTCCCAGCCCTGTTCACAGAGCTCTGGGGAGACAGATAATAGGCCACAAGCTGGCAGGACGCCCAGGGAGTTGAAACCCGGCTGAGCCAGGGCGGGGCCTAGGCAAGGAGAGGTCCTGAAGGGGCTCAAGTGGCTTGGTGGGTTTAGCCTGACAATGTCGGGACCAGTTTGTGGGGAAGCGCTGGGGGTGTGGTTACAATTAATGAGGAGAATGAGGTAGAGGCTGCCTCTGGGGGTGGTGGCGCAGGGCACTGCAGAACCAAGAGGGCCCCATGGTGTCCGGTGAGCTGTGCAAGTTAGCATTTGTCTGAGAGGGGAAGAAAGCCTCTTAAGTCAACCCTGAGCAGTCTTTGCCCTCATTGCAGATATTTCAGGCTTCATTGCCAAAATGTGTCAGCACATATGATTGCAAATTTTAAAAAATTGATAGTCATTCAAATGTGTTCGTTATCCCTTCTGTCTCAGTGCGTCTTCCACACTTTTGATAAAATTGGCTTTGATGTCATCTTCCAAGTTATTAATAAAAAATATTAATATTAACCTGGACAAAACCAGAATAAAGCCTACTGGAATGCCACCAGACACTCCCCTCCAGGGTGACAGTGATTCATTAATCAACACTCCCTGAGAATCACTGTTCAACCAACTATAAATCTATCTCCTAGTCCCCACTGACATGATTCCTCCTTTGCACAAGACAACCATGAGGAATTTAGGAAAAGGCCTCACAGAAATCAGGGTGCAGAGTCTATGAAAACCCCTGATCCTCTAATCTAATAATTTGTTAGGAAGAAAGAAAGAAAGAGAGAGAGAAAGAAAAGGAGGAAGGAATGAGGTTAGACTTGGTCCTCGTGAGTCCACACTAGTTCCTGGCAAGCATTGCTTTCTTTTTAAAGTACTCAGAAAACCATCTGTTTTAATAATCCCTTCTAGATTTTTGTTGGCACTGGTGATGCTCGTCAATCAAATTGTAAATTTCGTTTATCACCCCATTTTAAAATCAAGACAACATTTTCCACTTTCACCCTTTTGGCTACACTCTGATTTTCCAGGTTATGTCAAAGAGTTTACAGGTGACCCTTGCCATCATCTGGGAGGTCATCTGTCTGGACCCGCTGACTTAAACTCATTTAAGCAAGCTAGGCAGTGTAGCAGTTAAGTGACCTCCTGGGTGTAAGCAGAAAGCAACTTTATATAGTCTCTCATTGTCTGTTAAAATTTATTCACATATCCTTCCCCTGCCTACGGATGAAAATTCATCAGTCTTTTGACTTTTCCAATCACATCACTCATGGTAAATAAAAGTACTGTAATCACTTTGTCACCAAATGCAGTCTTAATTTAGATACTGGAAATCTACTGTTTTATAACAAGCAACACTGTAAACTTTGTTTAAAGTTAAATCTTCCTGGGCCTGTGACAGGCAGGAAACTTACAGCTGGTGCAAGTTGCATTTGGTTTCTTCTTCTTTTCCTTTTTCCTCCTACGTCAGCGTGCACACCTGCGATTCTGAATCCTCTGGCATGGGGCAGTGCAGAGGCTGGGGAGAAGGAAAGCCCTCCTTTGGTACTTTTGTACAACGGCTCTTGTCTCTCTGGGCCTTGTGTGTTTCAAGCCTTCTCATTCTTGAGATTTTTCAGGCGAGAATCAGAGCCCGATTGACTGAGACCCATCCTCTCCCCTCCTCCCCAGCTGCTTTCCTCTGAAGCCCGTCTCCTTCTTAACTTGAGACGGAGGGGCAGTGCCCACAGCACACAAACCATTGTCTCCAAAGACCTCTTCCTCCCACCCTCCACTGCCCTGACCCTCAAAGCCCTCATTGCGGTTTTAAGGGGTTCAAGAGAAATTCAACCAGTTCAAAGACACTTATGAAATATTTGAACAGTGGCCTCCTATGGAATGTAACTTTTCTCTCCATGTTGCAGCCAAAAGGGAGACAGAGTCCAATTTATATATTCGGTTAAAGTAGTTTTCCACTATCTGCTCTCTTATCTTGACCTTCCATTCCCTCCATTCTGGTTTGATGGCATTTCTTCTTGGGAGGGAGACAGATGGAAACAGCAGTTAAGAATGTTTGCATTCCCTCTAAAACCTCTGCTTGTTATATACCATCTTCCTTAAGCACAGCGCTTTTCTCCTTTTTGAAACGTGTGCTTTTAAAAACCACAACCATCAGGCCATTCAATTCATTTATAATGAATAATATAATGGTACATAGATACAAACATTCATATTCATTTTATTATTTCCTAATGGTAAAATTAAAATAGGAATGGGTAAAGGAAATGTGGTATACACAAAGGACTATCATTCAGCCTTAAAAAAAAGAAGAAACTCTCACAATATGTGACAACGTGGTAAAATAACAAGTACGTTCAATTATCTTTATTAAAAAAAACAGAATTGGTGACTTTATTTACATCAAACAAACAGACAAACCAAGCTTCCTCTCTGGTGGGGGATACAAAGAAGAAAATAAAAATTACCACCCATAAATACCCAAAGAGTTGATATATTTTTCATATTTTGTTAGGAGTCTGAAGGTAATAATTTTATAAAATTGAAATAATGCTATATATGCAGTTCTGAGTCATGATTCTTTAAACTTACTATACCATACTGTGAATATTTCTCATTACCTGTAAAATTCTTTGAAAACCATTTTTAATGGCTCTATACTAGGCCAACATATGGGTACACCATGATTAAGTTAAACTCTTTCCCTTCTTTTTTTTTTGTTGAGAGAGACTCGGTAGTGAGTTTCACTCATTTTGTTCAGATTTTCCAAGGAATTTTTTTTTTTGGGGACTCATCATGGATCTCTTTCCATTATTCTTGAACATTGACGTTGTTTGCATTTTTTATCATTTCTTTCTTTTTTTTTTTCAGAGAGCCATGTCCCAGAAGCCTTTAGCAAGTAGTCTCTATTTCTTACCATTTTGAGTAACACCATCGTGTAAACCATCAGGCATAAATCAGTGTTTGAACTTCGGATAATTTTTAAAGAGGAGTTACTAGATCAAAGGGTATGGACTTTTCAAAGGCTCTCAATACCAGTTGCCATAGTGCTTACTAGAAAGTTTGTAACAGATTGGCTTATCTTGATGGACATTGTCATAAAACTCCATCAGTCTAAGGCCCCATCTCCACACTAGAGCTGGCCGAGAGAACCAGAACATTGATGCAGACTGGCCAGGTCATTCTTTCCTCTGGATAATGTCAGAGACACAGGACAAAAGTGTGTATTTTGGCTACAGTAACCATAATCTCCAAGCTGGGCATCTGTTTCAGGGAAGTGCATGGAGGAAGTACATTTGTATATTTGCTTATGTGTAGTCAGGGTTCTCCTGGAAGGCGGTATCCTCCTTCGATTCAACCTGCGTTTGGTTCATTGCCCCATAACACAGCCCTGCCTCACCCACAAGGCCACAGGGCAGCTTTTCACCTTCCTGCACATACATCCAGGGCTCACCCAAGAATCCCCAGGAATAATTGATAAACACATCTTCAGATGGGTTGATTTCACATCTATGACAGATTGAACTGTCCTAGTTTTGCTCTCAAGCGATGACATTTATCCAGAGCATGTTCCACCTCTGCCCATTTCTCATCCCACCTGGGTTCTGTCTTACCAAACTTTTAAGACAAAAAAGAAACATACAACAATACTAAAGATGTATCCTAATGACTTTATACTTTAATACCTTTTTTTCCTAACTTCAAAAGTGGTACACGTTTAAAGCAGAAAACTTAGAAGCCCCAGGAGAGCAGGAAGGGAAGGCTGCAGAGTGACCCGCAGGGACGGTGGCCTGCCAGGCAGATGGGGAGTGCACATGTCTCAGCGGGCATCTGTGTGGGGTCAGCAGGGGTCATTTTCAGCTCAGCAGATGTCGGCAGACGTACAACAAAGACTGAGGGCTGGTAAACTTAACACTATGTGAGCTCTAAGAACTTACTTCCAACCCCAGGGAGAAGGGTAGGCGGGAAATCCCTAAATTGATGCAGATGAAAATCACAACATGGTAGAATGGCACTTGATGTAGAAACTAACTTCATTTGTAGAAAACAAAGAACACTGGGGTCTGGTTTGTATTCTCTTTCCAGCTCCCTTGACTTCTGATCCCCAGCTCCAGGTGCCCCCACCAGCCCCCTCTTTGCCAGTGACTTGGTTAGGTTCAGTCCTGGTACCTGAGAGGGTCTGAGGGGTGGACTACAATCCCTGGCCTCCCCATGGGAGCTGGCCCTGCAAATCACCATGGAAACTAAAGATACTGTGATTGTTCATGCTGGTCTTAGATGCAGGTTGTTCCCAGGTGAAGGCTGAGAAAAGTCACTCTTATAATGATGTAATAACTCTACCAAAGGCCCTCGGATCTGAGGATTTTCCTTCTCTGAATTCCCCTCATTGGAATTGTGGGGAAAGCAGCAGGTGAATATAAAAACAAATAAACAGACAAAAAATAGCCCAACAAAACTATGATTCTTGGTAGGAATGCACCAGAAAGAAAGGGTTCTGGTTTCCCTAAGTCGTGACACCAGACCTGGCTCTTTGTTCTATGAGGAACTTCAGAGACACTTGGCACAGATGGTTTTCCCTTGGGGTCATTCTTTTTGCAGGTGCATCCTTGGCAACATTTCAGGGGAACCCCAGGGTAGGACAACATCCTAACTGTCAAGACAAGGCAGCATCAGAGAGTCACTGAGGCAGGTCTGGAATCCCTGGAGACCCCCAAGAACAGAACACATGTGCCAGGACTGGCGTTGTGGTGATGTCTATAGTTACAAAGAATTTGAAACATCCCAAATGTTGAGATATAGGATTAAACAGATTATGTATATGCTTAAACAGATTATGTATATGCATACAAAGGAACACTGTGTAGTCATTAGAAAACATACGTTTATGTAAATTAAAAGGAAATATAAATATAGCCATAATATATTTTGAGTAAAAAAAGGTTTAAAACAGCCTGTAGAGTATGATCTTATTTTTAAATAAAAATAACATATTTATTTGCATATATCACACACAGAAATCTCTGATGGGATAACAGCAATCTTCATTTTTCTTTTTTGTATTTTTCTACATGTTTAAAATGATCATGACATAGACTCATTGCTTTAATTAAAAAAAAATAACCTTTGTCGATGGAAATGTTGCTAAAACCTGTTGTGGCAGTCACAGGGGTGTGCCACGGGGATCTCCCTTCAAAAAGAACTTGAGGTCACCTGTGGGAGTGTGGTTAGCTGACGGCCTCTGGCTGCAGCTCCTTGGGGATCCACCGCAGCTTGTGAACCAATGTCATGTTCTTTCTGGGCACCCAGTCAATGACTGAGCATGGAGGGGCGCTAGTGCCCGCCCTTCCTGCCTCGTGTGAAAGTCCTCCTGAGCACTCTTTGTCCTGGAGCTCCCCAGTGGACTGACGATGACTTTCTCAAAGCTGCCCTTTGAGGCTCTGTCTGAGGCTCTTCCCACCCAATCCTTCCTCCTCCCTTCTCCTTCCACAGGTGTTAGACCTGCCCGGCAATCTCGTATCTTCCCTGCTCCCTCTCACCCTTTGTTCTTTGTGGGTGTCACTCCATTAAATCTATTGTGCAGTCATGTGCCACATAATGACATTTCGGTCAACGACGGACCACATATATGACAGTGGTCCCATAAGATTAAAATGGGCTGAAAAACTCCAATTGCCCGGTGATGTCATAGCTGTCATAATGTCATAGTGCAATTACTTTATTTAAAAAAATAAATTTTTGGTCGCGTAAGTGTAGAGTGTTTATCAAGCCTACAGTCGTGTACAGTAGTGTCCTAGGCCTTCATCTTCATTCGCCACTCACTCGCTGACTCACCCACAGCAACTTCCAGTCCTGCAAACTCCATTCATGGTGAGTGCCCTGTCCAGGTGTACCGTTTTTAATCTTTTATACCAGTTTTACTGCACCTTTTCTATGTTTAGATATGCTTAGATACACAAATACTTATCACTGTGTTACAGTTACCTACAGTATTCAGTACAGTAACACGCGGTACAGGTTTGTAGCCTGGGAGCAGCAGGCTATACCATATAGCCTAGGTGTGTAAGACGCTACACCAACTAGGTTTGTGTAAGTACACTTGATGTTTGCACGACAACAAAATCACCTAACAACGCGTTTCTCAGAACATATCCCTTTGGTTAAGTGACACGTGGTGGTTCTTCCCACTCCATCTTGAGGTCTGCCTCCTGGAGGACCTAGCAAGTTTACTCTGTGTTCCAGAACATACTAGAAGAAGCCTGGGCTTAGCTGTTATACATTCTCTACATAGAAATACTCGCCTCCCCCAAGGAAGTATTATCCCAGATGACCCCCAAGTGGTCTCACAAACAAAATGAAATGCCTTTTTCTGCCAGGATTTTTCTCTTCTAATTGCTGCTTCCTGAAATTTCCTCCTATGAAGCCTGCCCCTCAACACTCCCCTCTGCCCACCCCACTCCTGTGCTGATGCAGGAAAGGCCACCAGTGCCTTTCTGGCTGTTTCTCTGACCCACACAGAGAGTCTGTGAATTACTAAGTATCTTTTTAAGGTAATTTTTTCCTGCTTAAACCAGCTAGAATTGGTTTCCCCTCCTTGCTAAGAACCTTGACTAATAAGCATATATAATGTATAGTGTTTTCGTATATGTTAAATTAGCACGGAGAAAACCATATTAAAACTTCAGTTTAACAACTAGGTTGTTAACACAGGTTGCCTGGGATGGGGGGCGGTGAGGTGAAGATGGGGAGGAGAGGAAGAGAAGGGAGGTGAGCAAAAACAGAAAAGGGGGAAAGGGGTAAGACTGCGGGAAGGAACAACCCGGCACGCATTATGATACGATCTCATGTTTGCATTCTCATGTTCGGTATAGTCACATATCGGCCCTATCTCAGATCCACTGAAAAGGAAGTTTCCCAGGGTTACCCCCAGTCCTGAATATTTCTCAGAGCTTCTCAGGAGACACTGATAAAAAAACACAGTTAATAAGTATTCATTTAGCACTGTGATCCCAGACCACCTGCGTCCGAATCAGCTAGACTTTTGTTTAAAAATTCATGGTCCTGGACGCCCCTGCAGACCTCCCGAGTCCGAATCTGGAGTGGGGGATTCTTTCCGCCCAGAGTGAGGGAGCTCTGCATCCCATGGCCACAGGACCAAATTCCTGGGCGTAGAGCAACCACAGAACTCCTTGGAGGCAGGCCAGGTCCGGCGCAGTGGGCCCCGTCTTTTCAAAGATCTGCTTTTAAAATCTTTAATGACTGTTTTGCCCAGCAGTTCCAGTTCTTGGAACTAGTCCTAAGGAAATAACCACACGATGGGAAAAGATGTATGAGGAAGAATGTTCATCACAACTCTTGTTTATATTAATGAACATCTGGAAACAGCCCAAATATCAATCACGAGTGGAGTAATTAAAATAACTGTGACACATCCATACCACGGAAGGCTATCTGGCCATTAGAACTAGGAGGTAGATCTCTTTGCACAAAAATGAAAATCTATCCATAATATATTTTGTTAAGCGGGGGAAAAAATCAGATGGCAAAAGAGCAGGATCTCATACTCAACAGATGGCATTTGCATGGACGACATAGCTGTGTCATGCACCATCTCGGGGACACTTTCTTTTCACCCAAGAAAACACATCTGAATGCTAGTAGATTATGCAGAACCCTGAGTCCACTCTTTTTTTTACATATACACACACATTTATCTTTTATTATGGAAAAGTAGAGTGAACAGTATGAGGATCCCAGTGTACCCATCACCCTGTAATTATTAGTACAAGGCCAGTCTTGTTTTGTCAATAATCCAATTGCTATTCTCGACCTGGATTGTTCAAAAGCAGATATTTTCTTAATTATCTTTTTTTTTTTTTTTAGTTTGTTTGAATCTGTATTCAAATAAGGTTCATACAGAGCGATGATGTGTCTCCTAAATCTCTTTAATCTGCAGATTCAACCCCCACATTTATGTTTTTCTCTTGTAATTTTTTGGTTGAAAGTAAGTTTGTCCTATAAAGCTGGACTGTCCAATACAGTGGCTACTAACCACATTTGACTAGTGGGTATTTGAAAAGTGGCTAGTGTGACTAAAGAACTAAATTTTAAATTGTATTTAATTTTAATTAACATGGATTTAAATTTAAAAGCTGATACTTGATGTAGTTATTAGAAAACTGTGTAGTTTGAAACAAGTTGAGTATGTGAATCTACTTTTTCAACTGTAAATTTTATGAAGGCTAGGAGTGGTGCAGTGGCTCATACCTGTAATCCCAGGACTTTGGGAGGCCAAGATGGGAGGATTGCTTGAGGCCAGGAGTTCAAGACCAGCCTGGGCAATGTGGCCAGACCCCGTCTCTACAAAATAAATTTTCAAAATTAATCGGGCATGGTGGCACATGCCTGTAGTCCTAGCTGAGGCAGGAAGATTGCTTAAGCCCATGAGTTTGAGGCTGTGTGAACTATGATCATGCTACTGTACTCCAGCCTGGATGACACAGTAAGACCTTGTGTCCAAAAAAAAAAAAAAGTGAAATACACACTGATTTTGAAGATTTAGTTTGAAAAAAATGTGAAATATCTCAATAATAATTTTTATATTGATTACATGTTGAAATAATATTTTGGATATGCTGGGTTAAATAAAAGATATAATGAAAAATAATTTTCATAATTATTGTTTCTTTTTAACAATGGAATTACTAGAAAATTAAAAATTAGTTACATACAAAATCAAGAAGGGCTGGAGAATTAACAACCCACCCACCAATAGGCCTCAACCAGTGAAGAATTGGTATGCACATACCCCAGCTCCCTTACCTCTTGAACAGATACCTCTCAAGGATGTATTTTACACAATTTTCCAGAATTTCCCCACCGGCTTAAGCTCCAGTCACCCACAGTGGTACCTAGCTTGGTAACACACCTTTAACTGGCTGTCTTCCCTTCCCTGTCTCTCTTCCCCATTCCCCACCAGTGGTGCCTGCATTTCCCAAATGAACCCTCTGCATTCAAATACTTGTCTTGGGGTCTTTTTCTAGAGGAATACAAACTAAGAGAATGCTAAAATTGTCCCATCTTGGCCAGTGAGAGCCTCTTCAAGTTGGCTCATAAGTCCTTTTAATATGACCCTAATTGTCTGCGATTGCTTCTTTGCTTTCTGGTAGTTTGAAAAGATATTTCAGGCTCGTTCTGTACATATCTGTTCCAGACCTGGAGCCTTAAAGAAGCCCTGGCTCATTTTAATGAGAAGTGATATTTAGAGACCATAATCTGGGACTAGAGGTGGTTATTGCTCTAGGGTTTATCACTGTCTCAAGGTGCTTTATGTTGACAGAGCATATATAAAACACATGATGAGTTTATGCTGGTAATTCCAATTTAAATTCAGAACTGCTATGTTTTTACTTAACTTTATCAAAATCTTACGTCTGTTTTGTTCCTGTTGAAAGTCTCAGTTTTCATTGACACCAACTTAATTACTCATTTGACTTTTCTCTCAATACACAAACCACAGTCTCAGAATGACAGCGTCACTACCAGCAACAATAGCATTACTAAAAACAGTTTAAGGTATTTTTTCTATTCTTTCTGTCCTTAGGGTATATCCCATTAGGGACGTACAGTCAGATTATTGTATTTTAAAGTCACAGGGAAGCATTCCTTTCTGTCAGGTTAGCCACCAACTGGATATGCTGTTAGGTTTCCTATTTCAATTAGCTTTCAGTTTTAGTAATAGTTTTTCCCCAGTTAATTTGTTGTATAATCATGTAAGTTATTTATTGAGTTCCAAAGTCAAATGTATACAAGATACATTCCAAAAATGCTAGCTCCTATCCTGTCTTTTCTGTCCTATTCCTCTTCTCCCCCATAACAATTCTAAAAATTTTCTATCATTCTATTGTTTTTAATATGTGCAAATACATGTGCACATAATATATATAAATATATTTAATATATGTGTATATTGGTAGCTCTCTTTTCTTAGATAAATAGAATATTCTACACTTTTTTGTCTACCTTTTCTCACTTAACACAATATTCTCAAGATCACCCTATGGTGGTGTATAGAAAAATTTCTCGCTCCTTATTTCTTTCTCAGTTGCGTAGAATCTCATCATATGGTTGTACAACAGTGTATTCAACTAGTCCCTTATTGGTGAACTTTCGGGGTGTTTCTGGTCTTTTACTATTATAAATAGCGCTGTAATGAATAGGATTGTATTTCCATCTTTTCAAATTTTTCCCAGTGTATCTTTGGGACTGATTCCTAAAAGTGTGATTTCTGGGTCAAAGGATAAATGCATATGTTATATTTTGCTAGATATTTTCAAATTCGCTTTCATAATGGTTATAACAATTTGTATTCCTACCAGCAATGAATGGGAACACCTGTTTTTCCATATAGTTACCTGTGATGGTTAATTTTATATGTCAACTTGATTGGGCCATGGGGGTGCCCAGATATTTGGTTAAACTTTATTCTGGGTGTGTCTGTGAGAGTGTTTCTGGATGAGATTAACATTTGGATTGGAAGACTGAGTACAACAGGTGGCCTTACCCAATATGGACAGGCCTTACTGGAGGCCTGAATAGAACAAAAGGCTGAATAAAAATTCTCTCCCTCTTTCTTGAAGCTGGGACATTAGTCTTCTCCTGCCCTCAGTCTTGAACTTGAATTCAGACAGGAACTTACACCATTGATTCCCCTGGTCTCAGGCCCTCACACCTGGACTGGAACTACACCATTGGCTTTCCTCGGTCTCCTGCTTGCCAACTGTGCTCTTGGGACTTTTTAGCCTCCATAATCAGGTGAGCCAATTCCTTATAATAAATCTTTCTCCTCTCTCTATATATATTCAATTGGTTCTGTTTCTCTGGAGAACCCTAAAACATAATGCAACATGAATTTTTTCCAATTCTATGTGTAAAACGTATCTCAGTGTATTTTAACTTGCATTTTTCTTGTTATGAGAGAGGTTGAGCATCCTTTCATATGGTCAAGAGCCATTTGCATTTATTTTTTCAATGTACTGTCCTTATCTCTAGTCTATTTTTCTATAGGATTGTTTTTTTCTTGTCTACTTTTAGAAATGCTTCATATATCTTTGATGTTAGCATTTTGTGATATAAATTGCAATTTTTTTCCAGTTGTCTTTTTACTTTGCTTATGATGTTTTTTTTGGTCATGAAAAAATATTTAATGTAATCAGATTTATCTTTTTCCCCGTGGCTTCTGGATTTTGAATCATAGTTAAGACATGTTTTCCAATCCCAGGTTATAGAGAAATTCATCCCTGTTTCTTTTATAACTTGTATTATTTCATTTTTTGTATTTAAATCTCTGATCTATTTAGAAAATATTCTGGTGTATGATATAATGAATGAAACTAATGTTATCTTTTCCATTTAGCTACCTAGATATCCCAATATAACTTATCAGAAATGCTATATTTTTGCCACTAATTTGAGATACTGCCTTTTCACATATTAAATTTCTATTTGCAATTGAACCAACTTTTTTATTTCTATTCTGTTCCATTGTTTAATTTAGTGCACATGTGTGTAGAAAAAACATGAACTCAAAGTGCTTTTTCTATTCTCTCACTCAACAACAATCAATACAGAAGACTTCTGTGACCAGATATGTAGGAGTATTTCCCCACACCACCAAGCAAGCAATCGATTCTGCAGCAAACACCAACGGGCTGTCCTGTAATTCAGTTCAATTCTGACAGTATCTACCTGGAGATAGAATCCGATCCCACAGGTTGAAGGCTCAGTCTCCAATACTGCCCCCACCTTCAGATGCCAACTACAAGCTCCAGGTGGTTTTACCTGTGCTTCCGACCAAGTTGCTATAAATTGGGTCCCATGACCCCCTCCTTGGGTTCAATCAATTTGCTAAGGTCAGCAAGGCGTGGTGGCTCACGCCTGTAATCCTAGCACTCTGGGAGGCCGAGGCGGGTGGATCACTTGAGGTCAGGAGTTCGAGGCCAGCCTGAGCAAGAGCAGAGACCCCGTCTCTACTAAAAATAGAGAGAAATGATTTGGACAGCTAAAAAAACATATATACAAAAAATTAGCTGGGCATGGTAGCGCATGCCTGTAGTCCCAGCTACTTGGGAGGCTGAGACAGAAGGATTGCTTAAGCCCAGGAGTTTGAGGTTGCTGTGAGCTATAGGTTGACGCCATGGCACTCTAGCCCGGGCAACAGAGCGAGACTCTGTCTCAAAAAAAAAAAAAAAAAAAATTTGCTAAGGCAGCTCACAGAACTCAGGGAAACACATTTACCTGTTTATTATAAAGGATATTCCAAAGGATACAGATGAAGAGATGCATAGGGTAAGGTATGTGGGAAGGGGCCAGAGCTTCCATGCCCTCGTGGGTGCACCACCCTCCAGGAATCTCTATGTTCAGCTATTGGGAAACTCTTTGAACCCAGTCCTTCTGGGATTTTAAAGAAGGTTCGTTATGTAGGCATTAAATTATATTAAATTGTTGGTTTTGGTGCTCAACCTAACCTTCAGTTCTCTACTCCCCGGGAAGTCAGGGGGTGGGGCTGAAAGTCCCAACCCTCTAATCATGCCGTGGTCTTTCTGGTAACCAGCCCCCATCCTGAAGCTACCTAGGCACTGCCAGCCACCAGTCAATCATTAGCATACAAAAAGACATCACTTTGGAGATTCAAAGTATTAATATTTCAGGAGTTGTATGCCAGGAAACAGGATTAGACCAAATATGTATTTCACAATATCACATGTATCAATACTGTGGTGCTTTAATTAGATAATATGTTTTAACATTTGCTAGGGCCAGTAACCCTCATCGTGTCTTCTTTTCAAGAGTTTTCTTAACTTTTCTTCCTTCTTTTTTTCTTCTAAAAGAAACAACATCAATTTGTGTACCTCCAGAAGAAAGCCTGGTGGTATTTTAGAAGTATTACATGAAATTTGTAAATTAACTTGGGGAAAACTGACATCTTTATGCTATTCTTTTTATCCAAGGACATGATATATTTTTCCTTTTTTTTTTAGGTCTACTTTGAGTCTTTCAGGAGTGTTATTTTCCTCATGTAGATTTTAGATATTTCGTGTTAAGTTTATGCCCAGGTATTTTATTTTCCTTTTGGTACCATAGATGGAATATTCTCTTCCATTATCTTTTCTAGCTGGTTTGGTTTGTTTACATGAATATTATGGATTTTTGTAAGTTAATTTTATAATTTTCTGCTTTACAAAATTTTCTTCTCATCTGTAGTAGCTTTTCCATTGATTCATTTGGGTTTTGGAGATATGTGATCATATTGTCTGCAAATAGAAATAATTTATAAATTTTGCAGTAAAATTCATAAATGACATTATATGTAGTTTTCTTTTTTGGTTCAATCTTTATTAGGTTTTGAGATTAATGTTATACCTGCTTCATATGCCAAATTTGGAATCTTTTTATGTTATGCTCTAAAAACACTAGATTATCTAATTTGTAAAGATTTGATAGAATTTCCAAGTGAAACCATTTGGACCTGATGGTTTTCATGGTGCTTAAGGTATAAATTCTTTAACTATTTTATTTCTTATAAGCACTGGTTTATTAGGACTTCTGTGTAGGGGTCAATTTTGGTAAGTTTTTTGAGAAACGTGTCATTTCATCTAGGTTTTCAAATTTATTTGCATAGAGTTAGGGCAAAGTAGCTTCTTGTGATTTTTAAATTTTCCTTTGTTTTTATGGTTATTTTTGTATATTTGTGCTTTCTTTTTTCTTGATCAGCTTAGCAAATTGTTACGTGTTTTTTTAAAAAAATTTTTTTAAAAAAGAAACTAATTAGCTGGGAGCAGTGGCTCACGCCTGTAATCCTAGCACTCTGGGAGGCTGAGGCGGGTGGATTGCTCAGGAGTTCGAGACCAGCCTGAGCAAGAGCAAGATCCCGCCTCTACTAAAAATAGAAAAAAAAAATTAGCCGGACTACTAAAAATAGAAAGCAAAAATTAGTGGGGCGTGGTGGCTCCGGCCTGTTGTCCCAGCTACTCGGGAGGCTGAGGCAGGAGGATTACTTGAGCCCAGAAATTTGAGGTTGCTGTGAGCTAGGCTGACGCCACGGCATTCTAGCCCAGGCAACAGAGTAAGACTGTCTCAAAAAAAAAAAAAAAAAGAAAGAAAGAAAGAAAGAAACTGACTTTGGATTAAAACAATAATCTGTACTGCCTTTCTGTTTTATAACTCATTAACAGTTTAAAATCCTTATTAATTTTTATCTTTGTTGACTTTCTTTTACATTTCTTTTTTGTGCTTTCTTTTTGTTTACTATTGTTTTTCTAGCTTTCTGAGTTGGGTATTTATTTTTATTTTTATTAATGTATTTAATGCTATATATTTTCTACCAATAACTGCTTTAGCTATATCTCATATATTCTGATGTTTTTACTATAGTTGTCAAGAAACTCTGCAATTTCATTTTATACTTTCTCTTTGACCCAAGAGTGCTTTTATAATATATAAAAATTTAGCTGGGTGCAGTGGCTCATGCCTGTAATCCCAGCACTTTGGGAAGCTGAGTCCGGAGGATTGCTTGAGGCCAGGAGTTTGAGACCAGCCTGAGCAACATAATGAGACCTCATCTCCACACACAAAAAAATTTAAAAATTAGCCAGGCATGGTGGCATGCCAGGCAATGTTGTCCCAGTTACTTAGCAGGCTGAAGTAAGAGGATCATATAAGCTGAGGAGTTTGAGGTTACAGTGAACTATGATTGTGCTACTGCACTCCAGCCTGCATGACAGAACGAGAGCCTGTTTCAAAAATAAATAAATAAAAATATAAATTAAAAAATGTCTAGGAGGAAGGGCCTTTTTGTTTACTTTGGTATTAATTTCTAGTTTTATCACATTATGAATAAAGAATTTCTTTTATATTATTAATAGTTTTGTTCATTGGAATTTACTGGTCAATTTTCATGGATACTCCATTGTCATTTGAAAAGAAAGTGTATTCTCTGATATATATCTAAGTTTTTGTCTGCTTAATTTATCTTGGATTGAGAGAAATGTGCTAAATTCTATTATTAGTATGTTTATGTCTACTTCTCCTTGCATATTGTGTAGTTTAAATTTTATGTAAGTTGTTGCTGTGTCTTGGGTGCATAAATATCACTAATGTTTGCTTCACTGTGAATTGTATCATTTAGCACTTAAATATCTTTTGTCTCTTTCAATGATTTTGGTCTGAATTTTGTTCTTTATTTAGACTGAACTATAATTTCTTTTTATTTGCATTTGCTATATATTTGTCTAAACATTTATTTTTAATCTTTACAAATCTGTTATTTCCTACAGATTGCATGGTGATAGATTTTCTTTTTTTTTTTCTTTTTTCTTTTTTTTTAATTTTTTTTTTTCTTTTTTTTGAGACAGAGTCTCACTTTGTTGCCCAGGCTAGAGTGAGTGCCGTGGCGTCAGCCTAGCTCACAGCAACCTCAAACTCCTGAGCTTGAGCGATCCTACTGCCTCAGCCTCCCGAGTAGCTGGGACTACAGGCATGTGCCACCATGCCCGGCTAATTTTTTTTCTATATATATTTTTAGTTGGCCAGATAATTTCTTTCTATTTTTAGTAGAGACAGGGTCTCGCTCTTGCTCAGGCTGGTCTCGAACTTCTGAGCTCAAACAATCCGCCCGCCTCGGCCTCCCAAGTGCTAGGATTACAGGCGTGAGCCACCGTGCCCGGCCTATGGTGATAGATTTTGCTTGGCTAGCTGAAAATTGTTTTGTTTTAGGTTAAGTTCATTTAATTATATTGATTGGCATTACTGATATGTTGGCCTCAAAATTTTGTCATATTTTTTTATATTGTGTGTCTTTTAGAAATAATGATATTTATCTTTATGTCTTATTTTATTTCATCTCTTTTGTATTGGAGAGGGTATAGCTTTTGAGTTTAGGCTAGTATGAATTTTTGTTCTAATGGTTTCCTGTATACTAATTGTAAAACTTATACTCCTAGTGTCCTCTTTCAGGCTCTTGTCTATTGGCTCCCCCTTCCTCATGAGCAATCCTGAAATTATCTAGTAACTTCCTCGTCCACACCCGCTCATAAGCATCTAACTTGAAGTAATATCCTTTTGATCCCTGTTAAAGCCTATAAGGCAAACAAAAAAACCTATAAGGCAATTTTCTTTTTTTAAATTGATAGAAGTAGTTGTACATATTTTAGGGAGTACCTGTGATATTTTGATACCTGTATACAATGTGTAATGATGGAATCAGGGTAGTTAGGGTATCCATCGCCTTGAACATTTATCTGTTGAGAACATTACAATTCTTCTCTTTTACCTATTTTGAAATATGCAACACATTACTGTCAACTATAATTTCCCTTTTGTAGTCTACAAGGCAATTTCCAAGCTTACTGAACTTTTTATATACTTTCTTTATACTCCCCCATCTGTGATAATTGTGCTCTATTTATAATACATTGTCAGAACATAAAGCTACTCACACTATTCTCTCTTCCTAAGAACCGTCACTTAGTCTAAATCTGCAAAACACTGTATCTTTACCACTTTGTGCTGACGCTTCTCCAGTCATTTTGGTTTTTTGAAGTTTATTCTCTAGTGGATTCCTCAGGAAGGATTCATGGGAACAACATTTCCCAAGCTTTTTGCATGTTCACAACAGTGTGTCTGTGCCTTTATATCTGAAGGTCAGTCTGTTTGCTATAAAATCCTTTCCTTGAGTATTTTAAATATGTTGCTTCATTATCCTCTGGCAGAAAGGGTTGTGCCCAAAGTCTCACGGCAATCTGATTTTCTTTCCCTTATAAGTGACTTGGTCTTTTTGCCAATTTTTTTTTCTTTAAAAGATTTTTTTTTCTTTTTCTTTGAAGTCCAGTAATTTTACTAAAATATAACATGGTTTGTTTTAGGTTGATTTCCCTCAGATATGAAATTTACCTTTCACTATAAAGTTTCAAGTCTGTTCGTATTTCAGGAAAGCTCTTTTAAATATTTTTATATTTATTTTATTCTATTGGTTGGTCTTCACTTTTAAGATTTCTATTCCACATATGTTGGGTCATCTTTGCACGCACGTGTGTCCATGCTATTTTCTCTTGAATCATTTTTTACTTTCTTCATTTGTCTTTGATTTAAAAAACTTTCTCCTTTATAACTGGTGTTCATTCATGTTTGGGTTCTGTGGTGGTCTAAAATATGGCCACAAAGAGGTATGAGACAATGGTTTAAGGTGAGGGAATTGTCCTATATATTGACTGTGCTGGTGGTTACAAGATTGTATATAACTACCAGAAGTCATCAAACTGCACAATTGTAATGGATTAATTGTATTGTATGCAAATTATACTTTAATAAAGCTAAAAAAAATGGACAAAAATTCTTTTGACACTCCTCCCAGAAAGAGGTGAAGTGTATGTCCCTCCCCTTTAAGTCTGGGTGAGCCTGTGACTGCTTTGATGGATGGAGTACAGTGGAAGTGATGCTATGAGGCCTCCAAGGCTAGATCATAAAAGACCACGTTAGTCTGCCTTGGTCTTTGAAATGCTCACTCTTAGAAAACTGACCTACCATGTATAATACAAAGCCTGACAACTCCGAGAATATTCACATTGGATATGCCACCTGTTGGCACTGTAGTCTCCAGCCTTAGCTGAACCCTTCTCCTCTATGCCATCCCAGCACAAGTTCCAAATGTGTAATTGAAGAAGCCGTCTGGGAAGTAGATTTTCTAATCCCAGCTAAGGCCCGCAGTCCATGAGCATGATACAGTTGTTGTTGCTTCATTCAGCTAAATTTGGGGGGTAATGCATTACATAGCAGGAGGTAATAGGAACATGCCCTTCCATTTTATTCTTCATTTATGAAATTGTTTTTAATTTCTTTTTCTTTCCTGAGCTGTCCTTTCTCTTTTCAAATCTTTCTTTTCTCAAATTACTTTCTAAGTTTTTCTAATCTGATAATGTTATTCTTTTATACACTCAGCATTTTTCTTAATTTCTTTTAGTTCATTTAATATGTTAGGTTACAAGTTTTATCTGTTTTATAGGCATGTCTTTCTAACATGCCTTTGTCATCTCTAAAGACATTATTCTGTCTCTTATTTTCTTTTCTCTTATGGTGACTTTGTGTGGGATTTGCTCATGGTCATTTTCTATTTATTGCTCATTTTTAACAAGAGGAATTTTTTTGTACTTTTAGGAGGATAGGGTAAGCTAGCAGAGTAACTTTCCTAGATTTTCTATCCTGAAAATTCTGCTATTTTAAAAAAGTGATTTAAAAACAATCTGGCCAAGTATTTTCCAAGTTGGGGCCCCACGACTCTTTGCTCTTACTCTTACCTTCATCATCATCTTCTTCCTTTTTGCCCCTGTTGTTCCTGTGACGCTCAGTTTAAATTCTGTTCCCAGCAGGTACTTTTCAGCGTAGAACTTTATCCTGGAACAGAATTTGGTTTGTTAGTGTAAAAATTTCAGAGATCCCAGACTATTCCAGCACCTTCCATCTTCCTGGGATCCCTTAGCATTCACATGCAAATTGGATCCTATGAAACTTCCTCCAACTTTTAGCTGATGTTCTCAGATTGGGCCAGGCCACCAAGATTCCCAAGGCAATTTGTGGGTTCTTTGGTTTTTCAGAGGTACCAGGGCCCATTTCTTTTCCTCCCCTTTCCTTCCACACAATTGCCAAAATCACGTGGTTCTTGCAATTGTCAGTAGCTTGTACCACCTACTCATATGATGGAGTTTGCTACCATACCTTGTCGCCTACTTTTGTTGTAGGTGGTTCTCAAACTTTAGAATCGGCATCACCGGAACTGCCTAGGGGGCTTGTTAAAACACAGATACCGAGCCCTACTCCCAGCATGTCTGATCCAGAGGTCTGGTGTGGGTCCTGAGAATTGGCATTTCCAACAAGTTCCCACGTGATGTTAATACTTTTGGTTTGGAGGTCTCACTTTTAGAACTGTTGTTATAGATGTTTGTGAGTTTTTTGGGTTTTGTTTGTTATTTTGTTAGTTTTGTGTTTGCTATTCTCACCGCTTTGCCTATTTTTACGTAGGACATTGAGAAGTTCAAAAATTATGCTGCTGCCATTTTGGAAAAACAGTCTCATAGTTTCTCAAAATATTAAACAGAGAGTTATCATCCAATCCAGAAACTCTACTCCTGGGTATATGCTGAAGAAAACAAAAACATGTATGTCCATATAAAAACTTGCATACAAATGTTTACAGACGCATTATTCATTATAGCCAAAAGGTGGAAACAACCCAAATGCCCATGAATGGAGAACGGATAAACAAAATGTGGTATATACACGTAATGGAATATTATTCAGCTTTAAAAAGGAATGAGATTCTGACACATGCTACAATATGAAAGAACCTTGAAAACATTATGCTAAGTGTACTAAGCCAGACACAAAAGGACAGACAGTACATAACCCATTTACATGAAAAGTCGAGAATAGGAAAATCTATTGAGACAGATTAGGGAATGGGGAGTCACTGTTGTTATGAGGTTTCTTCTCTGGGGTGAGGAAAATGTTCTAAATTGATTGTGGTGATGGTTGCCTGGCCCTGTGAATATACTTAACACCACTGAATCACATATTACTGGTACAGTGTGTGAATTATATCTCAATAGAGCTGTTATGTTTTTAAAAAGCAACAGTATTGTCACAACTGCCATCTTCCCAGAATCTCCTCATGCTAGGAAATATTAACTATGCGCACACGTCGGTACTTCCATTCATCCTAACAAGTCTCGTGTGAAATGCCGCGCGAGCGAGCGGTCGCAGCGCGGCAGCCTGTCAAGGGCGCCGGGATTGAAAGCCGGTGGCTGAGTGCACCCTGAGGAAGGCTTTGTGGCTCCAGACTGCTGCTCCCAGTACACGCTGCGGTGACATAAAGTGGGGTTTGCCATGATAAAGCCACGCTTTTGGCCTCCGAACAAAGCCTCCCGGCGCTGGGAATCCCGGCCCCTCCCTGGCCCTCACGCAGCCGCAGCGTCGCCTCTGCCATGAAAGGCGGCAGCGCCCCGACCGCTATTCTTCCCCGTCCCAGCCCTGCCCTGCTTCCAAGGCCGTCGGGGTCACCCTCCCTTCTCCCGGAGCCCCCACCCCCTGCCCGTCAGGACTCATTCTGCTTTCCATCTTGTCAGGCGACAAAGACACTGGAGGAATTTATTTATACCTCAGCCAGCTAATGAGACAATTCAATGAAAAGCGGTCCCAGCTTGCTGGAGCCTCCTCGGGCCTTTGATTGCCTCTTCTGTATTCCAATTCCCAGCATTTATTGTACGTATAAATTTTCCACGGTGAATAGACACCATTCTTCCGGGAAAGCCATTTGTTCCGTGGACTATTTTATTTCAATCCCTTGTTTTGCTTTTTATTATTATTGTTAAACTGTAATTAATTCTTCTCCTATCAGCTTCTCTTTAGTGTACTAAGCCTAATGCAGCATGAAGTGTCTTCACTCACCCCAGCCATGCACCTATTCTTGAGAATAACACAGCTTCTGACATTTCAAAAGCCCACAAGCTGCTAATTCTCTCCCTCCATGGCAGGGCAGCCAGGGGAGGCGCGGAGGGAAGTTTGGGCCGACGGAGCTGAAATGATTTCATAGCCAAGGAGTGTGGATTTCAGTCTAGCTGAGATAGTTCTGATTTTATTTAGCAGACGGATTCTTGAAAGGTTAAAAGAGTCATGGAGGAAGCCTGAGAGAAAAGCTTAAGTGCACTTTTAAATGTGGTCTTTGTCTTTCTGGTCAAATTTGGAACCATTTTCTCCTCCCATCTCCAGGGGACCTTTGCTGCATCATGTTCCCTCCAAGTTTTCACAGCATCCCCTCAAGTTCAGGTCTTTGAAAGGTTTATTAGCACCCGGGGCAATTCTGTGATGGAGTCTACAGTGAGCCCAGTGGGCCCCCCCATATGTCCATGCCCTACTCCCTGGAACCTGCAAATGTTATCTTCTTTGGAAAAAGTGTCTCTGCAGATGTGGTTAAGTTCAGTATCTTGAGATGAGGAGATCATCCTACGTTTCCCAGATGGACCCTAAACCCAAGGTCAAGTGTCCTTATGACAGATGCACAGAAGAGAGGGACAGAAGAGGAGAAGGTGATGGGAAGATGGAGGCAGAGATCGTAGCGATGCGGCTAAAAGCCAAGGAACAGCAAAGCTTGCTGGGAAGCCACCAGAAGCGGATGCAGCCCTGCTGACACTTTGATTTCAGACTCTGGCCTTCAGAACTGTGAGAGAATAAATTTGTTTGAAGCCACCAAGTTTGTGATCATTTGTAACAGCAGCCACAGGAAGTTAATGTTGCATCCATAGTTTACCAACTCATTACGAGCAGAAAACACAGAAGAGAAAGAACTGGATGATATCGAGTCACTGTCAGGTCAGGCGAGGCTGTCCACACAGCTCAAGCTCAGAGCATGCACTGGATGCAGGAAATGAATTCCTACCACCCAAACCTTGCCGGAACTAGCTGACCACAGCTTTGCTTTCAGGAATATTGCTTTTCTCGTGCACAGAGGACATGGCATAGAGTTGCTCAGCTGTGACTTTTTGTTTATACTTAAGATTCCTCTGTCCAAAAAATTCTAAGCTCAGGTTTCTATATTTCTCCCAAATTTTCTGTTTATTTTAATGGCTGGAAAGAACACATTTAGGAGTAGAGAAATGTCCTGGAGTCCTAAGTCTGTCTGGGATCTTTCTGAGAAGTTATGTCATTTCTTTGTCTCAGAAAGTGGCAAGTCCCAGCAAGCCAAGTCACTAGAAGGGTCCCCCATTCTACCACCTTATGACCTGGCTCTTTGTTCATTCATTCATTCATACAACAAATGTTTTTAACATTTTAATTTTTCTCATCAGTTGGTGATACCTTATTGGCACCCATTTTTTCTCTCTCATTCCATTTGTTCGGGAAACTTCTGGTCATTCTCCCTGTCAACTTCTCAGTTCATTTTCTTTCTATTGCCAACCTCTTGTGTAATATCCAATGTAGTTCCCTGGTCCTGTTCCTAGGATTTCATTCAAGCCAGTATGGGTCCACATTTTTTACCTCTCAGTAGAAATAATGCCTAATAGTGCACACAGTAAGTCACCATAAACAATATTGAATAAAAGGCCAAGCTTCTAGATGTTCTAGCCATATACAGTACCACTCTGGTATACACTTTGATTTTATCCTGTGGGAAAATGTTTGAAAATTTATGTTTAAATTGCTTCTGCTTCTATTATTTTAAATAACATTCTCTTGTAGCTCACAGAATGCATCTTCATCCTGAACGACATGTTTCTGTGTGACTTGTTATAGTTCTGTGTATGTTTACATCTGTTTGTGCGTGTGTGTGTGCATGCATGCGTGTTGTGCGTGCGTGTGTGCTCGCATGAAAAATCCCTCTGGTAACAGTTTATTTTCCCTCTTCCCATAACTGAAAGTCCACTGAGTGAATTTAACTTAAATTACCTCTCTTGACCTAAATAAATAAATAAACAAAATAGCAACAGGATGAATTATGGCTTAAAACGTTATTTCTTATTTTCAAGAAGTGAAAAGCTGAGTGTAATTGAGTTTGCTTCTTGAATCACAGCTCTAACTCTCGGCAACACCCTAAAATAACACGTTCTACCTCTGTTCTGGAGCCCAAGCACAGCGGCAGCGAGGCCTCACTTCTGCACTGATGAAAGGTTTTCATTTCTGGCTGAGCACGCCATAAACGGGGGCCTGCAGCAGCGCAACAAGAGGTGGTGTGGAATTTACAAAGCTCAGAGGGGCGATCTCCATCCATTTGTGATTAATATCTCCTTCCTTTGGCTTCAATGCCAGCCTTCAATTAGAAACAGAAACAAAATCTTCGTTTTTACAGAGCAGCACCTCAAGACAGCCCCTGGAAGGGAATTGCCCCTGGAAAGGAAGGCCTGGTAAAATCCCAGGAGAGGAGCTGAAATTGCCCTTCGTTTGCAGAGGGTGCTTGCGATCCTGGGGCACTGCCTGTGTCTTCCTGCCGGGTACCTCGCCTCATGGCAGGGAGTGACGTCAAGAAGGTCATGCTGTCATGGGAACTGAGGAAGGAAAAAGACTTAGTGGATTTCCCTCTCTCTCTCTCTCTCTCTCTGTGACGGTTTTTATTTTTTAAAAAATCCCAAGAGTCTGAGGGAAACGCCTGATGTTCCCGCTACCCTCGCCTCCTGCCTTCGTTGAATTTGGGAACTCAGCAACTGGGACAAGCCCATTTGGGGTCCTTCTGTTTCCAGTCAGGGCAGAGACTGATATCACCGATGCCACAGCCAGCCATGGGGAGATCATTGTGAACACCAGTCTTCAAAAAAAAATTTTTTTTTTTTCTTTTGAGACAGAGTCTCACCCTCTTGCCTGGCCTGAAGTACCGTGGTGTCAGCCTAGCTCACAGCAACCTCACACTCCTGGGCTCCAGCGATCCTCCTGCCTCAGCCTCCTAGGTAGCTGGGACTACAGGCACGCGCCACCATGCCCGGCTAATTTTTTCTATTTTTAGTTGTTTGGCTAATTTCTTTCTGTTTATAGTAGAGATGGGGTCTTGCTCTTGCTCAGGCTGGTCTCGAACTCCTGAGTTCAAGCAATCCTCCCACCCAGAGTGCTAGGATTATAGGCGTGAGTCACCGCACCCGGCCTCAAAAATTTTTTTGTGGGTATATGAAAAACAACACAAATTCTGATTCATTATAATGGCCTATCTTCCTCAACCCTCTCTCTCCCCCTTTGGGTTAGGCAGGGTGTGTACTTGCAGCTCTGGCAGATGAGTTGATATCACTCTTTAAAAAGACCTGTGGGTGCGTGGCCCTGGTCAGGATGCTCCCAGAGCTCACTGGTGAGGGTTGATTCCTGCACCTGGGTATTGGGGTGGGCATTATTGGTTGCCCCTTCTCCTCCACAGTCACTGCCCCCATACTTTCTCACCACATGGTACGTGTCAGGCACTGGGGTTATGAGAGGGAAAAAGATAAACAAACCCTCTGCCCTCATGGGGCTTTTCTCCCAGTTGGGGAGATGCACACTGACCACATCAGTCAATCATTCTAGGTGGTTCTAAGTAATATGAACAAAATAAAACACGTTAATATTATACAGGGTAACTGAGGGAGGGGTAACTTTTTTAGGGTGATTAGGACAGGTCTGAGAAAGTGACATTTGGGCTCACAACCTCCATGATGACATGTGTGTAACCTCAAGGTAATGCACAGCCAGTTTTGAGAGGTCATTGGCCAGACGTAAAGCAAGAGAGTGGTCAGGTGTCAGGGTCTGTTGGCAGGGAGCCTAGGAGAAAAGGAAGGCCAAGAAGCATGGTGCTCATCCTTCATCCCTGCCATCCCAGGTCCCCTCGCTGCAGGCCAATGCACGGACACCCTGCAGGGTGCCCAACACATGTTCTAGAATGAGGTCTAAGCCTGGCATCAGGACATCAGCCCTGGCAGCCAGTGGGCTCCCATGGCTGTGCACGCTTCTTTGGACCCCCTCCCCTGCAGTCCTCAAGGAAAGAGCAGCGCTGCTGACCACGCATGCCGTGGTGCTGCACATGCCTCTCACCCTCTACCACGGTCCAGCCAGGGAGGAAGGCACGGCCTGGCCCACTGACAGTCATAAGCCAGAATGGTGAGCGCAGGCACAGAGGAAGGGAGGGTGAGCAGAGACCCAAGCCCAGCAGGGGTGGTGCCGGTAGGCTGGGCAGGAGCCTGCCTGGGCAGTGGGCTCGCTCTTGCTCACCTTCAGACTTGACCCTTTGCACCACTTCTCAGTAATCATCTGGGCTCTACTTGACATTACTCAGGTTCAGCGACAGATTAGGCCACCGTGGGTGACTACATCTCCAGATTTGACCAGCTCTGGGTGGCCCCGGCCACTGCTACCACCCTGGAGCTGCTCTGTCTGAGGTGCTCTGGCTGGGTGTTCCCTAAGCCCAAGGGGGAAAGCTGAGTAGGCCTCCCTGTGTCTGGCACAAGTCCTGGGCCCTCCATGCTCTACAAATCTGGGCCTCCCAGCCTGGCCCATCCACCCACTGGGCTCCTGCCCCTGTTCCTGGCCCACTGTCCTGCCAGCTTTTTACACTCAGCACTAAGCCTAGCCCACAGCACAGGAGCTCAGGGGGGCCTGAGAAAACCTTCCCGAAGTAGCCCTTCCGGGGCTAGGCTGAGCTGAGGGGCCCAGGATGGCTCAGTCCTGCAGGCTCCAGAAACACAAATTGCCCACCTGAAGCTCCCTGCTGACCACAGGGGCCTCATCAGGAAGAGAAACTCTGCGGTCAGGGTGGGGCAAACCCCTTTCCGGGAGTCCCTATGTCAGAGGACATTAGGACCTGCAGACCAGGGACCACCATCCACACTGGGAGTCTTGGTCTTGCGTCGGGTCTCCAGTGTGAGCAGCAGTGTATCTCTTAAAAGCAAAGCGCTCATGGCTTGTTCGGAGGACCTGTGAAGAAGGGGGTGGGGCATTCTGTGCTTCACTCCAGGGCCAGGCCTGGGTGGGGAGAGGAGTGAAAGAGGAGGTCAGAAGTCCTGGGACCTGCGGGAGGGGCCAGCTCTGAGTCTGAGGAAGGACGCTGGGGACAAGCACAGCAAGTCGGCGTGGGAGCAGTAGCCTCTGACACTGGCGCTTTCCTGCCTCCTTGAGTCCTAGCTGCTGGCTGAGCAGCGACTCCTTTCTGCACAGCGGTTCTAGGAGCTCATCAAGCACAAGTTCACCATCTCCCTGACAATGGTGGTTTCCTAACTGAGCATTGCTGTTTCCAAACAATGCTGCCGTGAAAGTGTCTATTATTAAAAAGCCAGATTGTTATCAATGAAAAAACAGAACACGTATGATTTTATCGGTATAAAACAAATGTCTCATGCACATCAAAATTACATATATTTCCATACACATGTTAATGCATAAAAAAGGGCTTGGAAGGTTACACATGAACTAATAGTGGCCATCTCCGGGGAAGGACTGGGACTGTAGGAAGTGTAAGGAAGTGTTAAGGAAAGTGTGGTTTTTCTATGTACTTTGAATTTTTTTTTTTTTTAACAGCAAATATGTTTTCAGGGACATTTTTTAATGCCTTAGGGACATTTTTTAAAACTAAAAATTTCAAAACATCTGCCTGTTTTTGTGTAGCTAGAGGTGTCAGCCCAGGATGGCTGAATGGGGTGGTGTGTCTGTGGACAGGACAGCCCATAATATCCCTTTGCACATGAATGGGATGGCTAAATGGAAGACGAGGGAAACCAAAGAGCGCTGCTTACTCTGAAAAAGTCACCAGTTTTGTGCTGGCAACCAGGAAGAGAGAGTCTCCAAGGCCCTTGATGAGAGAAAGATCTAGAAATGAGAAACTGAGAAAGACAATAGGCCCAAAGAAGAGGATGGCCACTGAGACCTCCCTACGGATGTGGCACAGGCCTGCAAAAGCCGAGGGTCTAAAATTCTACTGTGGGCTGTTTCCTGCTTGGGGCTTCCCCATAGCTCCCTTAGTAAATCCTAAAGCTTGCAAAGAAGTCTGCTGCATGGAGATTTAAGAAAATAAAGGACAACGTGAAATGGTTACTCAAAGGGCAGGTGACAAGAGAAGATCAAGAATTCAGAGAGATCAGGAATTTGGGTGAGGTAACCAGGAGAATGTGAAAGAATGTGAATTCTCAGGAATCCTGGAAAGGGCGGTACATTTTCCATGGTACCTGGCATGGAGGCTTGAGCGAGTTTAGTTGGCTGCTAGAGGAGAGGGATTCCAAAAGGCTGAAGTCCTGAGGCTATGTGAGTTAATATAACTAAAAACATGCTAATTGATTTTTAAAAATCAGAAACCTATAAAGAAGTAAAACTTGCTAGCGTAGCATTTCCATCCATTTGGTGTAATACATTCGCACATTAAATAGCAAACCTGTGCACTGCCCCCTCCAACTTTCCCCTCTGCAACTGCATCTTACGGTCCAGCTTTTAGAGTAATGCAGTCATGGAGTCAGAAGCCCAGAGAGCCATAAACCATCCAGACATCTCATAGTGCTTCCAAAGGGGCCCTGAGCACTGGAGGTAAGTGGCCAGTAATGGCTGAGCCGGGTACAGAGGGGGAGGAGAGAGGGCTCGGGGCTTCAGCGGAAAGTGAAGTAGCGAGAGTAAGGAGAATTTTTACAGCGGCTATAAAAAGAAGTCCCGTGTGCACACAGCTAGATTCTGTGTTGGCCAAATAAGCCCGGGCCTCTCAATTCACATTGCCAGCCTTGGCTTTAGTTCTGGCAGCTATCGTCTTCGAGACCCAGTAAAAATGCTTCAAGAGAGAGAAAGGGGCACCACCATGTCACTGAGGACCCCGTGCAAGGATGGCTCCCAGAAAGGCCTCCCTGTTACCAAGAGTTACGGCAGCAGGCAGTCCCCCGGGTCAATGGGCTCCTGGCAGGTGATAATTACTATTCAGCACCAGCCTTTGGCTCCTTGGAACCAAACAATGGTGTGGGCTCTGAGTGAGGGCCATGCTTTGCAGAATGGAAGGGAATGTCTGTGTTTGCAAAATGCTATGATTTAGGGTTGTTGACCCCACAGCCCATTCCCAGAGGAACCCCAAATGAAAATGCTCACTCATCAGTACTTCCTGAACTACCAGCTCCCAACCAGTTGCTGGTGACAAATGGAAATTTCTGCCCCAGCACATTCACCGGCTTCCCCGAGACTTGCAGTTTAGATACACTGGAAAGGAAGGCTGGTCTTAGGCTGACACATGCTTAACCAGCTCTCTAGGGGACAAAAGCCCTGATTTGTAGCATTTGCTGACCTCCATGGAGTAAATATTCCCACCAGCTACCAAGTGATGTCGCTGGACACGGAGTTGGGAAGATGCTGTAACAGATGGAAATAACCTCAAGGACATGGATAATAGTACAATGTAGTAAGAGAATTAGGAAGGGATGTGTATGTTTCTTACCTTTGCCTTTGATATAATTTAGAGTTTATATAATTTAATTTTTAATAATCATTATGCTTAACAACTGGTTTGCAAAATTCCTGAAAATTTAGCAACCCACACTCACAAGCTAGTGTACAAGCCAGAGCTAGCATACCCCTGGCTGGGTCCTGGGGGCTCCTGGCTTTGGGTTCTGGATATAATTTCTAAGTTTTCTTCATGCTTCTTTCTCGTTTTCCTCTCTCTTCTTCCCCGTCTCTGGGCTTTTTGCCCCACCTCACCGCTTTGCCCGATGTACTGAGCACTTGGGCCCCAGGCTGAGCACGCTGCAGGAGAGGCCCTTGTGGGGAGACCACCAGTGGCTGTTTGTACCCAGTTGTGCTCTTATTTTGGCGTCAGGAGGACAACACTTCTCTGTCTCCCAGCAGTTAGGCAGAGACATATGTCCAGCCCTGGTCACTGGGTTGTAAATGGGAGTGACACACATCCCCTCTCGACTGAAGCATTTAGCTGATGGCACGAGGCCGCTCAATGCTCTTTTCTTGCTGCCGCGATCTGAGAGAGGGCCTTGTGTTCAGATGGCAGGGCCGAAAGATCCAAGGAGCTCGAGTCACTGGGAGGATGGTCCTAAAGACCTAAAGAGTCACCTAGACCCAGGGTGGATTTTGCATGAGTAAGAAATAAGCATTTTTTTTCTTTAAAAGATTGGTATCTCTGTTTCAAGATTCTTCTTCCTCTTCTCTGGCACTGGGCCTTGGCCAGAGGTACCAGCCCCAGGTCTCAGAGGGAAGGAGTTGGACTCTCAGTTCATTTCTCCCAGAAAGGTCTCTGGGTGCTTTCTGCAAATTGATTCTCCCACCCCCTAAAGTTCTAGACACCTAGGGGATCATGTGTCTTTGCCACATCAAATAAAAGCCCTGGTACACTTTTTCCCAGGGCTGAGTAGCCCGATGGCCTGCAAATTGGCATAACTAAGAGGGATAACATGAGGTAGTCACTGCCTCCACCCAAACTGAAATGCAGCTGGCAGCTTTTCTAAAAAAAACCCAAAATATAATAACAACAATAGTAGCAGCAGCACTAAAACATTTTTTGTATGACAGCCTGTTGGACCCCCCATCATAAGTTTTATCTCATGTGATCCTCACAGCAAACCTGTGAGATTGGTATTGTAGAGTCAGCTCTTTTTAAATCTAAAATATTGCCTTGCTTTGGTCATTAAATTGCTCACGCCAACCTATTTAGGCAGAACACATGCAAGGGAAAGAAGAAAAGTTTATATCCATAAAAGCTTACTTTTAAGGTTTTGAGAAACATTCTTGTAACAGATACAACTCTTATAGGTGCAACTGACAAACTCAAATCAAATAGATTAAACAAAACCTGCAATTTTTTTTTGTTCAATAACAGTGAAGTTCAGGAGTATCTGACTTCAAAAGCAGGGCTGGATCCAGGTGCTCAGTTGATGTCACCAGTGTGCTGTTCCTATTCTTTCTCTCTGCTCTCCCTGTGTTGGCTTCATTTCCAGGGTCACCCTCTCTCTATGGTGGTCCCAGAAACTCTAGGCCCACAGGTTACCAGCTTCCAGTTCAGGAGAAAGAGAGTATCTCTTTTCCAGTAGCTTCAGAGAAAGTCCAAGGCTTTGAGAATCTGGCAAAGATTCTCTCCTTGACCAAACTCCAAGCAGGCTCCCCTGAACTCAGCCTTGACTTTTGGGCATCCATGTTCACCTCTGCATTGTCCAATTTTAGCAAGAATCTTCCTAAGCCAGTTCACCCATCCTCAATATCTGACCACCCTCTGTATCTAATCAGGTTCCTTGTCCTCCACCATCCCCCAGGTGATGTCAGATCACCCTGGCCCGCCTTCAGCATGAATCCTGTTAGGTTGGTTTAGCCAGGATCCCCTTTACCCCTGAGGTTTCCACTTAGTAATTTTCCATCCACAGATCCCTACTCTGCTCCTTGGCTGTAAATTCCCACTTTTCCTTGTTGTATTCAGAGTTGATCCTAATGTCTCTTCCTCTCTACAAAATCCCTTCACAGAGGTCCCTATATCTATCACAATGGCCCTGAAGAAAGTCTGCCTTAGCATAGTTAATGAGAGTCATGAATGATTTTTTCTTTCATAACTCATTGGCTCATTGAGCCTTGCTGAATCCATCTGGGCCACATACCTACCCCAGAACCTAGGGGTAATTGGGAGAGAGTGGACAGAAATGGGAAGGGTGGTCCCTTGAGGGAACTCGGAAGCAAATTAAAATCAACAGACAAACCTGGATGCAACTGTAAAAAGTGGAATAATGTGAGGGCATATTTTGACTCTCTGGAATATAAAATGAATTTCTCTCAATTTTTCTAATTCAGGGATTCTTGCTTTGGCTGCACATTGGTCTTAAAAATTCTGAGACTCAGGTCACATCCCAGACCAGGGAAATCAGAATCTCTGCGAGTGGAGTCCAGGCATCAAAATTTTGAAAAACATTTTCAGGTAAGGAGGGGCTGCAAGGTGGCTGACTAGAGGCACCAGACACCTGTCTTTTCCATAAAGGAGAACCAAAATAGCAAATAATCTCACTTTGAAGGGAAAGTCTAAGACAGAATGCTGGACTTCAGCAGAGAAGTGACAGGAAACACCTGAGGCACTAAAGGAGAGGGAGGTAAGACAGACGGCCTGGCCAGGATCAGCCAGGAGCCTGGAGAGGCATCCGGTGCGGGGAAAGGGTAAGTGGGACATTGCCAGCAGTATATATTTTTACCATCGACTCCTGCAATTCTAGCTACAGGAAAGTCCCCTGATCCCCAGGGGTCCTGAGACTGGAATAGGGAGCTCTCTGGAGTCTAAGCAACAATAATTCTCCAACAACAGTTTCCAACATAAAAGAAATATATGAAATTCATGAAAAATAATTCAAAGTAAAGATATTAAAGGAGCTTAGTAAGATACAAGGAACTCAGATAAATCATACAAAGAAATCAGAAAAACAATTCAGAATATGAGTAAGAAATTCACCAGAGAGATAGATATAATAAAGAACCAAATAGAAATCCTGGAACTAAAGAATTCAGTAAATGAAATAAAAATACAATCGAGAGCTTCAACAATACACTAGTTCAAGCAGAGGAAAGAATTTCAGAACTTGAAGACAGGTCTCTTGAAATAGTCAGAAAAAAAAAAAGAAAAGCAAAAGGAATAAAAAAAGAAAACCTATGTGATGTATGAGACACCATAAAGTGACCAAATATTTGGATTCTGGGTGTTCCAGAAGGTGAAGAGAAGTTCAATGGTATAGAAAAACTATTTAACAAAATAATAGCTGAAAACTTCCCAAATCTAGCAAGAGATTTAGACATTTAGATACAAGAAACACAGAGATTCTCAATAGATACAGCCTAACCAAAAGTGAGCAGGAATAGCTATACCTGTATCAGATAAAATGGACTTTAGGTCAAAAACAGTAAAAATAGACAAAGAAGGTCACCATGTAATGATAAAGGGATCAATTCAGGAAAAAGATAATAACAACTCTAAATATATATCCACCCAACATTAGAGTACCCAGACATATAAAGTAAATATTATTATATCTATAGGGAGAAATAGACTCTAATACAATAATTTTGGGGACTTCAACACCCTACTCTTAGCATTGGACATATCATGTAAGCAGAAAATCAAAGAAATACTAGATTTAAATTGCACTTTGGACCAAATAGACCTAACAGATATTTATAGAACATTTCATTCAACAGCTACAGAGTACACATTCTTCTCATTACCATATGGAACATTATCCAGAATATACTATATGTTAGGACACAAAACAAGTCTCAATAAATTTGAAAAAACCAAAATCATAACAAGTATTTTCTCAGACTACAGTGGATTAAAACTAGAAAACAATACTAAGAAAAACCTTGGAAACTGTACAAATACATGGAAATTAAACAACATGCTCCTGAATGACAACTGGGTTAATGAAGAAATTAAGAAATGGATCAAAAAATTCCTTGAAACAAATGAAAATGGAAAAACAACATACCAAAACCTATGGGATATAGAAAAAACAGTGCTATGAGGAAGCTTATAGCCATAAATGCCTACATCAAAAAAGTTATTTATTTATTTCAAATAAATAACCTCAATGCTCCTCAAGGACCTACAAAAGCAACAACAAACCAAACCTAAAATTAGCAGAAGGAAAGAAATAATAAAGATCAGAATACAACTAAGTGAAATAGAGACTAAAAAAACAATACAAAGGATCAATGAAACAAAAAGTTGTGTTTTTGAAAAGATGAACAAAATCTATTAACTGCTTGCTAGACTAACCAAAAAAAGAGAGAAGACCCAAATAAGCAAAATCAGAAATGAAATAGGATGTATTATAACTGATAGCACAGAAAAACAAAAGATCCACAGAGACTACTATGAACAGCTATATGCTAACAAACTGGAAAATCTAGAGAAAATGGATAAATTCCTAGACACATGACAACCTGTGAAGATTGAGTCAGAAAGAAATAGAAAACCTGAACAGAACAATAACAAGTAATGAGTTCAAAGCCATAACAAAAAGTGTTGCAACAAAGAAAAGCCCAGGACTTAATGGCTTCACTACCAAATTCTACCAAACTTATAAGGAAGAGCTAAAACCAATTCTCCTCACACTATTCCCAAAAATAGAAGAGGAGGAATGTTTCCTAACTCATTTTATGAGGCCAGCATTACCCCAACACCAAAACCAGATGAGGAAACACAAAAAAAGAAAACCACAGGCCAATATCTCTGATGAACATAGATGCAAAAATCCTCAATAAAATACTGGCAAACTGAATCCAACAGCACATCAAAAAGATAATACACCATGATCAAGTGGGATTTATCTCAGGGACGCAAAGATGGCTCAACATACACAAATCAATAAGCATGATACATCACATCAACAGAATGAAGGACAAAAACGATATGATCATTTAAACAGATGCAGAAAATGTATTTCATAAAATTCAACATCCCTTTATGATGAAAACTCTCCACAAACGAGGCATGGAAGGAGCATACCCCACTAATAAAGGCCGTATATGACAAACACACAGCTAACATCATACTGAATGGGGAAAAGTTAAAAGCCTTTCCTCTAAGAATTGGAACAAAACAAGAATGCTCACTCTTACTACTTCTATTCAACATAGTACTGGAAGTCCTAGCCAGAGCAATCAAGCAAGAAAAATACATAAAAAAACAACCAAATTGGAAGCGAGAAAGTCAAATTGTCTCTCTTTGCAAATGACATAATTTATATTTAGAAAAACCTAAAGACTCCATCAAAAAACTCTTAGATCTGCTAAACAAGTTCAGCAAAGTTGCAAGATCAACATACAAAAATCAGTAATGTTTCTATGCACCAATAACAAACTAGCTTAGAAAGAAATAAAGAAGGCAATCCCATTTATAATAGGTACCAAAAAAAATACCTAGGAATAAATTTAACCAATGAAGTGAAAAAACCTCTAGCAAGGAAAACTACAAAACACTGATGAAAGAAATTGAAGAGGACACAAACAAATGGATATATATCCCATGCTCATGGATTGAAAGAATTAATATTGTTAAGATGATCATACTACCCAAAACAATCTACATATTCAATGCAATGCCTCTCAAAATACTGACATTTTTCACAGAAACAGAAAAAATATCCTAAAATTTGTATGCAACCAAAAAAGAGCCCAACTAGCCAAAGCAATCTGGAGCAGAAAGAACAAAGCTGGAGGCATCATGCTATCTGACTTCAAAATATATTACAAAGCTGTAGTAACTAAAACAAGGTATTGGGATAAAAACAGACACATAGAACAATGGACCAGAATGGAGAACCTAGCAATAAACCCACATATTTACAAGCCACTGTTTTCAACAAAGGCACCAAGAACATACATTGGGGAAAGGACACCCTCTTCAATAAATGGCGTTGGGAAAACTGGATATCCGTATGCAGAAGAATGAAACTAGACCCTTATCTCTCACCATATACAAAAATCAACTCAAAACAGATTAAAGACTTACATATAAGACCTGAAACTATAAAACTACCAGAAGAAAACACAGGGGAAACACTCCAGGACATTGGTCTAGGCAAAGATTTTATGGCTAAGACCCCAAAAGCATAGACAACAAAAATAAAATTTACCTAAAAAAGTTCTGCACTACAAAGAAAACCATCAACAGAATGAAGAAACAATCTGTCAAATGGGAGAAAATATTTGCAAACTATTCATCTGACAAGGGGTTAGTATCTAGCATATACAAGGAATTCAAACAACAGTAAAAAAAACCAAACAATCCCATTAAAAGTAGGCAAAGAATCTGAATAGATATTTCCCAAAAGACATACAAATGGTCAACAGGTATATGAAAAAATGCTAAACATCACTAATCATCAGGGATGCAAGTCAAAACCACAATGAGATATCATCTCACCACAGTTAGAATGGCTATTATCAAAAAACCAAAAAATAACAGATGCTGGCAAGGATGCAGAGAAAAGGGAACTCATATACTACTGGTAAGATTGTAAATTAGTATAGCCATTATGGAAAACAGTATGGAGATTTCTCAAAAAACTAAAAATAGAGCTACCATATGATCCAGCAACCCCACTCACTACTGGGTATTTATCCAAAAGAAAGGAAATCAGTATATCAAAAGACACCTGTACCGTCACTGTTTATTGCAGCACTACTCACAATAGCAAGGATATGGGATCAATCTAAGTGTCCATTAACAGGTGAATGGGTAAAGAAAATATGGTATATTTACACTGTGGAATATTATTTGCCATAAAAAAAAGAATGAAATTATGTCATTTTCAGCAACAGGGATGGAACTGGAGAACATTATATTAAGTGAAATAAGCCAGGCACAGAAAGGCAAATATCATATGTAATTACTCATATGTGGAGCTAAAAACAAGTTGATCTCACGGAGGTAGAGGGTAGAATGATGGTTACCAGAGGCTGGGAAGGACATAGGATGTGGGGGATGAAGAGAGGTTGGGTAATGGGTACAAATACAGAGTCAGATAGAAGGAACAAATTCTAATGTTTGACAGTAGAGTAGGATGACTGAGGTTAACAACAATGTATTATATATTTCAAAATAGCTAGAAGTGAGGACTTGAAATGTTCTCAACACATCGAAATGATAAATGCTTGAGGTGATGGGTATACTAAATACCCTGACTTGATCATTATACAATCTATACATGCAACACAATATCACATGTACCCCATAAATCTATAAAATTATGTCTCAATAAAAATTAATTAATTAAATTTTTTAAAATTTTAGGAGATTTATAATATACAGCAAGGGTTGAAAGCCAGTGCTCCAATTTCTTTGTCTTTATTATTAAAACCTGTGGTTTATGAATACATTGATTACACCAAGTTCCATACCAGCAATTCTGAATGCCATCGTGAGCTGTGCTACCCAAGGTGTGTATGTGAGCCCTGGCTCCCCAATGCTTAGCAAGGGCAGGCCACCTGGGCCCCCAAGGGAAGTCTCCAGACAGTCACAGTTCTTCCTGTCAGTGTCAAGAACCTGATTTGGTCCCTCAAGGGCAGGGGATGATACCCAGTGGGGCCCCACTGGTCAGGGACCTGGTTGCCACCCTCTCAGCACAGCTATAGCCCCCTTCAGGCCCAGGGAGGCCTGATGCCGGCTGCCCCAGGTAAAGCCCTGGCAGAATGCCAAGTGGGAGGAAGAGGTGGTGTCCCCTGAGGGAGAGGGGACAATCCTGCCCAGAGCAATGTGGGATTCACCTGCAAAAGATAGGCCAGTTGCTTACACTACTGGGACCAATGAATCTCTTGGCAAAGGGAGCTCTGAGCTGGCAAACACAGGCTCATTCTTCTAGGATCCAACTGGTAGATGAGCACTGGAAAGACAGTAGGGATACTCATTGCCTTCCAGGTGCTTTTCCCAGAGTCTCCCAGCTGGTTAAACACTAGGATGGGTAGTAGGACTCACTCTATGATCTTTGGCAAGTCCCTTCTGCTCTTTGGGCCTCAGTTTCCCCTTCTATATAATGAAGGGGTTGGACCAGCTGACCCTAAGTTCCCTCCTGGATGCTGTTGCAGGGTATACACAATGCCTGATGAATGGTTTCCCTAGAGGGGCTACCCACCTGTGCTCTGCCCCAAAATCTGTCCAAAAGGGGGACTCCAAAGGTGCCTCCTGGACATGCCCTTTCCTCTCAGATTCCAAGGCCATGGCCCTGTCTCGTGGTCAGCCAGCCCTGACTCATTTCCCTCAGCCGAGCCCCTGGCACTCCTCCCTCCAGGAGATTCAGCCTCATCCTGGGCCCTGAAGGATTTAAGCAGCCTCATCTCTCATGCTCCAGGGAAGTGTCCTGTGGAATCCACATTGAGGACCCTGAGTTTTGAACAGTGCAGGCATCTACTCTGTTGCCAGCCTGAGGCCATCCCCAAGATCCGGGATCTCATAGCAGCTACAGATTTCTCTGGCCCCACAGGACCGTCATGAGGTTGAGGATATATACTGGGGTTCCCCTTGGCTCCTCCCAAAGGCCGATCCTCCCAGGCTCAGGCCTCCTGAATAACCAGCCCTAACAGTCCTTCCCTGAGTTTCTTACCCCTCACCCTAACCAGAAACCTTTCCTCATCGGGAACCTTGGACATGACACAGGCCTTTGCTGCCTGCCTTGTATCTGGGTCACTTCAACAGCCTCCTAACCTATCTCCTTAAGACTCTTTCTCCTCTAACCCCCACACCATACTACTAACAGATTCATCTTCCTAAAAGAGTCCTGCCTTGGGCCAGCTGGCCTTTTTGCTCAAAAACTTTCAATGAGTCATGAAGACATCTGCACTTAGTGCAAATTCTCTGCCCACCTTTCAGGTCCCAGAGGCCTAGAGCCTCCTTCTGAGCTGGCCTAGGTGAGCCCTTTCTGTGCAGCAAGGCTGCCCACACACCTATGGTGCCCTGTGCTTGCAACAGTCTTGTCTCTCTGCTTCTCCACCTTGGAATGTTCTCCACTCTCCATTTTAAAAATTCCACCATTCATTCAAGGCTCCTGCTCTGTCCCACCTCTTCCAAAAGTTTGTTCAGACTGTTCCAGTGCATACTGGTTTCTTCATCCTTTGATTTCTTTTCTGACTCAGAGTCAGCTCCATTACTTTGGTTGCACTTAAAGACATCAAGCTTTCTGAGGGTAGAAACCATGACTTAACACTAGTTTTGTGTTCTACCATGATGCCTGGTACCAGGCATTGTGCACAGTGGGGTGGGAGACACCCATGGTTGCCCACCAAACATCAAGGCTATCTTGCTGGCCATGCCAGCTTCTCACTAAGGAGGGTATTGAGGAGGGAATCTGAAAGCTGCATTTGCCAGCCTCCCATGCACAAATGCATAGATTCATGGTCCCAGTCCTTGCGCTGGAGCCTAAAGGGAGTTCTGGTTGGGGGTGCCTGGGAAAGAGTCCTTTCTGTGGGAAGCAGAAAACTCCCATATTTCTCAATCCACACAAATGAGAATGGTACTAATAGCAGTCCCTGCCTCCTCTCAGCCTTGAGCTAGGACCACTGAACCACAGCATCCCCCAGGCTCTCTCTGTAAGCCAGTAAGACCTCAGGAATGAGCCCTAGATGCACACGAATACTCAGGGCTTTGTTTTGTTTCAATTCCGATCATTTCATCAAGTCCGTGACCAACAATTAATACTTTAGAAGCAGATAACAGTCTCTGATAATGGACCTACCCATTCATGTAATCCTGGAAAGTATGGCTTCCTGACCCCTCCAGGCAATCAGCGCATACCACGAAATATGCAATCCACACATGCATAACTGTGAATGTTATTAATGATCATAAAACCATCCAACTCCTTCGGAAATCCAAGCCTTATTTCCGGCACAATTACCCCCTGCAGCAGACTGGTTATTCATGATGGAAAGATGTATTTCCTTTCCTTTGTTAAAATTTAACAGTCATTGATTCTACTGAACAAGAGTCTTCTCATATTATGGACAAGTTGAAGATTTTCCCTGCGGCAAGAGCTGCACACAGACAGCTTAGGTCCAGAGATGTCCAGCGACAGCCTCTGATAATGTAGAAGAGTTCTCTGTCGGTTCCTATAATACCCGTCTGTAAGTGTAAGTAGGCACCTCGGCTGAGTAGGACCTGAGACCTATATGTTTCTTGGAGAGTGGGGTGAGCAACGCATCAGCCCTCACCCCCGACGCGGTACCTATTTGTGCTGATTACAATGAGAGGGAAATGGTGGGATATCCACATAGGTCGTGCACCAGACTCTACCTGTCCCCAGTGTTCTAGGAGCTCCCTCTCCTTGAACCCCTCATACTGACCCTGTTCACATTTCAACAGGAGCAGAAAGGTTCCTATTGAGTGGCCCTGGTTATCCGCTCTGATGTTGATTGGACCAGGGCCAGCATTTGATCAAAGCTGGATCAATCAGGGCATCTTCCCAAATATTTGAAACCAGCACCGAGAGATGTCAGTTTCTCCCTGGGGTTCCTGAACATGTAAACTCAGTAATGGTCAATGGCCATGTTTTCTGCAAAAGGCCATAAGCAAAAACACAGAAAATGGAGAAGCACAGAGGGAAACAATGCAAGTTGGAGGGAAGGGGCACCTTGGGTTTCCTACCCCCTATTCTAGTTCACAATATAATCCTGAGGTCCAGCTGCATCTCTGCCTGTAGTTTCTGGAAATCATTCCTGATCCCCATAACAAATTTCTTTCATTTTTTAGAAATTTACACTCACTTGAGTAGATTTCTGTGATTTTCAACCAAACAACTCCTAACTAATGTACATAACCTTGGGGATTACATATGAAAAGTTTGCTTATAAATTACTTTTAGTATCAAGGAACATTGCTTCTGGTATAATGATAGGTCATTAAAAAACAGACTATAAAATTATATAAACAGTGTGATCTTAATAATACAAAACAATGGAGGAATTAAAACTCATCAAAACATTATTTGTGATTATTTCTTAGTAGGATTACAAGTGACTTATTTTCTTCAGTCTTTTTTTCTCTATGTAGTTTACATATTTTTTTATAAAATTAATACATGGTTTTTATGATCATAAAATAATATTTGTTTAAAAGTCAAAATATTTAAGAATCTTTCTCTGCTTCCCCTTCTTTTCCCAAAAAAATCTGCAATGAAAGACCCACCTTGAGTCCAAGTGTGTTTCCCAATAAAATCTAACCATGCCTAGAGAACCTAGGAGGGGTCTGTGGCATGACAGGGTAGGAGCCTGCTAGGAGGGGACTCACTCAGCACAAGAGCCAATACACCAAGCTGGCCCATTGACAAAGCCTTGGTTTTCAAGGGAGAGGTAATTCCCTATATAGTTGGGTGTCCGTCACTCAGACCTGCCCCAGCCAGTCACCTGTAGCTCAGGTCATAGCAACAGAGTGTGTATTAAAATGGAAAGGGCTCTTCCATTGAAAACTCAGGGAGACAGAGGGGTATAAACAGCTCTCACTTGGGGTTCCTCTAACAGAGTATAACACCTCAAGGAACGGAGGTACTCTCCCCGCATTTTGATAGAGACCACTGTACAGCTTCAACACCATGGGGTCTGGGGTATTGGCACTGGTGTTGACGGTGGTGACAACAGTGCATGGCAGAGGTGGCAGCATTCAGGAGCAGTGGCAGTCATGCATGTAAGCTACAGCAGTGCCCAGCAGATACAGTGACAGTGTCTAAATAATGCAGTGGCGGGGAGGAGTCCCACAGAAGCTTCAGGGACGTCAGAGGCAGCAATGCTCGGTGGGTATGGCAGGTCCAGTGTTGTAAGGACAGCAGGAGAGAAACAAGATGTTGGTAGCTGACTGGATGCTAAATGGAAGCTGCAAGCTAGAGCAGCCCCAGAAACCCACAGTGGACTGCTGGTGCCTCGTTAAGAATTTTGCCACTTGGCCATTCCTGCTAAAGAGAAGGTTGGAAAAACAAGTTTTCAACTTTTCCCTTCTTAATTTAGAAGCACGGAAGAGGGAGTATATGGACTGAGTATTGACTTGACAAAGGTGAGTAAAGACATCAGTATCAGATTAAATATAGACAAATATGGGAGGAAAATCTAGAAGGATCCTGCACTCAGATTAGTTTTATAAAACACAAAAAGAAAACATCTATCTCTATATCAAAAGATAGTGAATGGGTATTGTTCTTTTATTTTTTAAAATTAAATGTTTAATATATGCTATGTCAATCCTTATAATACCCCACAGTAACTGACATTTTCCAACTTGTCAACTATGGATCCGATCATAACTGGTACATCGAAGAGACTTCTACCATATTCTTCTTTCTTTTGAAAATAGCTTTATTCTTTTAAAGAGTTAGGCTCCCTATAAATATTGAGATCATACAGAAATGTACAAAGAATAAAGTAAAATTCAACTGTTAGGGTGAACATCCTTCCAGACAGCCCTCTATGTGCACCTATTAAAATATTACACTCATGGGATCATGCTGTTCTGTTATCCCTTTTTTTGTAGTCAATTATATGTCGTAGGCAAATTTCCGTGCCTGCATGTTTATACATCATCATTTATACATTATGTATGTAGAAGTGCCATAATTTCTTTAACCAATGATTTGAGCCTATTGATAACCACCCATTATTCACTATCATAAACAAAGCAGAGATGAAAGTCCTTGTCTTCAGAGCTCTGTATGTTTTGGCAATTATTGTCTTGGGTGAAATTACAAGAAGTGAGATTGCTGGGTCAAAGGTACACTCATTTAAAACATTCATTCCTACCATCCCAGTGTGCTCCAGAAAGGCTGGACCAATTTATGTCACCACCAGCAGAGCATGAAAAGGCTGAGCTCCAGCCCCTCAGTCCAAGATTTTGTCATTCTTCTGTTTCCTAGAGTAAAACTTCAGAAGAATTCTCCTCATCCATCTTTTGTCTACTGTGTTCTTTCTTGCAGATGCTTTTTTGCATAGGTTTCATGCTGAGTTTTTTTCTGCTTACCTATCCGTAATTGAGGGCAGTTCTACTCGGGTTTACCAGTTGCCTAAAAATAGCATGAAGGAAATCTTGCTGGTTCCTTTCCCTGTTGGTTTGGTTACTATTTGGACCTTCTTTTAGGATGTAAGTTGAAAGGCTAGAATCTAATCATGACTTTCCCCTGCTAATTTACTCATTTCCCGGAAAGATGTGGTGAGACAATAGAGCCTTGATTCCCCTTTCCCAAAATTGTCACCGTTTCTGCCACCTGCACAGTTTGGTCACGTTGGGGAAGTCTGGGTGTTGCCCTGTTCCCCTCTTCTGGGTAGGCCGGCCATTTGGTGAGAGGGCGGGTGAGCGATGCCCCGTAGTTCATCATACGAATCTGCTCTTCTTTAAAAAAAAGAGTGACTCGACTGAAACAAGCTCAGGCACAAACCCAGCTGCACTGACATCCTCCTGGCTGGCTGGACACTATCTGGGAAGGGCCACCTTCTAGATTGCTGGTATCCAAGCACTGTCCCCAGCTGTCCCCTCAGAAAGGGTTAGGCCTGTCCTTGGCTAATCCCACAGCTCAGAGTTGGCATAATTCTATCTGACCCAGTCTTCAGGAGGACTTGAAAATTTCTCAGCCAACATCTCTGTCCTCAGGGTCTAGAACCACACCCTTGAAGGCAAGATGCTACCCTTGGCTGACACAGCTCTCTCCTTTGGGGCACAGGGCATGCTGTCCCTAACATATCTATCCCCTGTTCAGGGATCACTCTTTCTGCTCAAAAGGCTTCAGGACAACTGGGGGGTCTCCTCACTGAGAAAGCCATCTGCCTGCAGGTGATGGGACCAGGAGTGTCAGAGGATGCCATCCACTGCCACAGTGGGTGAGCAGGAGGCAGACTTCCCTGTTCAGAACTAGAGCCCCAAGAGGCTGGGCGAGCATCCCGTGAGAACTGCAGTCTGCGTCCAGGAATCCCATCCACCAGCCCTTTAAGAAACTGCAGGTGGCCAAGAGCACCCAGGACCAAGGCTGTGGCCTGATTCTGTAATAGCACTTGGCCTTCCACCACTGTATTCATTTTCTATCGCTACCATGACATTTTAGGGCTTAAGACAACACCTACTTTTTATCTCAGTGCAGGGCTGGAGTTTGACAGGGTCTCACCGAGCTACAAGCAGGGTGTCGGCAGGACTGTGCTCCTCTCCGGAGGCTCTGAGGGAGGATCACTGCCAGGTTCATGTAGATTGTTGGCAGAGTCCAGTTGCATGTGGTTATAGGACTGGGGTCCCTATTTCCTTGGTGGCTATTGGCCAGGGGTCATTCTCAGCTTTTAGAAGCCACCCACATTCATGTCCCCCTTCATCTTCAAAGCCAGCAACACAGGGACTTGAGTCCTTCTCGTGCCTGACCTTTCCTGTTTTCTCTTCCGCTGTACCTCTCTTCATCTCCCTTCAACCAGGAAAGATTCTTCTGCTTTTAAGGGCTCATGTGATTACATTGAGCCCATGTGCATAATCCGGGCTAATCCTCCCACCACCTCAAAATCCATACCCTTGGCCGTGTGGGGTGGCTCATGCCTATAATCCTAGCACTCTGGGAGGCCGAGGACGGAGGATTGCTTGAGGTCTGGAGTTTGACACCAGCCTGAGCAAGAGAGAGACCCTATCTCTACAAAAAATAGAAAAATTAGCCAGGCATCGTGGCGCACACCTATAGCCCCAGCTACTCAGGAGGCTGAGGCAGAAGGATCACTGGAGCCCAGGAGTTTGAGTTTTCTGTGAGCTATGACGCAGTGAGCTATGATGTGACGCATTGCGTTCTAGCCAGGCAACAGAGCAAGACCCTGTCTCAAAAAAAAAAAAAAAAAAAAAACAATCCATAACCGTAATTACTTCTGCAAAGTCCCTCTCACCATGAAACTTAACATATTCACAAGTTCCAGGGATGAGGCACAGGCACCTTTGGGGGCCATTATTCAGCCGACCATGACCCTTTTGGCCAGGATTCATCCAGGAGTACGAGTCCCCTGCGAGGTCCATCCAAAGACGACCCACATGATTTCCTCCCCACCACACCCACCTCCCTGGAGCCAGTAGGCCCAAACCTGCCAGCTGAAAACTTCACCAGACTCATGCCACAACGTGTCACCGTCAAGGCGAGGCTGAGCACCTGGCACAGCCGGCTCCCTCTGGAGAGCTGGGGACAAGCTGGTGCTTCCACCCCAAGCCCTGAGCTGCCCGGTCTGTCTGCTCACTGCTGTTTGCTGAAGCTGAGCCAATATGCCTGGGTGGATCCAAAGACTTTGGGCTTCAGTCCAATATGCCCATAAGCAGAAGGCTCTGCTTTCCCTCTACAGGGGACCATTAGAGGCTGGGGTTAGGGTTTCAGTGGAATTATAAATACTGTAATGATATTATAGCCAGGGACCCAGGAAGGCTAAAATACTGTCCTGCCAATCATCCCCTGCCCCTCGGGATCCCATATAAGCAGGAGCAACAGGATGAGAATTTTAAAATGCCATTTTTTTTTTCACTATCCTTATTAGTAGCTGACACTCAAATGCAGACGCTGGTGAAAGGATGATCGTGTCAGGTGGCTGGGGTCTAAGCAAGGTCCCCCACTTCCCCTCCTCTTGAATCTAAACCTGGGGCAGCACACGCAGGTCCATGTGCTGAGGGAGTGAGCAGACCCCAACCTAACTTACTCACTTAACTGCATAGCCAGGGACAGAGACATGGCCAAGCCCATGCTGAGGTGACAGCATGGCCGGGGGTCTGCTCACCTCATCTAGGCAGGAAGAAAAAGCACAGTAGGCCCCAAAGATCAAGACCTTCCCAAGACCAAGGCAGGAAATAGAAGAAAGGAGAAGTGGGTGTGGATGCCTTTGAAGTACAATAAGCTGCTGGCTTACCAGTAAACTGTGGCCCGGTGAATATTCTGGACTCTGACCTGTCAGATTAGCACCTGTTCTTCCTTTGGGCAGAGTGGGGAGCCAGGAAGGAGTTAGGAGGAGGCTGTGCTGGTGTGTGAAGCGTGGACAGCGGGGGTTTCACCAGGGCCTGCCTTCCTCTACTTCCCATCTCCACCCAGTGGCTGCTCCTAGATTTCTGGGCATGGAGGGTGGGAGTGCTGGTTGACCTACATGCAGGTGAGCCAGACACCTTAGCAATCAAGGTGGGGGGTACCCTGGCCACTGTGAATTCTCCCTGACCATCTTCATGAGTGGAAAGGACACATCACCCAGAGAGGACCACTTAGACAGTGGTCACTCTGAGACCTCCTGGCCTGTGGTGCTGGGGTGAGCTGTCCCCTGAAATGTCCAAGATATCCCCAATCCTGAGGTTCAAAAGACCATGCAGACTCTTTTGCTCCAAATTTCTGTGCCGAGATCTTTCTGGCTTGGGTTTTGGGAACAGAGATGGTTTCCCATGTTCAATGAATTATCAGGATTCTCCCCAGGAAGTTTTTCACTGATGTCCAGGTCAGAGTTAGATGTTCCACCTGGTGCTACCCTGCCTGCCCCACGCTGTACTGAAATCCCCTTTTATTGGCCTGTCTCCCCTAATAAATCGTGAATTCCATGAAGCCAGGGACTACTTTTTCTCCATTATTTCCCTAGCCCAGTGTAGGATGTCACGCAGTAGGGACTCAGCTAATAGCTATCTCGAATACTAACTGTTTGAAACCGCCATCCTGCCCCACCCAGCCGGGGCAGGGCTCCTGGCACAGGCCGGCATTGCCACACAGACACCGTGGCCTCAGCAGAGAGCGGATTTCTCCTGCAGCTGAACCCAGCTGGCAGTGCGGGCACGAGCCCTCTGGTGAGAAGCCCCTGGAAGGAGCCAGCAAAGCCTCCAGCGGCCTTGGGTGGCCCTCACCAGCATCCAGATAGCCCTGGCCAACCTCAAGCTCCCAGGCTTGGCACTTTTTAGGACAGCCTTTGTCACAGTCTGTACAGAGAGTCTTTTGCAAGCTCTCCTTGACTGATGTGATCTGAGCCAGTCATATCGGGCTTCCATAACGGAACTCTCTAGGACCAACTCAGCCAAAGGAGGCAGATGTCTTGTATTTCTTCAAATTATTGAAGACACCAGAACTGTGGGACTAGCGACTGATCCTAGGTGTTAGAATGCTTGGCCAGCCTGCCCGTCAGATTTCCACCCGGCACGTTGCTGCCTTTCCACCCGCTAGACCTCTCCGCCTGCTCTGCTGATGCCAAACAGTCCTTTTATCCAAGAAAGAATAGGATGGGATCACGTGCTTTGTAGCTTCCCCTTTAAAAAGAAGGGGAAAGACACGTAGATTCCCTGGAGAGAGCCAAGCCTGACCCACTAAGCAGTGAATCTTACTCAGACTCCTTGCTTCACGGAAGGAATCTCACTGACTCCCTACCCAAGCCTCCACCCCTGCTCCACTCAGGTGCCCTCCCTGGCATCGATCTTATTCCAACAACTGGGCCAGACCAAAGGGTACACAGTGCTGCCTGTTCCCCTAGCTCTCAGCCACCCTGCAAGGCTGGCTCCATGGTCTCCCCAGAACCCCTTCTCCAGTCCTCCCTGGGGTTGGCCATGGAGATAGAAAAGGGACCGTCTGGGTGACTAGGCAGGTGACGAATCCTCAGGACTGTGGGACACTTACTGACACAACGCAGGGGGAGTAGAGATTGATAGAAAATACAAGGCTTCTACTTTTTAATCTGCCTCCCCTGCTCTCCAGCTGAATATCATTTCATCGTCTGCTCAGGTTGGAAGTCCTTGTTTTTGTCTTACTTTAGCCACATCTTTGGTAAGAAACTGGGGGGGGAAGGTTGGCTCCTGGAGGCTTTAGAACAACAAATGACAAGACCAGAGCTGTTCTGCGATAAAACTATTGTGAGAACAGAGGAAACTAAAGACCAGCTTGGGGGTACTGGTCCAGGCCACATCAGGGGTCTGAACTTGAAGTAGGGCACGGAACCATGGGGGTGGTGATGGCACAGTAGACACACAATATTGTAGGAGAATTACTGGATACCAGAGGTATTTGATATGAAATTCGGGGAGAGGGAAAAATCAGTGAAAACACTAAGATGAATAGCCTGAATAACTGGGATCGTGGTGGTGCCATTAACAAAAATACCGAACACAAGTAATATGTGTTTCTAGGGGATCCTTTAGAGCTCATTTGGTGATCTGTTGTGTTCAGAGTTTGAGTGGGGTTCCCAGACGTAGCTGCCTCAGAGGCAGTTAGGAATACTGGACATCAGTTTGAGGGAGGGGAGGATGGTAGTTATAACTCTAGGAGTTGTCTGCATGGAAAGGACAGTTGAAAACGTAACACAGAATGAGAGCTGCCAGGGGAAAATCATCAGGCTACCTCTTCTATGCCCTCTGCCTGGAGTGCTCTTCCTTCTCACATCTGCTGCTCCAGGTTTCTATTTTGGGTGACAAACAACCTCAAAACTTAGGGGCTTCAAATGACCACCACTATTTTATTCTGAGGATGGGCTTGGTAGGGTGGTTCTTGCTCAGAATGTCTCTAGTGATTGAGATCAGACAAGTGCTGAAGGGCTGAAATAATCACCATCTCTATCCCTCTCTCCCGTTTCTCCAGCATGGTGGCTCCAAAGGCTTAGGTTCCAAGGGAGAGTGAGCCAGGGGGAAGCCATAGCACCTTTTATGACCTAGCCGAGTCCTGGCCTTGGATGTCACGCAGCATCACTTCTGCCACACTTTGCTCATCAAAGCAGCCATAAAGTTCCACTCGAGTTCAAGGGCAGGGGATACAGACTCCACCTCTTGATGGGCAAGTGGAAAGGTTCTATGAGAGTATGTGGGATCTGAAATATTCTTTTCAGTCATTCTGGGAAAGTCTGCCTTCCCTTCTAAAACTCAGCACAAGAAGCCAGCCCCAAATCCTCATGCTTGGTGTAACTCTCACCTTTCAGTGGCCTTCCAGCATTTTATACCCCAGAACATTTAGCACTGAATGTATCTTAATCTGGTTATGTATGTAGGCATCTGCCTAAAGTGTAAGCCTCTATAAGCCAAGACCCATGTCTTGTTCTGTTTCGGTGAAGAACAAAGTAGCAGGTACATACAGCTTGTTGTCTTAAATTTAACTCCAAAATAAGAGGAGAGGAGTGAGTGCAGAATCTTGGTGAAACCGATATTTGAGACACAGGAAACAAAATAGCCAATGGAGACTTTGAAGGGAGTCTTTTCAAAACCAAACTCTAATAGTCTTGGTGAAAACACTGTGGGCATTTTCCCTATCGATGAAAATTATTGCTGAATAAAGCTAACCGTGTCTACAATAATTAGCAAAACCCTCCACAACTAATACTTTGTAAGCGATAGTTGCTCAACAAGTTTCTTATTTTCATAACAGGGAACTTCTGAGTAGATAAACCTTAGAAGAAATCCAAACCATCAAATAGAGCCAAAGCTTGCAAGGATTTTTTTTCCCCACCCAAAACTTATGGTATGATAAGGCATACCATAATCAAACTCACCGATGATCAAATAATCTTAAAGCAAAACTAACATACCATTTTATTCCTATCAAAATGGGAAAGCTTTTAAAAATATTTATAAAATGGCCCAGTGCCACATAACGACACCCAGACATTTCTGACAGAAGGGAGAGTTGGCCAAGCCTCCTGGAAGATAAATAACTGTTAGGAGTTTGTTCCCTTTCATGCAGTAATTCCACCACTAGGAAATCATTCTAAAGAAATAATCCTGGGTAGGGCAAAAGTTCATATTGAGGATGCTCAAGAAAGTATATGTTATGATAGAAAAATGCTGGAAACAACTCAATGTTCAAATAGAGCCTGGTTACATGGATTATGGTTAATTCACCTGCTGAAATGTTATGGGGTCATTAAAAAATAACTTTGGAAGACTCTTTGCTAGCACAAAAGCATGTTCACAAATCGATGTTCTCTGCAAATAAAACAATACAAACTACATCAATTATAATACATAGTATGATTCCAATTTTGTTTAAAAATTGTATCTACACAGAGAAAAGACTACAGGCAAATACCACAAAATGTTAGCAGTAGTTATGTCTGAGTGGTGGAATTATAGGTAGTTTACATTTTTTTCTCGATGCTTTTCTCCCTTTATTTTTTACAGTAAACATGTAATGCTTTTGTAATCAGGAAAAAAAAAAGTCCTGTTTTGAAAAGTCCCAGCAATTCTTCTGTGACTTGCTAGGTGATAAACAAAATGGAAAAAATGTTTTTGCTAGAAAAGAAATTAAATAATTTATGATAAAGGTCTTAGTATAGAATAACTCATAGTTTCAAAAAAACCTAACATGCAAGGAAGCAGCCTGGACACAGACAGAAGTGCTATCTCTGAGGTGTGAAATTTCACACATGCCACAGCCTGTGCAGGTCCCACTGTGTACTTCCCTTAATGGCACATGGGAGCTTGGAGTTCTCTGGCTGTAACTAAGACAGAGTCTAATTGGCAGCGGGAGTGCTGAGCTGTGCCTTCCTGGTACTGTCTCCGACTTCCTTGGTAACAAGGAACAAGTCCATTAACCTCTGTGAGCTCCTCAAGTCCCTCTCTGTTATGGAAATCCACTAACATCAATAGGGTGCCTAAGGGCAAAAGTGGAAGAAAATAAAAGCTACAAATAAGGTGGCTTTAGATAAAAGCCCAGGCCAGCGGGATGGGGGCACCACACAGCTATCTCCAGCTGAACCGCCAAGACCCTCGACTGAGGGTCTTCCCAGAGCCTCATTTCATAGTCCTCTCGTTGCAACACGGCTGTGGGTGCCTGGGAAACAGCCGAGCTTTCTGCATAGACAGATAGAGCTGCCTGGGACACACTACTACTCCTCTGGTAGGACAAGCCTCTATTGCCATAATGCCGTAAAGCTGTCTGCCCTGGGCACTGCATCATGCAGTGGTGATGGGCTCCTAAAACCTGACTTCCCTGTGGACACCCAGTGCCAGCCCTCAGGGCATTTATGGTCAGTATTCAGGCCTTTCCTAACTTGCAAATGAGCCAGATCCTAAATCTTGTTGGTAAAGCAATCATGATTAATCTGAAGTGCCAGGGAAACCATGATCTAAATGTAGCACAGACATGACATATAGTAGACACTCAATAAACATTTGATGAGCAGTGATGGCCAAGTGGAGGTCAAGGTCCAGTTCTAGCCTTTGGAAGCATATTGAACCTAATGGAGCTGCAACCTGCGTGTTTTTCAACATAGGAAACAATTTTGCTTAATGCTAGCAATTAAAGGAACAGAAGACCATC
>CM052442.1:114887192-114900809 GCA_028533085.1 Varecia variegata | reverse complement strand
GGTTTTTATTATTTTACGTTTAGTGTCTTTTATATAAATGTAACAACACTTTCTTTTGGTTGACACCTAAGATGGGGGTCATTTTACAATGATTACAAGAGAAAGGAGGAGAGATGAGAGAAAGAAGCGCTGTCAATCCACGCTAAGACAGTATGGAGTCACAGGGTCTTCCTGCCAACACACCCAGGGAGGGGCCCAGTCAGGACCAGCAAATAGATCTAAGGTTGAAGACCTGGTTTGGCCAATTACCAGGTCTGCAACTTGGGACCAGAGATGTTCCTCCCAGGCTTCAATTGCCAAAGCAAGAGAGTACCCATTCCATTGGGAGGATTAAACAAGATCATGTGTTTAAGTACTCCTAAACTGGCACATAAGAAATGCTAAATAATGGTTATTACCATTATTAGAAATGGGTTTTCCTGAACTTTTCCTTTAAACTCTTAAGTTTCAGGAGGGTAGGACCCATGTGCCCATCTCATTCACCACTGTATACCCAACATGCAGCAAAACCTGGCATGCAGCAGGGGTTTAACAAATATTTGTAGAGGGGGATCTACTTGTTCTCACAGTTCCCTATGGTCAGCGGCAAAAAATTTTTTGCTTCATCTATTTTTTTTTTTTGCTCAAGAATTTTCTAATAAATTATAGACATGACACTTCATCCTTAAGTATTTGAGTATACATCTCTAAAAAATAAGAACATTTTCTTCATAACTACAATGTTATCATACCCAACAAAATTAACAATTCCTCAATATAATTCCTAGTCTATATTCATATTTCTCCAATTATTCCCCAAAATATCCTATTACAGCTCATTTCCTCACAATAGGACTGAAGGAAGGATCAAAATTACATTTGGTAATTAGTTCTGGTAAGTCTCTTTTGATCTAGAAATAGCACCCCCACTCCTTTTTGGAGACAAAGTCTTGCTCTGTTGTCCTGGCTAGAGTGCCGTGGTGTCAGCCTAGCTCACAACCACCTCAAACTCCCGGGCTCAAGCAATCCTTCTGCCTCAGCCTCCAGAGTAGCTGGGACTACAGGCATATGCCACCATGCCCGGCTAACATTTTCTATATATATTTTTAGTTGTCTAGATAATTTATTTCTATTTTTAGTAGAGATGGGTTCTCGCTCTTGCTCAGAGCTGGTCTCAAACTCCTGACCTTGAGCGATCCTCCAACTCCAGCCTCCCAGAGTGCTAGGATTACAGGCATGAGCCACTGTGCCCGGCCAACATTGATTTTTTGAAGACAAGAGTTGTCCCCCAGTGTCCGTGGGTGATTGGTGCCAGTGTGCCCATGGGTACCAAAACCCAAGGCTGCTCAAGACCTTTGTATAAAATGGTGGCCCACACACATCCCCTCCCACCATCTCTAGATTACCTAAAATACCTGACACAATGTAAATGCTGTGTAAATAATTGTTGTATATTGTATCATTTTTCTATTTGTATCATTTATTGTATTGTTTTAATATTTTCAATCTGCAGATGTGGAACTCATGCATATGGAGGGCTGACTGTACTGTAGAATGCCCCACTTTTGGATTTGTCTGATTGCTTCACTGAGGTGACACCTAACAATTTCCTGTCTCCACTGTATTTCCTGTGAAATGGGAATTAATTCTGAAGTCTTGATGTGATTCAGGTTAGATCTTTTTGTCCAGAAAACCTGGTAGATGATGCTGTGTACTTAGCACTGTATTACACCAGGAGGGATGTCATGACAGATTGGCCTATCATTAGTGACACTAAGATTGATCATTGGGTGAAAGTGGTGATGGCTTATTTGATCCCTTCATTGCAAAGGAAGGTGCCCCCCCACCACCACGTTGGAACTAGCAAATAAACTGTGGGGCGATCATTGATACCTTGTAAATATGTAGTTCACCATCAACCTTTCAGTGGATGGTTTTAGCATCCACTGATGGTCTTTGCCTGAATCAATTATCCCATAGGGGTTGCAAAATGATAATTTTCCAAACCTATCATTCCTTCTTAATTTATTAGCATACATTCTTCTGTTAAAAAAAAAAAAAGAGCTTTCCTTCATCAACTGGGCTATTTGGTTATCCTGAAATGTATAGCTCTAGTGAAAAGACAGGATATATGTGCATAATTCTTTCCCTTAATAACCCATTTTCAAAATAAATTATTGGTAAATAGCAGCATATTTTGAATACTACAATTCAAAGCAAGGCTTGTAAAAGGTTTTTTTTTCTATCCTCAGGCCCCAGTAATTTTCTTAGCATGAGTCCAGGAAGGGTTGGAGGACAGGAGAGTGTGACTCCTGCTCAGACTGCCTGGTGAAAATCACACCTCTGCTCTCCCCTCTACCCCTCCTCAGATTCCTTCTCAGGGTGGCTGATACAAAATCTAAGATTTAAAAACTGCTATTGTGCTCAGCAGATCCTGGTTATATAATGTATGAATCTCGTGCTAATAGTCCCTCTATAACTGGAAGTAGCTCATAACATGATTTTTCCAGTCCTTCCCTGGGAAAAGTATTTATTCCACAAACTGATGGAATTCAGTGTCACTTGTTTTTCTCTTTGGCTGAAAATTTTATTTTAAGCGTGCCAATGAGAACTCTTAATTCTGAAGCCTCACATCAGAGTAAATAACTCCCCTCCTTCCCACTGACTACACCGTTTGCATGTGGCCAGGCCCACTGCTAGCACGAAACTCTGACTCTGTGCCCAGCCACACAACACAAACTGCTCTGTGCTCTTTAATGTGTCCCTCACAGACCCACCCCTCTCAGCGCCCTTGGAGTCCCTGCATCTCTGGATTTTCTCCCCTCTAACCAAGCTTAGCCCGGCTGCAGCGTGGTGTTCCCTCCCTGAAATCAGATGCAGAGTGTCCTACCCTCTCTTTGACCCCTTTGGCTCCACGCTGCAACATAAGCTCCCATCTAATTGCTGCTCTGCCTCTCTCAGCAGAACTTGACCTCTTTCTGGGTCCCTCTCTTAAAGCAACTGTCTGTGTTTTTCATTATGTTAGCCAAGACGTATTAGCTTGAACTTTTCCCGGATGGAGCTCGGTTAGCTACTTTTTCTTCAAACCTCGGAGGCGGCAGGCTCAAGAACACAGTCTCGGGTGGGGGTGGTTCTTCCTCGAGGAGCCTCCTGCCAGGACAGCCCAGTTCATCATCCTGTCCCTCTGGGCCTGCACGAGGACTGCCCCTTTAAGAAGTGGACGCACTCGGGTTCCAACTTCAAAAACCTCAGTTGGAAGTTCAAGCCGCAATGTGAACGCACACGTCCTGCCCAGAAAGCTGCCCAGCGTTGCTGTTGACTTTCTCCGACCAGCCTGTCATCCTCAAACTCACCCCACACAAACACAAACATGTCCTTTTAAACACTGAAGTCTCAGAGCCTCCGCCCTGAAAAGGAAGTTGAAAGCCAAGTTCCGGGCACCCTGGGCTTCTGTAGTCTGACCATGCTGGCAAGAAGCAGCGCCTCCCACAGCAGCCCGGGGTTTGCCTGACACAAGGCCAGTGAGAATTCCTTTGTGAGCACTGTGAAGATGTCATCTCTGTGTCTCAGTTAATCAATCCCTTAAAAAATGAAAGTGCTCATGAGACAGAGAAGAGGGGGAAACGCCGAGTGATAAGAATGCTAATCAGAATGAAGGGAGTTTTCCAGCTTTGGGCTTTGCTAGCCAAAAAAAAGTCATCTATAAAAAGTGTTGGAAGCTCTTTCTTGCAGGCTGGGGCCTTTGCCAGGGGACAGATTTCTGTCCCTCAACTTGGTTCGACTCAGTTTCTTCCAGGCCCTTGTCTTGGGTGTTCTCCTTTTTATTTTCTTCCTTTCTTTTTCTCTTTCATCCGAGCATGCTCTAGGAAGCAATATGTGGAGAGGCCTGGAAACAGATGAAGCTATTCCCTGCTGATGGGGCCACTGCACCATTTGGGGCTGCAGTAGGGAGACCCCACGCTTCAACCTTGTGGGGTCCACAGAGGTCACACCCAGAGCTCCCTGCTGCTTCTCCCATCACCTCCTGTGCTGTTTCCTACCCTCCAGTGCAACAAGCCCTTTCCTTTGGTGGCAAGATGACTAGGAAGTCCCCGGCCTGAGGCTGGGACTCATCTTTGACCAGGCTGCGCCGTGCAGCTCAGCACACCCCAGGACAGCCTTCTCCCTGGCTTTGTCGTCTAGATCCATGACCCTGATGTCTTTGTAAATAAAATGGTATAATCTCAAGAGGCTAGCCGGCTGTGGCGAGAGGAATAAATAGATCAATATGTAAATAAATCCACACGAGCAGGGGGATGTACTGGGACTTTGTAAAACGGTGAAAGAGCATTTTAGAAGACGGATGCTGCTGTATTTCTGGCGAGCTCTGATGGAAGGGCCACGACTCCAGCTGTGGGCTGCGGGGGAGAGAAAGGTGAGCCCGCACAGAAATTCCCTCATGGGTTGATTTGACTTCAGGATATTCCAGGAGCTGATTTAATCGCTGGCTCGTTCTCAGGCTTTGATTTTCCTTCTCTCAATTCCCTGCATTCGAATAGTTTTTATTAAGGGGCCCTGCACTGCCCTCAGTCCCATCGAGAATCTTTCTGGATTCATGACTGACTCTTCTGGGAGCGCGGGATTGGGAATTCTGCCCTCAAAGGAAGCAGCAGACACTCCCTTCCTGAGGAGGAGAAGCGTGCTGGTGTGCGTCAGGGGAACACAGAGTTATTCTCATTTTGAGTCGAAGTCCTGGCGGCCGGCTCCTACTGTTCACACAGACTGAGAGCCACGTTGCTACTGGGGGGAGTCCAGGAGGAGGTGGCAGAACTTCCTGTCTTATGGGGCCTCATCTGTGGAAGGCGCTGGACACCGACCTCTGGAGTCTGACCCCGAGGTCCCCTCACCACTCTCAGCCCTCCTGCCCACGTCTGCCTAACTGTGCTGCACTCCTGTCCGTCCATATTCCCTCCCTCGCCACCACTCCCTCCTCCTCTTCCAGAAAACGTCAAGCACATACAAAAGTAGAGGGAACAGTAAAATGATGCCCCTCTGCCCATCATCCACCTCCAACAATGACTGCCCCATGGCCAGCCATGTTTCAGTTATATGCCCCGCCACGTCCACCACCGCCCCCACCTCTCGCTTTACCTGGGTCACTTGGAAGCAAATTTCAGATATCAGGTGTCTGGGATTAGTTTAGCGTATATCTCCAAAAGATAAGGACTCCTTTTTGGATGTGATTCCTAATGTCTCTAAATATCTGGTCAGTGTTAAAATGTCCTCAATGTCTCAATTTATTTTTACATTTGTTGAAGTCAGGGTCCAAATAAGATCCATTGGTTGTAAGTGGTTTTAGAGGTTTTAAGTCTCTACTTCATGTAGGTTCTTTCTCTGCTCTCCAAAATTACCGAAGAAACGAAGCTATTTGAACGACAGTTTCCCACAGCCTGCAACTGCCGATTGCCAGTCCCTGTGTGTGGTTTAGCACATGGAATCATTCAGCAATACCAACCCTTGTGGTGTGGTTTAGCACGTTCCTCTGTCCTCTGTATTTTCTTTACAGTGGTAGGTAGATGAAGAGCTTCATCAGATTCAGGTTTTCATTTATTTATTTTGCAAGAATAATTCTTCGGTGGTGGTGTGCTTTTTCATCAGGGAGTACCACAAGTCTGTTTGTATTTCTTTCTGTGATATTGGCAGCCTTTGAGTGTCACTGTCTAGATCTACTACTTCATCCATTTCATTAAGTGTTGCAAAACAGCAACATTCTACCTTCCATCTTCATATATTAGCTGAACTGCTTCTATAAAGAGAAATTTCCTCTGTTGATCAGCTGGTCACCCTTAGGTCACTCATCCCCTGGAAGCCTTGGGCCACACAGCCAGCAAATGCAAGTGCTTTGCGGCCAGCATCCCCCGGGACGCAAGGTAGATCCCACAGGAGGAAACTGATTTTTTTCCCTAGGCCATCTATGTTCATTTCTTCGAAGATACTTTAAAGCCCATTTGCTGTCCAACAGATTGGCCCTGCCTCAATATCTACGGGTTCTGTCTTTCCCGATGAGAAAATATAGATTAGTTTGAATAACTCAAAAAATCTCCTCCACTCACTCATTTCACAGCCCAGCTCTCTGGAGTCCAGAGCCAGGCCTGACACAGGGTGGTGCATGGCCTATGTACGTGATATTTAGGCCACGAATCCACACTTCCAGGGCTGTCCCATTGGCTGCATGGTAAGGAATATCTACCCTCATTTTTGAAGGTACTCAGTCTTGACCCTGAGGAGGAAGAAGGCATAGAATCCTCCAAGTAGAGGGGCCTTCACCGGCTAAGGACAGGAGCAAGGCCAGGCCCAGCTGCTCACCCAGTGCCATCAGCCTTGCCCACTGACCACGATGGCTCAAGTCTCAGAGCCCCTGCTCCTCACTCGTGCTCTGTAAAGACAGTCCTGCTACCCTGTTTTCCTCGCAACTGTGGACACTTTAGGCAGCTGGGTGGTCTCCCATTCGATCACACCAGTAGAGGCTTGCCTGCCCACACCTGACAGGGGAGCCCAGAGAGGGGTCTTCCCACACCAGCTGTCAGTAGCCAATTCAAGGGTTCTGGGGAATGCAGGGGACCCATCCAAGAAGATAACATAAAGGACCCAGGGCCTAGGGTCAGGGTCAGGCCAGCCACCTGCAACAGGATCTCCCAGAAGCGATCCACTGTGAACTGCCCTGGACAGTAGCCACAGGCTTGGAAGCATTGCTGGCTACTGGCTGCATCTGCCATCCAGCCTCAGCTGGGACCAGGGCTGCCATGCCAGGGGGATGAGAAGCAATGGTAGGAGTAGAACAGCTTCTCTACTTTTAGGCCCAAGCAGTCATCTGCAGAGAAAAAGCAATGAGAGATGTGGAGCTGGGCATCACCCTCCTTTGAATGCCACAGTGAAGTGTGGTGCTTAGGGGCCTAGTTGGGTGGGCCTTGTGTCCCCCTATAAGAAATTACCCAGCTCTACTTAAGTCTTTCACCTGCCACCTTTCCACTCTGAGCCAGAGTATTCTGGCTTCTCACCAAAATACAAAGAGATTTGGTTAAAATCCATCCCATTCCAAATTTGTGAAGCAGACTCCAGTTCAACAGGCCCAACAGACTACCTGGTTCAAGCTGGTCTTAGTCCAGGTAGTTGTATCTGCCAAGTACCCACAACAGGGGCAGAGTAATGGGGCGTGTGAGTGAAACTTCTCGCCTATAAGATGCTTTGAGTCTTACCTGTGGAGACTGAGGTGGGTGGCAGGGCTTGGAGGGGAGGTACACGTAAGAGCCTGGTGTTGTTGCTCACTTTATGTCCATGTTTTTATTTCCTGCTGACAATCAGATGTAGCTGGCATGAGTCCCGTGGCTCTGCCAGCTTCACTTCAGTGTCTTGGTTATCAACAGACCATGCAAATACCCTCATAGCCCACCTGGATAGGAACCAAGCGAATTTGCAACCTCTGAGCTGTACTGGAACAGATCTTGCCAAGCATAAGGACTGACTTTCAGAGGCTCAGACCCAGGTCTACAGGAGCTCAAAGGCATATCGGATCTTTGCCACTTCCTGGGGACTTTCTTTGTATTGAACAGCTCGGGATGAACCAGGCCTTCCAGGGACAAACATGGTGACGATGTAGGGCTGCCATTTGCTTCTATTTGACACCAGCTTTTGGATCAGCTCAGATCATTCCTAGGATTCATGAGAGTGGCCCTGGTGGGAGCACAGCCTCATCCGTATCAGGAACTAGCAGAAAACAGTAAGTGCAGTAGAAATTACTGCTATTCACCAAATATTCTTGGCTCTCTGGGCACACAGCAAGATTGCCTTTGCTGATCCCATTGTGTTTGGGTGGGGCTATCTGCTAGCTCTGACCAATGAATGGGAGCATAAGTGACATATGTCATTTCTAAGCCCCAGAACATAATTGCTGGGCAAGACACTCCTCCACCTACCATGATTTCTCTCTGTGCCTCTACCATGACAACTGGTGATGTTTGAAATGGTGGCTACTCTGTTAGCTTGAACCTCAGAATAAGGAGCACAGAGCCGAGCCCTGCTGACCACACTGAGTGAGTAGCATCACTAAATGAACCGCAGTTGTCATAAGCTACCAAGATTTGGGGATCATTTGTTACCATAGCATAACTTAGTCTTATCCTGACTGATACAACAGATCAGACAAGCTTGGGGCACAGCAGCTATTTAGGGTGGCCTCAGACTAGAGAGCCTTCTTGAAGGTCCATGGTCTTATGTAAGCTGCTGCATAATCTCTCGGACCAGGGGCAATTACCCAATTTAATGACACATCCATCGGCTCCCTGGCCTGTCTCTCCAGATACCCAGAATAGCACACTGGACTTCTGAAGCCTTGACTCTCTCATCACACTCTTCGTATACCTTTAGGGCATGAGCCAAGATCATGATAGGTCTAGGAAGCCCAAGGCATGAATGCCCCTTGCTTCACCCCCAGATGTCCATGTTCTAATCTCCAAGATCTGTGAAAATGTTACATGGCAAAAAGCACTTTACGGATGTGATTAAGTTAAGGCTTTTGAGATGGGGAGATTATCCTGGATTCTTTGGGTGGGCTCAATGTTAATCACGAGGGTCCCTATAAGTGAAAGTGGGAAGCAGGAGTGTCAAAGTCAAAGACAAAGTTGAAAATGCTACACTACTGGCTTTGAAGGTAGAGAAAGCGGAGTACGTGCCAAGGAACACAGGTGGCTTCTAGAAACTGGAAAAGCCAAGGAAACAGATTCTCCCTTAGAGCCTCCAAAAGGAACACAGCCCTGCCAACACCTTGATTTTATCCCAGTGAGCCCCACTTCGGACATCTGACCTCCAGAATTGTAAGACAATAGATTTGTGTTGGTTTAAGCCACTAACTTTGTAGCAAATTGTTAGGAGACCATCACAACTATCACCCAAACTTGCCAGAGCTACAGCACAACATACTTGACGGAGCACCTGGAACTCCAAGCAACTGTACTCTGTGTGGCCTGTCGTAATTCCTGTAGAAATTATGGTAGCTGTTCTTCATGATCCTCCAAGTGTGAATCTTGTATCCATTGCCCGTCACCCTCAAATAGTTTTAAGTCCTTGAACCAATGCATGGCATCTTTCTTATTCATTGTTCTATGTCAAGCATGCAGTACACACCAGTAAATATTAGGTAAATGGGAGAATGAATGAGTGAATAAATGCCATGAGGAATTAGCTGATTATGTATGTTGTTCTTGACAATTAATTCAAAATCTCCTGCAAGAAACACACCAAGATGAGTTATACACAGTAAAAATTTCAAACAAAATAGCAAACGGTTACAAAAAAACATTTAGTGCTTTGCCCACTCGCAGTTTTGTCAGGTGCAAACACAATCTGTATGATTCTCCTTAGTTGGCTGATTCTTTTGATTCCTTCTGCTGTGCGTGTTTTCTTTGTGTGTGTGCTCGCAGAGGGGTTTTCTGACAGTGCAATACATCGTCCTCCCCCGGGCACCTGCTTCCTCCAGCTTATTAAAATTTCACTCATTTGTTAGAAAAGTAGTGTGATTTTGTAAGCAAGGATGTTCAGTGGGACTAGAATGAAGCAAGCGAACTCATAGTTTAGTGACCTGAATATAGTTTGATGCATTCATATTTATTCCATCCCTGCCACTGAATAACAATTATGACAAGAATTAGAGTTTGTGCGATCATCAAACATTTTGGATGAGAGCTAGAGAGGTAAAATCCCATTTCAACAAAAATAAACATATCTCGTTTAACACCAAAACAGAAGTTCTACCGCCAAACACCAATCATTACTTTAAGTGGGAATAATGCATTTTCTATAACCACCCAAAACTCTAAGATGATTTCCTAACACATAATTGAAACATGGCAAAATGGCTATATATGTAACAATTAACGTTTGCATGTAAAATGCTTAAAACATCACTCTCTAATCAAACCAAATTACAAAGTTTAAATCAAAATGGATCCAACACATAAATGAAAAACCTAAACCTATAAGGCTTCTGGAAGAAAACGTAGAAGAAAATACTTGTGATTTTGAATTAGGCAAAGCTTTCTTAGATACAACACCAAAAACCCAATCTACAAAAGAAAACAAATTGCTAAACTGGATTTCATCAAAATTAAGAACTTCTGCTCTTCCAAAGATTCTGTTAAAAGAATGAAGAGAAAAACGACAGAGAAAATATTGACAAATTACATATATGATAAAGGACTTGATTTTGGAATACATATAAAACTTTCAAAATTCAATGTTAGAAAATAAATGATCAAATAAAAATGGGCAAAAGATGTAATCAAAGAAGATATATAGATGAAAAATAAACACGTAAAAAGATGCTCATCATCACTAGTCTTTAGGGAAATGCACTATACACCTATTAGAATAGCTACCATTTAAAAAAAAAAAAGCTGACACTGCACTCCTGCACTCTAGTCTGGCTAACAAAGCAAGACTCTGTCTCAAAAAAAAATCCAAAAACAAACAAACAAAAAGCTGACACTATCAAGTGCTAATGGGGATTCGGAGCAACAGGAACTCTCATTCGTTGCTGGTGGGAATATAAAATGGCACAGCCACTTTGGAAGGCAGTTTGGCAGTCTCAGAGTTAAACACACAGTAATCACATGGCTGAGCAATTTTTCTCCTAGACAGTTATCCACAAGAAATGAAACTTTTATGTTCACACTAAAACCTGCCTATAAATATTTATAAAGTGGCTTTATTCCCAAGAACCAACATCTGCAAACAACTCAAGTGCTCCTCAACTGGAGAATGGATAAATGGACAGGGGTCCATGCATACAACACAATGTTATTGGCAACAAAAAGGGACAAACTATGACGTACTCATCAACATGAACGAATCTCAAACGTGTTGTGCTAAGTGAGAGAAGCCAGACCCTAACGGCTACCTGCGGTGTGATTCCATTTATATATCATTCTGAGAAGTAAAACTATAGGAATGGAAAATAGATCAGAAAACAGCCAGGGGCTTGGGGGTGGAAGAGGAGGTGACTACAAAGGGGCACGAGGAAGTTTGTGGATTGATAGAAATATTCTATACCTTGATTATGATCGTGATTATGCGGTTGTCAAACTTACAAAACTATACTTTGTTTAAAAGGGCAAGGTTTACTGAATGTAAATTATACCTTAATAACCAACGGCCACAAAACAAACAAAAACCCGTTTGTGCTTTGTGTGCAGTAGCATGTGTAGTTCCCATGACGCTGGTGGCAACTCAGCATGCTTTTCACAACATCTGCACATGATTCTGACACACTGCTGTGTGTATTTAGACAGGAAGTTAAGACTTTCTGCATATTGTTTTCTTAAATATTGAACTGAGGTTGGGGTATGTAAATATCATTTTTTCCTATGTAAACATCAGTCAAAAATATATTGAAAAATACATATGTTCAATTAAGTTTAGGTACTAAAACCCAGAGAGATTCTACTGGGAAAACAAACGAGAGAGACATTCTGCAGGGTATGCTAGTTATCATGACACTGCTAAACTCTATTTTTATATTCCGGCTGCCAGCCTATACCATCGCTGTTGAGCTGACATGTATACAACAAATCCTGTTGACTAAAAAGTCCTCTGTATTTGGTGTATCTTTTTTCAGTCACTGACAGCTAACTAGCAAAAATAGAGATATCCAAAGGAGCTGAATAATTTAAAGAATAAAGATGATTTACTATTAATATTAATATAATATTGATTCATCTATCCAGTACCTAGAGAATGTAGTCTTTTCATGTCTAAGGAATGTTTACAAAAATTGATATTTTAGTCTATGAGATATTCTAAAACGTACAAATAGGATAAACTGTATTCTGATTATAATTCAATGCTACTATAAATAGATAATGGGAGAATAACCAAAAACTTCTAACTACTTGGAATAAAAATTGTAATTACAGAATGTTTGCTGAATTTTAATATTGTGACTCCTACATGTTGAGAATTGTAAGATGTAGCCAAAGCTGTACTTGGAAGGAAATGTATAGACTTCAACTCCTCAGTTACCAAATAAGATGAAAATGAGCAGTGAGTTAAGTAATCAACTGCATATGTCTGACACATATTAAACAATTAATTAACATTTTGTGAGTGAAGAAATTAGAGAAAACAACAAAAATTTAGGGAAAATTGGATAAAGAAAAACATTTAAAAATCCTAATTACTAAGTTTGAAAACAAAAATGAAGTCAGCTAGCCAGACAGGAAGAAAGAGACAATAAAACAGATTATCCACTAAGTAGTCCATTCCAGGAGAGAGAAAGAGGGCATAACTGTGTAAAATTTAGAATAAGAAAGGAGGTGCAGCCACAGATATAGGTGAACTTTAAAGAATTAAAAATGACTATTTTCTATATTATGCTATACATTGGATAATGTAGATGAAATGAAAGCTTTTCTAAGAAAATATAAATTATCAAAAGTGTACAAGAGGTCAGGCATGGTGGCTCATGCCTGTAATCCCAGCACTTTTGGAGGCCAAGGTGAGAGGATCACTTGAGGCCAAGAATTGGAGACCAGCCTGGGCAACATAGCGAGACCCCCTTCTCTACAAAAAATAAAAAATAAAAAAATGAGCCAGGTGTGGTGGCATGTGCCTGTACTCTAAGCTACTTTGGAGGCTGAGGTGGAAGGATTGCTAGAGTCCAAGAGTTTGAGGCTGCTGTGAGGTATGGTCCTGCCTCTGTACTCCAACCTCGGTGACAGAGCAAGAGAGACCTTGTCTCTTAAAAAAGAAAAAATGTCCAAGAAGAAGTATAAAACCAGGATGTACCAGAATATAGTCACACAAAGGTAAAAAGTACAGATTTTGGAGTCTGACACTTATTTTCAGTCTGAGCTCCTCTTTTAGAAGCTTTCTTTTAGTAACCTAATCAAACTACTTAACCTCTCTTACCCTCAGTTTCGTTGCCTGTAAAATGGCACAAACAAGGGAACCTACCCCACAGGAATATTGTGAGGATTTAAAGACATATATAAACAGCTTCTCTGATGCACTACTATGATTATTAAAATTTCAAAAAGCCATGGGAGAAATCAAGAATGTGATCCAAGAGCTATCCCTCATCAGAACACCGGAAGCAAAGACTTTTACTGCTTCCACTGCTATTTAAGCTGCTTTAGAATCTAGAAAAAAATAAAAGGCATCTCATATCTTTTTAGGAAACAAGCACATCCCTGTACTATAAGGTGACACAGGTTTTACAAGGGAAAAAAGTACAGACTCTCTTAGAAATACAGATATAAGCTTTCCAAATAAGATATTAGAATTCAACCTCATTGGTCTTTATATATGTATCAAATTAATATTCCTTTATTATGTTTATGATTATATAGTGCATTAGTTTCCTATTGCTTATTGCTGCTATAACAAATTACTGAAAACTCGGTGGCTTAAAAACACACAAATTTGGCCGGGCGCGGTGGCTCATGCCTGTAATCCTAGCACTCTGGGAGGCCGAGGCGGGGCGGATCGTTTGAGCTCAGGAGTTCGAGACCAGCCTGAGCCAGAGCGAGACCCCATCTCTACTAAAAATAGAAAGAAATTATATGGACAACTAAAAATATATAGAGAAAAATTAGCCGGGCATGGTGG
>CM052442.1:114826576-114881250 GCA_028533085.1 Varecia variegata | reverse complement strand
TCATGAACTGATGGGCACTTGGGTTGATTCCACATCTTTGCAATTGTGAATTGTGCTGCAATAAATATTCTAGTGCAAGTGTCTTTTTGATAAAATGACTTTTTTTCCCTTGGGTAAATATCCACTAGTGGGATTGCTAGATCAAATGGTAGATCTACTTTTAGTTCTTTAAGAAATCTCCATACTATTTTCCATAGAGCTTGCACTAGTTTGCAGTCCCACCAACAGTGTATAAGTGTTCCTTTCTCTCTGCATCCATCCACGCCAGCATCTGTTGTTTTGAGACTTTTTGATAAAATCCATCCTCACTGGGGTTAGGTGATATCTCATTGTGGTTTTGATTTGCATTTCTCTGATGATTAGTGACGTTGAGCATTTTAGATCATCTTGACCAGGTAGCATGGTAAATAATTCTAGGGGGCCCCAGACATTTGCTAATAAGAGAGCTTGAAAGGATTTAAAGTTCTTTTGGGGAAAAAATAAGACAAAAGAAACAAACAAAAAAGTAGTAAAACATGTTCACTATGCATCACTCAGAAAGATATAAAGAAGAAAGTAAATATTATTGAAAGTCTTGTCAGAGATAAATCACCATTAACATTTTAGTGTATTTTTAAAGGTTTTTTTCAGAGAGATATAGATAGAAATAAATACACCTATAGTAGTTCCCCTTATCCACGGTTTCACTTTCTGCACTTTCAGTTGCCTGCAGTCAACTGGTCTGAAACGGGTGAGTGTAGTATAAGATATTTTGAGAGACAGAAACCATATTCACATCACTTTTATTACAGGGTATTGTTATAACTGTTCTATTTTATTATTAATTATTGTTGTTAGTCTCTTATTGTGCTTAATTTATAAATTAAACTTTATCTTAGGTATGCGTGCACGAGAAAAAATAAAGTGTGTCTATGTAGGGTTTGGTATGATCCACGGTTTCCAGTATCCCCTGGGATCTTGCGATGTATTCCTAACAGATAGGGGGGACTACTGCATACAGATGTACACATTTAATTGTAGTACTCACATGAATTTTATTCTAAGGATGTACCTTGGGTTGATTTAATTTATTTAGATGTACCATAATTTATCTACCTGATCTTTTCTGGTGACCCTTGCATTAATCAGAACTCTTTCTATTGCAAATGACAAAAACCCACCTTAAACTAACTTGTGAGAAACAGAGGAATGTAGTGGGCTTAAGTACCTATAAGGCACAGCTGGAACAAGGAATCAAATGAAGTCAGACTTCTGTTTCTAAGCCCTGGGTAGGCTCTATCCATACGCTCTGAAGGATGGCTATCTAGACTCTAGACTCACTTTCTGTAGGTTTGACAATCTAAGCCGGGTGCGGTGGCTCACACCTGTAATCCTAGCACTTTGGGAGGCTGAGGCGGGTGGATTGTTTGAGCTCAGGAGTTCGAGACCAGGCTGAGCAAGAGCAAGACCCCCGTCTCTACTAAAAATAGAAAGAAATTAGCAGAAAACTAAAAAATGTATAGAAAAAATTAGCTGGGCACGGTGGCGCATTCCTGTAGTCCCAGCTACCCGGGAGGCTGAGGCAGGAGGATTGCTTGAGCCCAGGGGTTTGAGGTTGCTGTGAGCTAGGCTGACGCCACGGCACTCATTCTAGCCCGGGCAACAGAGTGAGACTCTGTCTCAAAAAAAAAAAAAAAAAAAAAAATCTGTGGCAGAGATTGCTATCAGTCTACTCAGTATCCTAATAGAACCCTAATTTTTTATTTTGGAAATCAATGTGCCCAGGTAAAAACTATAGTTCTGAGACTCTCTTGCAGGTAGGACTCAGTTCTAGCCAAAAACAAAAATCGTAAGTCAGGGTTACAGTCGAATATTTTAAAGGGAGTTGACTCAGCATGCATCCTTCTGCCCTTTCCTTTTCCCTGCCTGGCACATGGATGTGACCACTAGAACTACAGCAGCTGTCTTGTGACCATGAGGTATCTTTGAGGAGGGAAGCTATATGCTAATAAAGTTAACCAGAATGACAGGACAATCACGAGTCATTGAGGATACTGTGAAACTGTCACACCATTCTGGACTGCCTATATCAAGCTTCTTTTACATGAGAAAATAAGCCCCTATCTTGTTTATGTCATAGTTACTTGAGTTTTCTGTTACATGTAGCTGCTTCAATCCCTAAATAATGTATAATCCTAGCAGAAAGAGTAGGTTTCTGCAAATAGCTCTGGCATGAAAGCCCCAAAGAATCTGGCTAGCTTGACTTGGATCTATGCCTGAGCCTCCCTGAGACCATGGAAATGGGTATATCTGTTAGGAGGCATGTTGTCTCAGAAAAGCCCAACTTAAAACGCTAGATCTGTTGGAACCCTGTACATTGCTGGTGGGAATGTAAAATGGTGCAGCTGCTAGGAAAAATAGTGTAGTGAGTCATTCCTTTAAAAATTAAAAACAGAATTCCCATATGATCCAGTAATTCCTTTTACCAAAATAATTGAAAGCAGGGACTCAAACAGATATTGGTACATCCATGTTCATAGCAGCATTATTCACAATAGATGAAAGGCGGAGGCAATCCAAGTGCCCATCTACCAGTGGATGAATAAACAAGATGTGGCAAATACATACAATGGAAATTTATTCAGCCTTTTCAAAAAGGAAGGGAATTCCGACACATACTCTGACATGGTGTGATGGTTAATTTTAGGTGTCAACTTGACTGGATTAAGGAATATCTAGAGTGAAGGTGTTTCTGGAAAAGAATTAACATATGAGTCTGAGTGGACTAAGTGGGGAAGGTATGCCCCCCAGGTGAGTAGGCACCATCCAATCAGCCAGGGGCTCTGATAGACCCAAACAGAAAAGGCGAGTTGGTTTCTCTCCCTAGGAGCTGGGAAACGCTCTCCTGCAGTGGACATCAGAACTCGAGGCTTTCTGGCCTTTGGACTTCAGGTCTCATACAGTGGCCCCCATAGCTTCTCAGGCTTTGGGCCCCAGGATGAGAGTTATGCTGTCTGCTTCACTGGCTCTGGGTTCCGAGGCCTTCGATCTTGCACTGAACCACCTACCAGCATCCCAGGGTTTCCAGCCTGCAGATGGCTAGTTGTGGGACTTCTCAGCCACCATGATCTCGAAAGCCAATGATCCTAATAACTCCCATTTCATCCATGTCCTGTTGGTTCTGTCTCTCCGGAGAACTCTAATGCACATGGATGAACCTTGAAGATATTTGCTGAATGAAACAAGCCAGTCTTGAAAGGACAAATACTGTATAATTCTATTTATGTGAGGTGCCTAGAACAGTCAACTTCATACAGACAAAAGGTTGCTGGGGCTGGGAGGATGGGGCAATAGGGAGTTATTGTTCAGTGGGTACAGAGTTTCTACTTGGGATGATGAAAATTTTCTGCTATAAAAAATTACCACAAACTTAGGGGCTTAAACCAGTGGTCTCCAACATTTTTTGACACCAGGGACCAGTTTCGTGGAAGACAATTTTTCCATGGATGGTGGGGAGGTGGGGCTCAGGCAGTGATGTGTGGCCCTGTTTTCCTAATGGGCCATGGACTGATACTAGGCCACAGCCCAGGGGTTAGGGACTGTAGGCTTAAACAACACAATTATCTTATAGCTCTGTATGTTAGAAGTCTAATACTTCTGGGCTACTGGGATACAGTCAAGATGTCAGCAAGGTTGTGTTCCTTCTGGCAGACCTAAGGCAGAATCCATTTCCTTGTCTTTTCTAATTTCTAGAGGCTGCCTGCATTCCTTGGCTCATAGCCCCTTCCTCTATCTTCAAAGCAAGGTAGCATTTCTCTGATCCTGCTTCCATTGTCACATCTCTTTCTCTTACTCTTCTGCCCCCTCTTTCACTTTTTTTTTTTTTTTTTTTTTTTTTTTTGAGGCAGAGTCTCACTCTGTCACCCAGGCTCGAGTGCAGTGGCATCATCATAGCTCACAGCAACCTCAAACTCCTGGGCTCCAGGGATCCTCCTGCCTCAGCCTCCCAGCTAACTGAGACTACAGGCACATACCACCACACCCAGCTAATTTCTTTCTATTTTTAGTAGAGACGGGGTCTCACTCTTGCTCAGGCTGGTCTCAAACTCCTGACTTCAAGCAATACTCCTGCCTCGGCCTCCCTGAGTGCTAGGATTACAGGTGTGAGCCACCACACCTGGCCCCTCTTTCACATTTAAAGACCCTTGTGATTACACTGGGACCACCTAGATAATCTAGGATAATCTCTCTTAGAGATTTGCAACCTTAATTGTACCTGATGACTTAATTTCCCTTTGCTATGTAACCTAATACCTGCAAGTTCCAGGGATATAGGGATCTTGGGGAATCACTATTCTGCCTAACACAGAAGGAAACTTGTTCAGCCTCATACAAGTCATCTACAAAAACCCACAGCTAACATCATACTTAATGGTGAAAGGCTGGATGTTTTCCCCTAAGATTAGGATTAAAACAAGGATGTCCACGCTTGTGGACATTGTACTGGAGGTTCTAGCCAGGGACATTAGGCCAGAAAAAGAAATAAAACGTATCCAGGTTGGAAAGGAAGAAATACAACTATCTTTATTTGCGAATGACATGATCCTATAGATAGAAAATCCTAAGGAATCTGCTAAAAAACTACTAGAACTAGTAAGTTCAGCAAAGTTACACAATACAGGGTATAGTATATTCCTATACAATAGTAATGAAAAATCAGAAAGTAAAATTGAGAATGAAAACAATCTCATTTACAATAGCATCACAAAAGAATAAAATACTTAGAATTTCATAAAAAAATGCAAACTTGTACTCTGAAGACTATAAAACGTTTTTGAAAGATATTAAGGAAGACCTAAGTAAATGTTCATGGATCACAGACTTACTTTTGTTAAGATGGCAATACTCCTCAAATTGATCTACAGATTCAATAAAATCCCTATCAGCTGGAGCTTTTTTCTCCCATATTGACAAGCTGATCCTAAAATGTATATGGAAGTGCAAGAGACCTAGAATGCCAAAATAATTTTTAAAAAGAAGTTGGAGCACTTAAACTTCCCAATTTCAAAACTTATTACAAAGATACAATTAGCAAGACAGTGTGGACTGACATAAGAGTAGATATAGAGATCAATGGAACAGAATGGAGATTCCAGAAATAAATTCTTATCTTTATGGTCAATTGATTTTCAAAAAAGGTGCCAAGATGATTGCATGGGGGAAGGAATGGTACTTTACAACAAATGGTACTAGAACAACTAGCTATCCACATATAAAACAAGGAAATGGATTCCTACTTCACACCATAGACACAAATATTATAGCAAGTCTAAAGGAATAATAGATCTAAGTGAAAGAGCTAAAATTACGCAACTCTTCAAAGAAAACATAGGAGTAAATCTTTGTGACCATGGGTCAGACGAAGCCCTCTTAGTTATGATACCAAAAGCACAAATGACAAAAGAAAAACTAGATAAACTGGACTTCGAAGTTAAAATTCTTATGCTTCAAAGGAAACCATTAAGAAAGTTAAAAGGCAACCCAAAGAATGGGAGAAAGTATTTTGCAAATCTTATGTCTGGGAAGGGTCTGGTATTCCAAATACATACAGAATACTTACAACTCAACAATATGATGAACTACCCAGTTAAAAATGGTCAAAGGACTTAAATAAACATTTCTCCAAAGAAGATATACAAGTGATCAATAAGCACATGAAAAGATGCTTAGCTATCAAGGAAATGCAAATTTAAACCACAAGGAGATATCACTTCACACCCACTAATATGGTTACAATAAAAAAAATACAGACAATGACAAATGTTGGAGAGCAATATTCTCATATACTGCTGGCGAGATTGTAAAATGGTGCCATTACTTTAAAAAAGTTTTTCAGTTTCTTAAAATGTTAAACAGAGAGTTCCTCTGACCCAGAAAATTCTACAACCAGGTATATACCCAAGAGAAAGAAAACATATGCCCACGCCAAAACGTATATACAAATGTTTATAGCCTTGTTCATAATAAGCAAAAAATGCCTCAAATGTCCATCAAATAATGAATGGATAAACACAATGTGGTATATCTATACAATGCAAAATTATTCAGCCACAAAAGAAACGAAGTACTGATATGTGCTACGATATGGATGAACCTTGAAAACATTCTACATGAAAGAAGCCAAACACAAAAGATCAATATTGTATGATTCCATTTGTGTCCAAGGTGCAGAATAGGCAAATATATAGAGATAGAAAGTGGATTAGGGGTTGCCTACAGCAGGGGGTGGAGTGGAAGGTGGAGAATGGGGAATGACTTCTAGTGAGTAATGGGGTTTCTTTGAGGGGGGTGATGAAAATGTTCTATTAGTGAGGATAGTTGCACAACTCTGATCATACTAAAAGCCATAGAACTGTGCACTTTAAATGTGAATTATATGATACGTGGATTGTATTTTAATAGTATTTGGTATCCCTTTTGATCTGAAGATAATTTATTATTTATTTGATAATTTCATCTGCACCTGGTCATTTATCTACTTCTGGAACTTCCATCCCATGTAGTATGTTTTCAAGATTTGTCCCCCATCCAAGGCCACAGCATTCTACAACCTGGAAGTCACCACTCACATGTAGGGGAAGGGGCACCAGCAACCCACCTCCTGGCCCCAGCCCTGGCCCCAAAGGACTTTTGCAACATCGTGGCCCTTTCTGAGCCCCTAATTGTTTATTTTTTCTCAAAATTTCCTCTCTTTCTTAGGAGTTTAGGAGAATCCCTTAGGCCTGTCCCCTAATTGAGTGGTTCCCAAATCTGGTAGCCCATCAAAATCACCTCCAGGTGTTTGTTAAAAGACATGGCTCCTCAGCGGCCACCTGGCGGCCTGATTGTACAGGTCTAGGGTAGGGCCCAGAGACTCTTTTTAATAAAGTGTTCTGGATGATTAGTGACTTTAATTCAGCTAGTTGGGCATTTGGAAACCGCTTTCATAATTCACTAATTCCTCATTCTGTAATATCCATTCTGCTCTTTATTGCTCTGCTGAGAGTTTTATTTCAACAATGTTTTCCATCTCTAAGAACTCTTCCTTGTTCTCAGACTGCTCCTTTTTCATGACAGCCTTTTTCTATTTTATCACTGCAATGTCCTCTCAAATCTCTCCGAGAATACTAATGACAGGATTTTTTTTAAAAAAAAGTTTTCTTCTTTTTCCTGTGCTGTTTTCTGTGTGTGTACTCACCTTCTGAGACTCTTCTTCTCTCTTGGCCTGTGGCGTCAGGGCTGCGAACTCGCGGTGGGGTGGGGTGGGGCCCCTGTACACCGAGGGGACTCGGCAGGCTGAAGACTCTAGCTCAAGGGAAGGTGTCGCCTCAACGTGGCTGGAAATTTCCATCAACAAGCACCCGACAAGTACTTATCCGCCATCTTCTGTGGTAGTGGTTTGCCACCTTGGCTGCCTATTAGAATCACTTGGGAAGCTTTTCAAACTCTCCATGCCTGGGCTACACCCAGAGCAATGAAACCAAAATCTCTAGAGCTAGGTCCCAGCTATTGGTAGGTTCTAAAAGCTTCCCAGATGATGCCAATGTGCGCTTAAGGTTGCAAACCGCTGTGATGATCTCAATCAACTCTCCTCAAAACTTCGTGTGATGTGAATCACTTGGGCGGGGGAGGGGGTCTCAGTAAATAGCAGATCCTCATTCCTAACGTGTGACTTGAGGAGCTTGAGTTCTGCATTTCTAACAAGGTTCCATGTGATGCTAATGCTGCTGGCCTAGGGGCCAGGCTTTGAATATCAAGGGTCTCAAATAACAGCGGGTCTCAAAGCATGTGTTCTGAACCAGCAGCAGCAATATCACCTGGAACTTGGTAGAAATTCACGTTCTGCAGACCGACCCCAGATCTCCTGAATCAGACACTCAAGGGGTAGGGCCAAGCATCTGTGCTTTAACCTCCCGGTCATCCAGACGCTTGCTCAAGTTGGCAAACCTACAGCACATTTCTCTGAGCACGAGCCTCCGAGCACCTTCATCAGAATCCCGTGGTTTTACAACCTGCAGATTCCTGGCTCCACAGCCCAGCCCACCCAGTCACACTCAGAGGGTGAAGCCGCAGATTCTGCACATTCACAAGTTTCCCAGGTGATACAAATGCACACCCTAATGTCTAAGAACCACTCTCTCTGGGGCCTCACCCTTGTTAGGCCTCTGAGGGCGTTTCAAAGTCCCAATACTGAAGCAGTTTTGGTTATTTCGATGCCTCGGGCTATTTCTACCTGGTTAATTACCTGTGTAGAAGCTTAACATGATTAATTCAGGTGGATACCATCTTGGAAGCCCCATGGAACCTATAATTATGTGTGAAATACACATTTAATTTAAGCACAGAGGGAAAGATTACCCTGATGGTGCTCAGGCCTTAGGGGATGCAGAGCACATTCTGAGCAGGGCTTGGTGCTGATTCCTCCTAGGCCTAGGCCACAGCCACCTGGTGCTGGTAGAATGGTCCAGGGTTGGGCTCTCCAGACCCCCGAGTCAGTCTCGACAGCATTCGCTTAATTCTTAATGCCACCAGTTTGCCTAAGCTCAGGAAAAGATATAGTCAAGGCTCTGTAGGTATCACCCAGCAGAGATCTAGGTATAATTATTTGGATAATTTGACAAAATGTGCAAATGAAATGTAATTTTTTTCCCCAAAACATGTTTTTGAGGTCTGAGTTATCCACATCTTACTGGTCTCTTGTTTTGGCTCGGGCAGAAATTGGATCTCTAAGTGTGTTTGTTTTTGCAAATAATACAATTTGAATGTGCTGTGCTGTGATATATTAAACAAGTGGAGAGATGTGGGTTCAGACTTCTTTTTTTCCTCTGGACTAGCCAAGCATTTCGAATGATTTGGCTTTGGCTTCAGTGTCCCTTTGGAGAGTTGATTTTTTTTTTTTTTTTTTTTGCCTAAAGCATTACCAAACAAAACAAACAAACAAAAACCTCCAAAGTGCAGAAGAAATAGCCAGAGCAACTCTATAACTGCCCACCCCACCCCTGGGCAGAAAAAGTAAAATCAAAACAACACAAAACAGCTCCATAGGCCATTCCCTAACTGACTGAAAATAGTTCTTTAGGGGAATATTTCCTACCCAGGGCTTTCTTTCCACCGCTGGTTCCTGGGCTGAAACTGGAAAGGGGCCAGCCTTCGGCACCTCCTTGCTTTGATTGCTGTTTATCCCCTGAAACATGATTGTCTATAATTATGTATAATCTCTCCCTTGTTTATTCTTCTCCACCGAAGCTTGAACATGGTTCAATTGTGTCTCTCTCTTTGCTCTGCCCAGGACAGAAAAAAAAAATTTTTTTTTAAATAAAGGCATTAGGTATCCATTTGTCCCTTCATTCTCCCACCCCTGACATTCTGGCAATTTCTGAATTGATTCATTCAATACTGTCAGTCGAGTGCCAAGCACTGTGCTAAGTGGAAGAGCTGGAAGTGAAATCCAAATGGACCCTGCTCCGAAAGATTTCCCAGAGTAAGTGTTTCTTTATATAAAGTGGGTGATAACTTATAGGAAAAGAGTGTGATTGAGAACATAATGGGAAGAAATAAAGCTACTCATCTTTTCTTCACTAATAACGTATCAATCAATATTTTACTCCTCTTGAGTCACTTGCTAGTTTAATTCTGACCCCGAATTAAGTAATCATTAATAGCTGAGTTTATTAGAGGCAAGGGTCCGTGAGTACCCTATCTGGTACCACCATAGGCCATCTCTACTCCCCATTTTTAAAGAAAGTAGAGTCGAGTTCTCTACGTGCAAAGCAGATCCCTAAACCCAGAGCAGACACATGCACACACGTGTGCGAGGGTATGAACTACACATACAGGCTGCATGTGCAGTCGCAGAGGATCCCACACTCAGAAGGACCCTGTACTCAGTTGAATGTTCTCCTGTTACCACTAGGACATTCTTAAGAGTTTTTGAACAAGGGATCTTGCATTTTCATTTTGTACTGGGACCCACAGATTATGTCGCTGCTCCTGCCTATACCCCAGAACCCGTTTTCCTATGGCATTCTCATCAAACTTTGAGCAAAAACGAATGGAAGCTCAACCGGAATCTAATGGCACAAAGGGAGAGGGGGAAAGAGAGAAGAGTTTGTGTGTGCTTGCCTGGTAATGACTTTTGTGGCGCTCCTCCAGCCAGTGTTTAGATTTCCTTCACATGCTGATTAATCTTGTCAAGCTTCAGCCTAGCTCCTCTGGAATAGAACTGATCCCAGAAATATCCTGACAGTGGGCTGGCCAGTCCTGATCCCTCTCTCAGGGCATCCTGCTCACTGAAGGGGCTACTAAGGGGGTACCTGTCTCCCTTGGAGGGAAGCTGCTGATTTCCAGGGACTGAGTTTAGAGGACAGACTAAGTAAGAGTGTGTAGAGGAGTGAAAAATGGCTTCCCTCCACCCTCCTAGGTTCCTTGGCTGAGCTACCAATTAAGTTGACGTAAGACAAATTGACAAGAAAAAAGCCATATTTAATTATGTACACACGGGAGTACCACAAAATGTGAGACTCCAAGAAGGGTCAATTATGACTGGAGCCTGCATAGCATCCTGAGCTACAGAAAGGAATAGGGGCTTGGGGCTTCTGGGGATGGTGGAGACACAAGTATGGGAGGGTGAGGGCAAGAGATGTGTGGTGAATAAAGATTGTCTTGCCATACAGGTAGAAAGTCTCCTGGGTAACAAGTTTGCCTGGAGCCACCCTCAGAAGAATCAGTGTCTCCTTTCCTGGTGGAAGAGATTCCTGGGAGAGGATTCCTGACAACTGAGCTCCTTTTGGAGGATTCCTCTTCAGGCAGATGAGGGGATCCCAGAGAAAGCCTCTGCCTGCATCACGTGCCCTCAGTGCAAAGTAAGCACACACCAAAGCTCCATATTTGGGGGTGGCATTTCCTGAACCCCTTCAAGTGGAAACAACACTTCCAGGCAGGGATGTTTGATAAACTATGTCCCAAGGCGGGGTGCGGGGGTCGGAACCTGTTTGCCAGAGAATTACATAAGGGGAAACCAGTGTCCACTCCTTGAAACCTTAATTTTTAGATTCCGAAAGGAGAGAGGGGAAGGTTACTTCCTAGGCTGTGAAAAAGGTTAAGCTTCACCTCTAAAAAAAATCGGGGCGAGCAAGAGGCCCCCAGGCCTCTCTATACAGCTCAGTAGTGATTGAGAAAAGTGTGTTTTCCTTTGACACACCCCTTGGAGTGGTCTTATAAGGTTTGCTTTGTATTTAGTGAGGCAAATATTGGCAAAGGAATCCGTTTTGGGTTTTTTTTTTTAATGAAAAAGCAAAATCTTAAAAGCCAGAGCTTTAAGAAGCCTGGCTGGAAGAAAATACACCAAAATGTTTTAGCACTTGATTTTGGATAGTAGGGCGATGATTGGGATTTTCCCCCTCTTCTTTTTATTTCTGGTTTTTCAAAAATTTTACAGTCGTGCTTTATAAGTTTAATAATATAAAAATAAAGTTTATTGAACAACTATTTAAAATGGAAAGCTTAGAATTTTAAAAAACAGAAATATGGACATACATTTAAACATGTTTGGGTCACCTGCTTGAGCTAAATGCTTTTCTCCTGTCAGTTTCTGGCACTGAGCCTTAAGGGAGAAGGTAGAAAATCATTTGACTTACACTTCTCACTTCGACTTTTTTAAATCTTAGGAGATATTTATATGCAAACAGGAATGTGAGCTCATGGTTGGCAGAATTCATTCGTACCTGCTGAACATTCCCACCTGCATCTCCACTTATTCCTGTGCACTTTCCAGAACGGAGAGACTCAGAGCCATGAAAAGCTGGCTGTGACATCAGGTTGAGGAGAGGCACAGATGTCCTCCCCAGAAACGGAGGACTCGCTCTTACCCAGGCAACAGAGGCAGAGGACTGGCATTATAAATTACCTGGCATGCGTAAGTACCAATGTTTGCAAGAAAGCCTTTCAACCTTTTTTTTTTTTTCCCAAGAAGTACTTGTAGCTCTTTCAAGTTTCAATTATAAATTTCCAAACCCCAGACATTTGGGTGCCAGGCTGAAACACGGACTGTTCCTGCTAAGACTTGTAGTAAATTGCAACAGTGTGGAAAGTGGGCGGTTTGTTTCCCAGAGTTCAAGCAGGGACTGCAACTGCCAGTGGCATCTCTTCTAGATGCTTCTTCTGACACAGGGCTCTTAGCGATTCCAAGAGGCTGGCCGGAGGAATGACCAGCAGGAGACAGAACTCAGGCCTGCAGGATCTAGGCTTAACAATAAAAAAGTAACTGCTTAATGTGGCTTCCAGCTATGAGAAGAATATAAATGAACGCTGTGTTGTTCCAAAGGCCTCTAATCTGAGGCATCCGGGGATGATACATATGTATGTGTTAAATTTATCTATAAAGAGTCAAGACTTGTGGATGTCCCTTTATGGCTCACAAGTCAAAATGTGTGCAGCATTGGAAGTTAACTTCGCAGATACGGCCGGCCTTGTTTCAGAGGAAAGGTCACTGGGCTGTCACTGACAGACTTGGGGAGCAAAAAAAATAAAAAAAATGGTGCAAAACGCCTGAGGATGTCAGCATATTAGCTTGGGTAAACACCAGCATACAGTGTGTCTTACACATGCTTATACATGTATGTTTATACCTCAGTCAGATGAATCGCACCACAAAACTGGTATTTAAGTGATTAAGTGTATTTGAAATTTTATTGATTCTAGAAGAGGCGGTATATAAAAGGAGGCTGGGCAGGCAGGAGGAGTAAGTAGGTTGCAAATAAGAGAAGGGTGTGCTGTCTCTGTGGGTGGTTGGGAAGTGCTGGGCTTGGAGGGAAATGCTTGACTTAGCCATCCCCACTGAGGCCAGATCAAACACGATTGCTGGCTTACCTGAATACGGTGACTCCAAAGGTCTAGAGGCAAATCTGGCCACACAACCTGGCACCTCAAGGGCTGGCATCAACATTCATAATTCAGAGAAAAAGGAGATGATGTCAGAAAGACCCTCTACCCCAAGGTAAAGCCTCTCAAATCAAAGCGAAGTCATGGCCTTCTTCCTAACACATCAGAGAGTTTCCTGAAATGGTGCATGAGACATGAGTGGGCAGCACAGGTAACGTGGTGCCAAGACACTACCTGGATGCTAGGCTGGAGAGGACAACTTGGATTTTGACATAGTGGTACCACTCCAACTGGGAACGAAACCAGTCCCAGAGCAAGTTCCTCAAGAGAAATGCTCTAAAAACAAACCAAAACTCTCAGAGAAGATGGCCATGCTTTCAGGAGGCATCTGCAAGAGTTGTAACATGGACTAGATGTGAGACCTGGGCCAGGGCAGGGAGACATCAATGACTAGCAGGAAAAATGCAAGAGAACATGTCACACAGGAAGCTCTGGAAGTCCCATGGCAGGTCCTGGAAGGTTTCAAGGCTTCCTCTTATTGATGGAAGCTGGAGCCAGGGACACCAGGAGAAACAGAGGCTTTTGGAAAAGGCTGCCAACTTCTAGAAGAGCCTGTTGCTAAATGCAAACTTGAAAGTCGCAGTACAATAAGCATGGACAGTGGCATTAGAGAGATCTGACTCCATTACTTTTCCTTGTCTTTACAACATGAATAATAAAAACCTACCTCCCTGGGTTGTTACAAAGATTTAACATCAAAACACTGGCAAACAGTAGGCACTTGAAAAACATAGTTCTCTTCTCCTTCATTTTATCTCCTTCTTGATTCAGGTCACTTACTCTTTTTGTCCAGTTAGGCTTTTTCTCAATTTCCACTCCCCCTGCTGTCTTTCAAAGGATAATAGAGCCTAAAGATCTACCTTGATCCCCCGTCCCTGCCAGGCCTTCGGTTCTGAGACCTACTTCCTCCTCGGCGTCAGATGGGTTAGACACGCAGAGGGCTCCTGAATGCACAGAACTGACAGTAGAGCCCCATGTTGGCCTTGACCTGAATCTCTCTGCTGGAATAGTCTTGAGAATTTCATTTCTCTTGGGGCAGGTCACTTATAACTTTAAATTGGATTATTGTCATTCTTGGGCCTAATAATATTCAATTATAAGAGTCTTCTGAAATCTTTAAAAAATTATCCTGCTCAGCCTCTTCTTACCAACACTCTTGGACCAGATACAACTGACCTTGTTCTAATTCACGTAGCTGGTAACTCTGGGATCGGTTCACTGTTGTGAAGATAGACCAAAACTAGGTCAGCCTCTTGTCCCAGGCTAAGACCAGCACACGGTGCTGAGGAAGGCGGCTGGCAAACACAAATACATAGGCAATTAAGTTCCTCGAGTTATTTTTATTAGATAATACATCCTCTGGGTCTTACAAAATCAAAACAATATAAAACGTTACAGTGAAAATTTTCTGTCCCATCCCCGGTCCAGCTTGTTCTCTATTCCTTTCCCCCTAGAGACAATCACTTACTATTTTACATTTCTCTCTAGTTTTCTTTATGCCAGCACAAATATATATTTCTATTTTCTCTCTTTTCTACCTAAAAGGTAACAAACTATACACCCTGTTCTGTGCCTTGCTTTTTTCACTTGGCAATACACCTGGTATATTTTAGGAAATCAATATGTAGAAGGGTCCCTATGTATTTTTCTTCTCATTTTTACAAATGCATTTCTATTGTATGCACTTAACCCTAGTTGCATCAGATCACAACTGATGGATGCTTGGGTTGTTTCCAATCTGTACCAAGGTAAACAATGAGCAACTTAACGTAGGCATCTGTCATTTTGTACGTGTGCAAGTAGATCTGTAGGATGAATTTCCAGAAGTAGGCTGGTTGGATTAGAAAATCAATGCATTTATATTTTAATAGATATTATCCAATTTCCCTCCACAGAGCCGTAGCATTGTGGACTCCCACTAACTGTGTGTATACGGGAATGCTTTTTTTTCCCATAGACTCATCAACAGAGTATGTTGTCAAATATTTGGATTTTTGCAAGTTGGATGTGTAAAAATTGATACTTCAATACTATTTCAAATGGTATCTCATTGTATTTCTTTTATTATGAGTTAGGATGAGAGCTTTTCATATATTTAAGAATCCTTTGCTTTTTTTTCTCTGCGAATAGTCTATGTTCTTTGCCTAATTTTCTACTGAATCATTGATCTTTATCTTATGAATTTTGAGACCTCTTTAGATAAATGGAGATTAGTCCTTTTTCTGATATGAGTTCATTCTTTTCTATTTTTGTCATTTTTCTTTTGACTTTTTATATAATTGAATTTATCCTAGTTTTCATTTATGACTTTTGGATTTTGAGTCATTGGGAAGGCTTCTCCTACTCCAATGTTATAAAGGAACTTGTCCTTATTTTCACTCAGCATTTGTATGATTTTATGTTTATATTAAAACATATATTTCATCCATATAGAGTTTTTCTTAGTATACAGTATGAGGTAGGGACCCAACTTTGCCTTTCTTCAAATGGTTGCACACTTGTCCCAATACCATTTATTTATAAGTCTATCTTTATCTGAACTGCTTTAAGCTATACTCTTTATAATATATATAACATTCATATGTATTTGGGTCTATTTCTGGACTATCTATTCTGTTTCAACCCTGGGGATTTATCAAGGGGTGATTAAGATCATGGGGTTTAGAATCAAATTAACTAGATTAAAATCAAATACATCACACTGGACACAATGATGCACACCTGTAGTCCCAGCTACTCAGGAGGCTGAGGCAAGAGGATTGCTTGAGCCCAGGAGTTTGAGGCTACAGTGCACTGTGATCATGTGTATGAATAGCCACTGCACTCCAGCCTGGGCAACATAGGAAGACTCTGTCTCTAAAGAAAAAAAAATCAAATATATCACATGCTATGTGTGTGACCTGGAACAATTTACTAGCTTCCTTCTTGTAAAATGGGATTAAATGAGGTTTGCACGGTGCCTGGCACTGGGCACACTCAATCCATGTCAGCAATGAGAATCATAATGTTGCTGTGGTTCCCAGCTGCGGGAGGAGGTGCCTCATCCTGCCCCCTTTGCTAGGACCTCTGTAATAATGCTGCTGTTTGTACCACAAGTCTTCTCCTTGTGCTCCTGAAGTCGCCAAAACATGTCCATACCGGCAGAGTTCCTCACCATGTGGGAGACGCCCAGTGATCTCTGGATATTCTAAGCCCCTGTGGAAATGAAAATGGTCTTTCCTTCCAGTGCCTCCCCACAGACCTCAGGCTGAAGTCCTTGGGGAGGGGCTGTGGGACAAGTTCCCAGGCTGACATCAGGCTACCCCTTCATAAGCTCCAACAAATGCCTTCCCTCTTCTTCCATCTCATCTCAGGCCAGGCCAGGTTTCTCTCTCTCTCTCTCTCTGACACACACACACACATACACACACACACAGTCAGAGACCTGTGGATCTAAGAATGTGAAGGAATGAGTCCTAAGGGACTAGAGAGAGCGGCCACTTGCAATTTCAAAAAGCACTGAGATCACAGAATGCAAATGTGCATCAGGAACCCAGTCTCATTAAATGTTCAGGCATCCAGCCACTTACCCACGGTCAAGATCATTCATTGTGCAGACCACAACTAGGTTTTGTGGAGGAGAACAAACGAAAGTGATACCCTGGTTTTTATCTCAAAGGTCTTCTAGTTTAACATATGTACAAAAACTGCACAGACATCCATCAAGCAAAAGAGAAGCTAGCCCGTGATACCCTCAACACAGGCCGGGCCACATTTCCTGCAGTGGCGGCCGCATGATTGGAAATCTGTATGTGAGCAAGGCACATTACTTTTCAGTTGATAATAACAGTAAAGAATACTCTAAACATCCAAAAATACCAAAGTAGTTTTTTAAAAACCCAGCTGAATCAACTTTATATAGAGAAGAGCATAGTTAAGTTCTCCTGCGAATCACTGATCAATTTGGGCCAAGTCAATGAAAACAGAGCTGTTTAACAGACCAAACACATAAAATACAGGTAAACATTTACTTTGTTTCTTAATCCCTCAGGCTCTGTCTCATGGATTCTCCCCAGTTTTAGCCACTCAGCAACTTCAAGGACACAGCAGAGTCCAAACAGTCCATATTAAGCATTTGAGGGCAGGGTAAGAGTTAGGTCAGTGGTCCCCAACCTTTTTGGTACCAGGGACCATTTTCATGGAAGACAATTTTTCCACGGATCGGGGTGAGCAGGTATGGTCTCAGGATGATTCAAGCTCATTACATTTATTGTGCACTTTATTTCTATCATTATTACATTGTAATATATAACGAAATAATTATACAACTCACCATAGGTTAGGGACCCCAAGTTGGGTGATTTTCCTCTTACCAAGAATTTCCCATGGTACTTTATTATACAAATTGGGTGGAAATAACAACTATGATCATGGCAGCATCTAGTACCAGTTAAGTCCTTGCTGTATGGGCCAAGCACTGTGCTGATGTGCCAAGTGTTTATCTAATACTAACAGCCGCTGTCTTAAGCAAGTACGATTACTATTTCCACTTTCTGAATGAGGAAATTGAAGTGGCTTTCTTAAGTTCCCAGAGCTACCAAGTGGCAGAACTTGAACTCAGGTCTGTCCAAGCCCATACTCTTACCCTCTGCATTAGCTAGCTAATTCCATTTGGCCTTAATGACAAGGACTAATTGTATGGAGCCTACTAACAGGGCTTGGAGGCACCAGGCACACAGCAGTAACGGGGGCAGGTGGTTTAACCCTATTCTGGTCTAGTTCATGCGGGTGAGCTCACTGCCGAACATTCTCTTTGCCTAAAAATATCAGGCGGTCCACGCCCTGCAGCCCTGCAGCTGCTCATGGCAGATGCCCTAGAACTAGAAAGTGCTTCAAAAAGCCTCCGTAACGGCTTCTTGACCACTGTGATGGTGACGGGAGTGAGAGGGGAGGTAAAGCTAGATGGGCTCAGAACAACGTCAACAAGACCTGGACCCACAATGTCTGCTCCCCTGAAGTGGCTGCCAAGTGCCAGGGTCCCTCCCAGAGGGCACCGTCCAGGCCAGCTAGGTTACCCACCTTTACCTCTCCTTTCCCTTCAGAGACCCCTCCTGGAGCACATGTGAGTTCCAAAGGTTAGCCAAGGGCAGCTGAGATCCTGGCACAATCATTCAATCCATTCAACAAATATCTATTAACCATCTACCATATGCTGGGGACTGTTTTAGACTCTGGGGCATAGAGTAACAAACAACCAACCCACCTTTCCCCCCAAAAAAATCCCTGGGTGGGACTCATGGAAATTACATTCTATGTGGGAGGCACGAGCTTCAGCAATGTTTTTGAGAAGTACATGTAGTAGGTCAGGTGGTGATGAGGACTATGTAGAAAAACAGAGCAGGTTAGGGAGGATGGAAAGTGTGGGGTGGGGCAGGAAGGGAGGAGAATGAGGAAATCGGTATTTTAACGAAGGTGATGGAGGAGGCCTGCCAAGACAAGGTGCCTCCTGGACAGAGCCCTGGAAGAAGTGAGGGAGTGAGCCTGACTCTCTCTGGGCAAGAATATTCCAGCAACAGGAAACAGCTAGGGCAGAGGCCCAAAGGCAAGGACACACCTAGTATCTTTGGGGATCGGTGTGTCAGGACCCAAGTGAGATAGGGAACATGGAAGGTGATAAAGTGAGTGTAGTAGGTGAGGGCCAGGCTGCGGAGGGCCTTGCAGGCCACAGCCAGGATGCTGGCTTTTGTGCTGAGTCCACAGAAGGCTATCGAATGGCTCTGAGCCAAGGGGTACATGATCCAGAGACAATACTCTGGTCGTTCTAGCGAGGCCAGGAGAGACCAGCGGGAAAGGTACTGCAAGAATACGGATGGAAGATGCTGATGGCTGGGCTCAGGGTGGCAGCCAAAGAGAGGGCACGAAGTGATCAGATCTGGGCTACAGTGTGAAGGGAGAGCCTGCAGAATTTGACGAAGGAATGGACGTGAGGTGTGGAAGAATGGAAGCAGTCAAAGAAAACTCTGAAGTTTTTGGCGAGAGCAGTCAGGGAAAATGGAATTGTCATTTCCTGGGATTTGGGGAGGCTTCCTGGAGAACTGATTTGGGGGTAAATGAGGAATTTGGTTTTGAAAATCTAAATTAGGTGCGTAGTAGATATCCAATGACGATGTTCAGTAGGTAGGTTGGCGTTTAGTGGAGAAGTCATGTTCCGTGAGAGCTGCCTACATCTTCCATCCTTGGTGTAGGCAAGAGATGTTGGAAAGTCTACACTGGGGCAGATACGAGATCCATTGTGTTGGTAAAATAAAATGAATCAGAAGAGGTGGATGAGGAAGAAAAAGGTGTTTAGGATGAGTGGATCATCTTTAGCTTTGCAGAAATTCCATTGTAAAGCCTACTATGAAAGCATTATTTCCAGGGGCTTTGATTCTCTGTCATGAATATATCAGGCTGTGCTGATGCAAAGAGAAGAATTGTGTGTTCAATAGCAAAAATGCAAATCAACAAACCAACAACTCATTTTGAAACTAATTGGCATGAAAATGCAATGCAAAAAAAATTTTAAATTATGTTTATGTCTTTTCCAGTCTATAATTGATTCTCTTATTGAGTGTTTTATGTTAAGTGCTTTACGACATGGAGTTTCGAGGATATAGCATAAAAATAAAATGGACTGTATTAGACCTTATACACATAATCCAAACCCAACTCCATTTGTCATTGCTTTAAATTAACTTCACCTATTACAATTTTTTTTCTGTCTTTTGCTGCTTTTCATTGATTTTTTCTTTCATCTCCTCTCAGTGACCTTTATTACACAGTCCTTTCTAATGCTAGTCCCTCCTACTCCATTTCATCTTTTCAATTTCTCCCTGATGAGATACCTTATCTTGCTGGTCCTGTTTCAGACAGAGACTGAATTGTATAGATTCCCCAGAGAGCCTGCATCGAACCAAGGAAGTGACTGATATTTCTACAATAATATATATGAGTTTGTAAAAATGTTCTTCTATCCTATTACTGAAAATTGATATTAATTAATTTATTAATTTAGCAAATAATGATTTGGCACAGTGTATGTTCTAGGTACCACCGTAGGCACTGGAAATACAAGTGTCTGTTCACAAGGTCAATGTCACAGTTTGTATGCTATTGATATTTGTTATGGAGGCAAAAATGTATTCATACTCTAACTCAGATGTGTAAAGAGAATGTTCTTTCTTTAGGTTGTCCATACAGATCTTTGTGAGATCCCTGCACCCACACGGAAGCTGGAAAAAACTACTAAGTCTTAGTCCAATCTTACAATCTAGTGCAATGCAATCATTTACACAGTGTCCTTAAGAAAATGCTCAATCCCTTTAGGTAAAAATGCTCTGTCTCTCTGACATCCTGCCATCCTTCCTGCTCCTCTACAAGAGGACGCCTAGTGTATGAGGAAGGGGTGTGGCTCTTTGACTTTGGCCTTAGATCTGGATCTGTGCTGCTGTGTGGCTCCCTGAGCTCTTGCTGGCCTCTGTGGCAATGGTGTCTTTTGTTTGATTCTCCTCCATTTGCTCTGGGAGCCTCATCTGCCACTGTATGTGATCTGGTCTCTCAGCCCCATCAAGCCACAGTGGGGCTCCCTGGCTGACGGGCCTCTCCACTCTTGTGGGCACAGCAGACCCCTCTGAGGCTCCTTGTCCTCCACCCACCTCCTGGACAAGCCTGACTCTTTGCCCCTCACCAGCACAGGCCCTACTGCAGGCCATCAGCTCTCAACTCCTGAACACTCACCCGCTCGGGGGCACATGGGGACTTCTAAGTCCTACCATGCTACATCAATACCAGCTGCCACTCAGGAATCCAAACTCCAGCTCTCCATCGTCAAGTCATGCTGCCCCACCAGGCCACTCTGATGTGGCCCCACAGGCTGGGGCAGCACAGCCTTTGAGATGAGCCCTGATGAGAGTCCCAAGCATGAAGCAAAACAGACACCTGCCTCCCCCTAGCATTCCCTGCAACCTGTCTAGCAATCCTCACTCTGAGCTGAGCCCTCCATGAAGAATTCTAGGCTTGTTCTCTGTTCTTCTGTTTTTCTCTTTGTATTAGGGTTCTCCGGAGAGACAGAGCCAATAAGATACACAGGTAGATATTGATATCGGAGAGGAGATTTATTAGGGGAATCCGCTCACACGATTATGGAGGCTGAGAAGTCCCATGACAGGCTGTCTGTCTGCAAGCTGAAGAACCAGAGAACAAGAGCATGGCTCGGTCCGAGCCAGAAGGCCCGAGAACCACGGTAACTGATGGCAAAATGCTTGGCCTGAGGCCGAAGGCCCGAGAGCCCTGGGAGGCCACTGGTGCAAATCCCAGAGTTCAAAGTTTTGATGAACCCAGAATTCTGATGCCCATGGGCAGGAGAAGAAGGGAAATTGAATTGAGAAAGACGGAAGGGGCGAGAGAAGGAAAGAGAGAGAGCTCATCCTTCTTCCCCAGGCACACTGAGGGTGGGTTTTCCCTACTCAGTCACATGCCACTCTCCTGGGGAAACACTCTCACAGACCTCCAGAAATGGTGCCTCACCAGCCATCTAGGCATCCTCAGTGCACTCAAGCTGACACCCTAAACTGACCGTCATATTCTCCTTTCTTCTTTTAGTCTCCTAGTCCAGAAGAGGGAGTGTTTCTCTCCCTTCCCTCTCCTGTCTGCCCAAGGACTTACTCTAAGTAACCTGGGCCAGGAGAGACACTGAGCTGTCCCCTTCCTCTGCACACCTCCTCCTCCTCCTTTATCCAGCCTATGGCTGAGCCTTGACAGCAAATGGGGAAGGCTTAACAATGAGTTAACCTCACTTGAGAGGTATTATACATTGAAAAAGAACTATGATTTCTTTTTTTGTTTTTTTAACTGTCAAAAGATTGGGTAAAAAAAATTTTCTCTGAAATTCTGGAACAAAGAAGGCGGCTTTTTTGAGGGCTTTCCCATGTGATTCAGATGACTTCATGATCCACATCTGTACTGCAGCACAGTCTGATTGTACAAAAAAGTATTATAGGTACTTGAATTTTATGTTTCTGTTGTAAATCCTGGACTCTAATAGGAAACCGGAGTAGAAATCTCAGAGTTAGAAGGAACATTAGGGATCATCTAATTATTTGTTCCCTCCAAATAAGAATCCTGATTTGTAGCTCTCTAGCCTCTAACTTAACACATAAAATAAGTGCAATACTAAGGAAATGCAACAACTCAGCAGGCATCTTCTCCCATAGCTAAATAATCTCCATGGTGAGAAAATCCTGCCTTACATCTTTGAGTCAACTGACTATCACCCCTCCCCAGCCCACCCCTCCACTCTCCTTTGAGGCTTTATTTTTGGCCCTGCCCCCTGGAGTTATAGAGGCAAACTGTAACATCTTTTCTCCATAGAGCCACTGAAAATATTCTAATTTTAAAATATTCTGCCTCTTCTTCAATCTTCTCTTGTCCAATTCATGGTGTGCATGTGTTTCTTTTTAATTTATGCCACCTGGATAAGCCCTCCTATGCACATTTCATTCTCTCAGTGTACTTAAAATGAGGTACCCCAGCACTGAACCTAGCAGGGTCTAGATCATAGATTTCTTTTCTTTCTTTCTTTTTTTTTTTTTTTTTGAGATGGGGTCTCACTCTGCTGCCCAGGTTGGAATGCAGTGGAGCAATCATAGCTCACTGTAACCTCCAACTCCTGGGCTCATGTGGTCCTCCTACCTCAGCCTCCCAAGTAGCTGAGATTACAGATGTGCACCACCACACCTGGCTAATTTTGTTTTTACTTTTTAAAATTTTTTGTAGAAACAGGGTCTCACTGTGTTGCCCAGGCTGGTCTGGAACTCCTGGCCTCAAGCCAGGCCTCCTCCTGCCTCAGACTCCCAAACTCTTGGGATTATAGGCATGAACACCCAGCCCAACCTGTCAGAGTCTATTAACAGAGATTAATAGATGTTTGCTCTGTACTCTCTACCGCCAAGACCCTGTGGTTCACTGAAACTTCCATTTTGAGCCCTTACCTACACCTGCCAAGAAAAATATTGAGGATGGATGCTGTCATGCAATCCACTTCTTTTCCCCCACAAATCTGTGCCTCACTTTACAGCTGATGGAACTCAGATGCAGGACTTGCCCAGGCTCATACGGTTAGTAGAGGCAGAGTTATAAAAACAAGCACTAAAATAACAAAGCATAGAACCAATGTATTTCATAGCAAAGAAATAATAGTTTAAAAGAAAAAAAGCCTAAGAAAAAAATTAAGATTTTATTTTCTCCTTTTTTCCTTTTTGTTGCCTCAGTATCTTACCTGCTCCACCCATCCCTACCCCAGCTTTTAAACATCTTTCACATTTGCAGGCACTATGCAGGACTCCTTAAAAAGGTAGTTACCAACATCCCACCAGGAGAAACAAACAGACACAACGCTATCCTTTCTTGTAATGAGACACCATTATGGTTAGCAGGAATCATTTTGAAATGGATGGATTTGTTCCCTCCCCCAACTAGTACGCTATTAAGATAGTCACCCTTGGTATGCACATCTGTAAATACTTAATTCAATCCTAATGAAATATTAACCTGTGACTATTGCATTAATACATGTAAAATAGGAAGTATCTTAGATTACTACTTTGCCTCGTAAGTGAAATACCTTAAGTGAATACAAAGATGGTAATACAATATTCCCACAAGAACTGCAAATTTTGCATTTCCTGACTTGGGCAGGTTTTAAGTTACATCCCATACTTCGAAAAAAAATATATAGATGGCTTCTGGGTTAGCATGGCAGCAGAATGCTGTTCTTGACACAGTTCCTCCTGCCTTCCCATTAAAACGCCATGAGGATAGACCAAAACACAAAACTGGCACCAGCATGGGAAGCTAGGCATGAGACAATGCTGTGGGTCTGCAGTGGGGTGGACAAAGAAGAAGAAATAAGAAACATGCTGTTTTATTTGCCTCCTGCTGAACCACCCTTTCAAGAAGAGCAGGGCAGATGTCCCTAGAGAAGGAAGGAAGTACATAGATTCTTCCTTCAGTGTCTATACATAATTCAGATGAAGACTCAACAATCTAGAAAAACAAATTGCCTTTACCTAACTGTGCAGGAGTCATGTTCTGAATGAGCTGGGCTCAGCCCCTACCACCCCATCAGCATCATCTTTGAATCTATCTGGAGACTTAACTCCCAGCACACAACACAACAGGAAGTGACAGGAGCAAGGCGAGAAGCACCACATCCTGGACATAGGCGATGCTACACCTGAGCAAGGGTGGAAATAGGAAGGATGCTAGAGGTGTGCGGCCTCCACGTCTGACACTGCCTAAAGAAAACTACCCACTGCACCTGCCTCTCTTGTTTAGAAAATGTGCAGGTTGGAACGGATTACAGCTTGATTGGAATGCATCTCTGGGTCCTGCAGAAATAGACCAACAATTGTCTACTGGGGGCTTCCCAATCGGCCCAATCTTCAGGTTTTAAGGTGAAAAGGCCAAGCAAACACCACATAACTTGTCTGTTGGCCAACCCTGAGTCTGAATCTATTGATTTCCTTTATAGATGACTGAACATAAACAAATAACATGAGTTTTATGAAAAGATTTATGTTCTTGTCATTGATAAACAAAGATTTAAGAATTACTTTTCTAAGCCTAAATATACTAGTAAAATAATTAAAAATAGAGTTTTTGAATTCTAAATTACCACAGAGAATTCAGGCATATAAAACATTCTTGTTACTATTTTAATACAACATAGAATATGGCATGAAATATAGAAAACAAAGGAAAGAGCTGGAAAACACACACAAAAAAATAAAACATAAAATAAGTCAATAAAAATAATCTTTTTCAGAAAAGACATAAATAAATTTATACATTTAATTTCTGTGAAGAAACAGCAAAAACTTTACTCAGGGGGTATGGGAAAACATTTGTTTAATGGAGAGCCATATTATCTTGCTGATGAGAGAAATTTACTCTGAAAGATATTCAAACATTTTATAAAGGTATAGAAATTAAAACAGTATTGTTCTGGCATAGAGAAAGATAGATCAATGGACTAGAATTCAAATTAATGGAAATTAGATGGCATTCAACAAATGACTTTGAGACATCTTGCTGACCATTTTGAGAGAGGAAAAAAAGGCTGAACTAGGGTAGGGTGTGGTGGCTCCCGCCTGTAATCCTAGCACTTTGTGAGGTTGAGGAGGGAAGATCCCTTGAGGCCAGGAGTTCGAGACCAGCCTGAGCAAGAGCAAGACCCCATCTCTACAAAAAATAGAAAAGCTAGCCAGGCACGTGAGTGCAGTCCCAACTCTAGGAGGCTGAGGCAGGGAGGATCCCTTGAGCCTAAAAGTAGCCTGGGCAACAGAGCAAGGTCCTGTCTCAAAAAAAAAAAAGGCTGGGCTCAATTTGTACATATGTATATTAAAGTAAATTCGGGAGAGGTTACAAATTAAAAATTTGAATCATAAAAATATCTGAAAAGAAGATGAGGAAGTCTTTTTTGAAGCTTGCCACCAAAGGCAAAAGCCATAAGTAAAAGACTGCTAGGGTAGATTATGAAAATTAAAAATTTTTAGAGAGGGGAAAACACTCTATAATCAAAGTTCAAACACAAATATGTGTTTGTAACAAACACATATGACAATGAACAAATACCCTTAATATATAAAGAGTTCTTATGAATTGACAAGGAAAGATGAGCTCAAGTGAGGGAGAGCGTGTATAGAGTTGTACAGGGGTAAATGGGGAACTTATCATAGGAAAGAACCACAAGGCATCTTAGCCCAAGACCAAAGCTTTGGTCAATGGAGATGACCAAAGAGAGGATGCAGTGTAGTGTCTGTCACCTGGGTTTATCTCCCATCTCAGCCCACCATAGACTCAGGTTTGAAGAGAACTTGGGATAATTACTAAAAGAGGAGTGTCACAGTGTGGTGAGTATACTTTGGTTTACAAGTAACAGGACTCCAAATTAAATTATCTTAAGCAGATTTGACTCATTATAGGAACCACAGGAAAGGCAGGGTTTATTGGGCCTGAAATCAGGTCTCTGTTCCTCTCTGCATGCTGGCTTGCTTGTCTCAAACCAGTTCTCGAAATTTAGCTCCCAGCAACTCCCAAGTTTATATCTCCTAGATTTACCACTCTAGAGTGTACAGCTCCTCAAGTTCAAAATTTCCAGAGAAGAGCCCTGATTGGCTCAGTTTAGGTCAATTGCCCATTCCTAGCTGGTAAGGAGGACTAAAAACATAGCCGCAGTGTAAGCCACAAAGGGAGAGAGTTATTTCCCGCTTTGCAGTAGGACGTGGGGACTCCTGTGCACCAGCAGCAGCAGCAGCCACGGGAAGCAGCCACAGTGCTGGACAAAGCTCCAGTGCCCAGTGGAGGTGAATACTCCCAATGGAAGGAGATCTGACCAAAGGGGAAGAAAAAAATAACCTCATATAGTGGGCCTGACTTACTTGGAATGCATGAGACACACTCCAGGTAACCCCAGAAATGCTCACTAATTGGGGAGCAACCTTGCATTTGGATCCACGATTGCAGCTGGGGCAAATGAGCAAAATACAAGATATCATCATCAAAGTGACTTCATTATAGCCACAAGTTGGAATGGCATCAGGGAACCTAGGCTACAGAGAAAGAAATGAATTAACATGGGAATGACTGTTAACACCATTCTTCTTATAACAAAAAGGACATTTATAGTTAAATAAGGAACACTTTCACTGAACACTCCCTCTTGTCCTTTCGCAACAATGTTTTTCAGATCCACACCTTAGACTCATAGATGTAAAAGGGTGCCTGAAAGTCGGCCAATTCATTTAAGATCAGAGATATGAGCTGTGCATTCTGAATCCCTCAAAAGATTGTCCTTTTACTTAAATAAGAAATACATCCCATATTTCATAACTCTAAAGCACCATTATTTTATTTTCTGCTAAGATATAATAAAGACCTCCAATTAAACTCTGATATCATGCTGTTTTATCACTTAGAATTTTTTATACTTACTGAAAGAACTCTTTAAACTTATGTAGACATAGATTTTTATCATGAATTACTCTTGTACATACATGAGAATGAAAATCTAAGCAAAATAAATTGGTTACAGTATTCTTAAAACTTCTTCACATTCGAAGTTTGGCTCTCCCAAATTATTTTTTGAATTCGAGTTGCTGAAGACTGCTCTTTTCTCTCTTCTCTCTCTCTCTCTCTCTCTCTCACACACACACACACACAATCATCCTTGGGGATGTGACCTTGCTAAAATGAGTTCTTCACTAATATCTCCTAGGCTTTCTTCCTAGTCACTGATCCCTCTTCCTGCAAGTTTCATTGCCCATGTGCAAGCAGTGACAGCCCCGTCACTAACTGCAACCTGGCTGACAGATTTTAAGACACATCCTGATTTCAGAGGTGTTAAAACGTGACAAAAAGGATGTTTTAGAACCAATGGAGCACAGTAGTGATAACACAGGCTATAACAGGAAGTACCACGCTAACGCCAAGGGGAGGATTTCTACTAACATTTAAGATTCAAGACAATGCAGTAGTCACATCATTTTAGCAGGTACGATCTTCTCCAACATACTCTGGCCAAGTCTGTGACTTCTTTATATGCATTTTCCGACGAGACCAACCAACCCTAGTGGTGATGTCGGGCTAGTTACTTTTGAATGAGGCTTATGTGATCTAACTCAGAAAGGCAAATCACACCTTGCTATTTTTCATTTGACATATTTTGCAGATCTTTCCATGCAAACACTTGTAATGAGTTCATTCTTTGTAATATCTACACAGCATCCTATTGTATGGATGAACCATATTTTATTTTACTACTTCACTACTGATGGACACTTTGCTAGCTTCCAGACTTTTTGTTATTGCAAATAAGACTGCAGTGGGTATCTTTGCCTTTGGAAACACAAGAAACCATTAATGGATGTTATGTTGCCTTTCAAGAATGGGCCCAGTGGTTTGAGATAAGAAGGAGCTTTCCTTTTCATTGTATACCCTTGTGACTGCATTTAGTTTTGCTATATGCTTTTATTATTTTAAAATAAAAAATTTTTTAAAGTGTTTTCTGGTTTGGTTTGGTTTGGCTGTTGTTTTTGCTTTGGTTTACGGATGAATGTTGGGCTTAGGCTTCTCCACTGATACTGTGCTGACTTGGAAATCCTCCGGTTCTTTGCCTTGTTGGACTTTCCCAAAAGACAATCGACTCCTGCAAACTCAGTCAAGTTTTCTCCTCCAACCCCAATCTGGAAAGAGAGACTTCAAAAAATCCTCTAGGACATCTATGTTATCAAATGCACATTTTCCCCCCACATTTCCAGACAGGAGAGGGGGAATCTCTGGCCTGCAGTACCTGTAGGGATTCTCTATTCTGTTTCACAAAGGAGCCTGTAGCCTTCCTTCTCTTTTCTTTCCAATCCTGAAAATTGGCATTTCACATTTCACAATGGACAATAGATGGGGGAGAAGAGACAAATCTTCCCCAATAACATGTATAGATATTTTACCCTTTCACCCCTCACTACCCAGGATGAGCTGTAGTTAGTGATTCACTTTCAAAGAATAGAGTCTGAAAAGGGAAACACATAACTTTGCAGTGGAGAAACCTGGCAAACACCACCTTAACCAAACGACCAAGGTCAACTTCATCAGTGATGCCACCTGGCTGTCAGGTGCCTCCTGAGTGATGTGATAAGAAGGGGACATGACCTCAGTGGTATTAAAAAAAAATTCTAACCCCAGTCTAATAATGAGAAAATACATCAGATGAACCCAAATTGATAGAAAGTCTACAACATACCTGACCAGTAATTTTCAAAAATATTAAGAGCATGAAAGACTAAGAAACTGTAACAGATTAGAGACAAGGAGACATTGTAACTAAATGCAGTGTGGGACCCAAAATTGGATCCTGGAGCAGAAAAAAGACATTAGTGGAAAAACTGGTGAAATCTGAATACAGTTAGAATACAGTTAGTCACTATTAATGTACCCATGTTGGTTTCTTAATTTGACAAACATACCTTGGTCATGTGAGATAACAGGGGACAACTGAAACTGGAGGAAGGGGCACACAGAATTCTCTGTACTATCTTTGCAACTTTTCTGTAAATCTAAAATGTTTCCAACATAAAAAAGTTTACTTAAAAATTTCCATTTGCATTTTCTCTTTTCAAGGTTGTGAACCAATGAAGTTAGGACTTGGTTTAGCCTGATGATCCACGGCCTGGTATATGATGAAAAACCTGATACTGCTGCTGCAAAGCAGAATTCTTGCTTCTCCCCTCCGTCTGACAGTCAGGAAAAAATGGCAAGAGGACGGTACCAACGGCCAGGGCAAGAGTGAGGGAGTGTGTTCCCGGAAGACCACTGCATCTCGTCTTCTTGGCTACTGGGCGGGGGGTGGGGGTACCACCACAGCCCAGCCGCTGCTTGCTGCAGTGGTGATCAAAGGGGTCACTCTGAGCTCCCCAGCTGCTGCCATCTCTCTCGATGAGCCCAGACTGCCGGTAACCATACAGTGATAAGCAAGATGGCAGAAGCATCTTCCCCAACTGCATTCTTAGACCTTGTCATTTTTAGCAGTCTCTTGGAACAATTATGCTAGTTGTGTAAATGCTATTAAAATGATAAAGATGTGTAAACCACAAAGAATCAATAACTTATTTCAAAAGATTGCAATCCATAATGAGACAGGGAAACACAAACAGATTTTTATCCCCGAGCCAAGTTTTCTGACCTGCAGTTCAAAGATTGGGTTCCACCTCCAGCTAAGGGAGACTCTGCAGAGTTTCCGAGTAGGTAGAGAGATTTTTGCTTCCCTTCCCTCCATCCTGCAGAATGAAGGAGCTTGCTGTGGACTGAATTGCCTTCCCCCAAAAGCATATGTTGAAGCCCTAACCAACCCATGTGACTGTATTAGAGATGGGGGCTTTGAGGAAGTGATCAACATTAAGTGGGGTCATAGGGTAGAGCCCTGATCCCACAGAACTAATGCCCTATAAGAAGATGAAGAGACACCAGAGCTCTCCCTCCACTGTGTGCAGACACAGTGAGAAGGTGGCTGTCCACAAGCTGGGAAGAGAGGCCTCACCAGAAACTGACGCTGCCAGACCTTGATCTGGGACTTTTAGCCTTTAGAACTGTAAGAAATAAATTTCTGTTGTTTAAAGCACCCAGTCTATGGTACTTTGTTATGGCAGCCTGAGCAGCCGGAGGCAGAGCTTTTTCTCCCTTCTGCTTCTCCTTTTGTCACAAGAAGGGAAGGATATTATAGGTAAAACTCAGACTAAAGCTATTATAAACAAAGAAAGAGCTCCCATCAATTTCAATCCCAATAGCGGCTGCTGGGGAAGGAACAAGTAGAATAATAGGGCAGGAGGCAGAAAGAGACTACATCACCTTTCCTGGGCTCCACTCAAACTCCCAGTCACAAAGGCAAAGCTTAGCTGATCAGAACCTTAAATTACCGATGATGATGATGATGATGATGATGATAAAGACCGGTGTTTTGAATGTCCCTCCTTTTAAAAAGAACCCTACTAATTGAATGACCTGGATTTTCTTCTTGGGTCTTTTAAAACCGTCTGAAAGTGAACTTACAAAATTTCCCTAACCTTTTTCTCACTGTACAGGTCTCTCAAGGCTCTTGTTGGGAATTGCATGAGGTAATGGATGCAACAGTGTTGTATAAAATACAAAGCATTCCATGCATGCAAGCTATTATTGGAAGGAAGCAGAAGGATGAATTTAAATCCCAAGATCCCCTGAAAAATGTGTGAAAGGTGCCCCCATTTGGATTGTCATCCTCACCGTGCATTTACAGACCATTTAGCAATTTCTCCAAGTGCTTACTCCCGTTCCCTCGGTGACATCCTCGCCCTGTGCTGAGGAGGGCAGGGCGAGGCTGAGTCTCCCAAGCCTGGCCGGGTGGACGGCAGCAGCGCCTGCGGAGGAAGGGGCTCTGTTGCTAGGAGACCAGCAAAAGTGGGCAGCCAGCTCCCAAGCAGGTTAGAATCCAGCAAGGAAAGATTTTAAAAGCCTATTTCCGTCTGCTTCAGCTAGAATTGAAATTCTCTTCAGGGTCCAGCCACCAGTGAGTGATACAATCTGCTCACATTATACTGGTATTGAGAGGCCCTTGAAAAGGATCTATTTGGCCATTTCTTGTGTCTCCCTCCCACAGTGCCTAGAAAAGGCAGACACTTAAAAAAAATAAGAAGAAGAGTTGATGGAGTCTGTAGCAGAAGCAGAGAAGTGACAGCAAGAATTAACCCAAGCACATCTGATCACGACCCTTAGACCCCAAAGAGAAAATAATTGTGCTCAAACTATGTCAAATTACAGTGCATCTTCTATAGCTTCTAAGTATATCCAGGCAGGTGGCTACACGGAACTGAAAGTGTTTTCAAGTCCATGAGAGGCATGTCAAGCAGGTCTTTTCCTCGGGAGTTTATCTTTACAGACACAGCCAGCTTCTGGGCTAATTGGATGAGGTTGACACTGCATTTAAGTTTTGCCTTTGAGGATTATGAAAAGAATGTGATTTTCAAATAAAAATTGTTTGTTTGGTTTTGTTTTCCCAAAGCATGCAGTCCACCTAAGAAATCAAATGCTTTTTTGTGAGCCCTCAGGAAGATATACTGATGCTTACAACTGCCCAGAACAGAGCATTGAGCTCAGGAGGAATCAGCTGGAAAAACAGTGAAATAATAGGTGCATTTAGAGTCATTTATGGGCCGAGGCTTGACAGTCTCTGTGCCTTGTTACTGCCGGAGCATTGAGAGCAAAGCAGTAGTGCTGATTCATCAGGAAGAAAGAAGCTTGCAGGTCACAGGAAAATAAACCATCTCTGAAGAGGTTGCAGTGCCCTCAGCAGACATGCTTTATTTGGTTAAGGCATAATGTCTAATGACAAAATGGAAGAACAATTTCAGTATTTACAGGGACACCCTGGCTTCCAGTCTGCAGTCGGGGTGGGGGTTGGGGGAATTCCAAGGGGGCCCAGTAATTGGTTGAGAAAAGAAATTCAGGAAAATAGAGGACATGCATAGGGTAGTGCCTGTTTCATGAAGGTGAAGACGAGGGCAGACCTGAAATCTGAGAATCGTGAGCCTCGAAAAAGGCTGAAAACCCTTCATTGGCTAATGGTAGGGTGTGTGCAGAACACAGCGACGAGCTGTTGCAGGGAACTGCAGCTAGGTAGAGAGATGAAATACCACGAGGCTGTGCATATAAATGAGAAATAACTGAATCTCACATATGCCTCTGCATCTAGCTCACTGAGTGAAGCTGGCAAGCTCCAGAGCCGCTTCCCCCTAATAAGTACTTTACACATGGAGACTATTTTAGTGAGTGGAACAATCATGGACTTTGGGTCACACAGACCTGGGTTCACATCTTGGCTCTGCCATTTATTTACCAGTGTGGGACCTTGGATGAGCTATTTAATCTTCTGAGTCTCCACTGTCTCATCTGGTACACAAACAAGGGTAACAATAATGCCTGTGCTGCCTTCCTCCAGGGCAACGGTTTCTGGGACAGCCACGCTCCATCTGCCTTCTTACCCCATGTTCCCAATCCGGATTCCAATGCCTGGGAGTGAGGGCGGTCTGATTGGAGGTGATGATAGAACGGGCAGGGCCCCAGGATTTGTGGCTTTCCCTGGAATCACAGAGTGGGAGGGAGGGGCATTTCCCCAAAAGGAGAGATGCCTGGCAACCAAAAACATGATCCGAACAAAACAGTTCGAAAGGAATCTTTGAACATCTAATTTTAAGACAAGGTGAAATTACTTCTCTGGAAGTGTGTGATGAAGTGGTGGTAGCTTTGCAATTTCACAGAAACGTCACTCTAGGATTTGGGTCACCCTAACAGCATGGTCCACAACTCCTGATAGGAGACCCAGGGACTTGTCAGATGATTTCTCTTCTCTATGGTTTTCTCATAGCCAGGGTCACCTGCATACCTAACTATGACCACTGCCTCTGGCTCCCAAAGGGCAAACTTAATGCCTTCTGCTGGGCATTGGAGTCCACAGGGCCAAGTTCCCCTGGGAGACACCTCCTCCTCCTTCCTCCAAGAGTGAACATGATTCTGTAGGCCTGGCTCTTCCCCTAAAAGACTCAGCTTTGGGAACCTTGGGCTCCTTGGCAGAACAGGTGAGAGCAGGTACCAGCTCTCAACAAGTGCTGCACTCAGGCCTGGTTAACAGGGGGGCCTCATCTCACTTGTTTTTTGTTTGGGGGGATTTCTATTGTCTTTTTCCTTTAAACAACACCAGGAGCCCAGCAGGAGCCATTGAGTTTAGGCAGGAAGGCAACCAGGACTGGGGCTGGGGCTGCCATAAGGTTCTAATTGAAAGCTGAGGAAGGGGCAGCTCCCTGGCTCTCTGCCCCCTGGAGGCAGTCTGTGTGCTTGCTGGGTCAGTGGCCTAAGAGGTCCCCCAGGAGAGAAGGCAGCTGCTGGCCAGGTGCACGTTACCATGGCAGCAGTCCAGGTCTTTCTGATTCAAGCCTCTCAAGCCAGGCATAACCTACCACCTGACCAATGGTTGCAGGTGTTTCTGGGATAAGTCTCATTTGTCAGTCCCTCTCCTGCCTCCCAGCATGGACCTTACCAACCATTGCCATACCTAAGGGAGCAGACTCCCAAATAAATGATCTCTGCCCACACGTCTAGCTTCACATGAGAATGACCCACTTCTGACACCCCCCCAGACAGGTAGAAACTCAGAAAGGTCACTCTTTCAGTTATCCTGAGAAGCACAAAGTGTGGAGGGTCTTAAGTCACCCCGCCGTGTCAGACACCTCACCAGTGTGTTTCCAAAAAGTCAAAAGATGAGCCAAGTTCCTGCACTGACTGAATTCATCACACCTTCGTGTCCAAGGTGTTGTGTGCAGACTTGTGTCCATGTCCTACACTGATGAGTTTGCGGGCTGCCTTGGGGGTTGGGGACAGATGGGTGGAGAGATATGGGGGGCTGAGTTAAGTGTGACTTAGAAAGCAAGTCATGGGGTTCACAAGCTGATGGGAGGGAGTTGAAGTGAAGTCAGATGCTAAGAGAATTAAATGGTTTATGAAGAAGATGAGGCTAGGGGTTCATGATAAAGAAACTACAGACAGCTATCATTTTCCCAGGGCAGGGGGTGTATGTCTTAGAAGGCTCAAACTAAGCGAGACAGGGATATAGATACAGGCCCAGGTGCAGTGGCTCATGTCCGTAATTCCAGCACTCTGGGAGGCCGAGGCAGGGGCATCGCTTGAGGCCAGGAGTTTAAGACCAGCCTGAGTGAGAGCAAGACCATGTCTCTACAAAAAATAGAAAAATTAGCTGGGCATGGTGGCACGGGCCTGTAGTCCCACCTACTTGGGAGGCTGAGGCAGGAGGATCGCTTGAGCCCAGAAGTTTGAGGTTGCAGTGAGCTATGATGACACCACTGCCCAGGCTACAGAGGAAGACCCTGTCTTTAAAAAAAAAAAAAGAAAGAAAGAAACAGTTTCCCTACCTGGAGAGGGCCTGGGTGAGGTTGGGTGGGGAAGACGCAGTCCTGCTTCCAGATCCCAGAGGCTGAGACCTGGGCAGGTGAGGAGGGAGGGAGCACCTGACACGCCTCCAGCAGCTGGCAGCCACATGGATTCTTGTGCTCCAGGAGTCCAGGAACACCTGCCACACCTGAAGTTACCTCTTAAGGAAAGTGGCCCAAACCGGTTCTTTCCTGTGTCAGTTGCTATTGCTTAGGCCATGTTTTCAGTGAAACCAACTCAGTGTCCTCACCAGACACTGATACCAAGCCAAAAACAGCCACCTATGAGCTGGACGTGACAACTCCTCTGAGGTAGTGTGGCATAAAATCCACACCACGAGGGTACTTCTTACCAGAAGATAGCAAACCTTGTCCTGGCTCCCCCAAAATTCCTATGTGAGGCCCTAACTCCCAGTACCTCAGAATGTTACTACTATATTTGGAGATAGGACCTTTAACGAGGTGATTGCATTAAAATGAGGCCTAATCCAATCTGAGGGGTGTCCTTACAAAAAGAGGAAATTTGGACACACCCACGAGACACCAGGGGTGCATACAAACAGAGGAAATACCACGTGAAGAAATGCCATGTGAGAAGGTAGCCACTTTTTTGCCAAGGAGGGAGGCCTCCGGAGAAACCACGCCGCAGACACCTTGGTCTTGGACATCCAGCCTCCAGAACTGTAAGCAAATAAATTTCTGTTGTTTAAGCCATGCAGTCTTTGGTATTTTGTTATTATTGCAGCCCTAGCAGACTAATATATACCCAATTCAGTTCTCCTTTTGGGGGACATTAAGTACAAGGTTAGGGTAACTCATCGTCTTTTTGGAAGTACTAGAATCTAGACAAAGAGCCCAGTTGAGGCGATGATGTAGGACCCCGCATTCTTACCTATGCTGGCATCAATCCTCATCACCAAAAACCCTCATCACCTCTTGCTTGAAACCTTGTGGAGCCAGTTTAATGCACAGGAAGCTCCTGCGGGACAAGACCAAAGAATGCGGGTAATGGCCCTAGATATGAGCGCCTGGGCAGGGCTGGGCTGGGCTGGGCCAGGCAGAAGCTGATAGAATTCCAGGCTCTGACAAGGAAGAGGAGGCACTTTACAGAAGAGAGAAACAAGAGAAGGTAAAAGAATGAAAATGTGTGTTCATGCTGGTGAGAAACACCAAGATGTTAATCAGACTCTAAACAGACCTACAGACTAGGAGCAAGCAGTGCTGTCGAGTAGCTGGAGCTCACAGACAGTGGGTGTCAGTCTTGGACGGGGAGGCTGGGACCCACGGAGGGTCCCTGGGGTAGAGTTCCTCTATCGAAATAAGGTGAGTAGTTCCCGGTGAGGACAGGGCTAGCCCCAGTGGGATTGTAGATTCCAGTTCTGAAGGCTGAATATCACCTGTTGGTTTCCCCTCTGTTCTTCCAGAAAAAAATAAAATTAGATTTTTTTTCTATAATCAGCTCACAAAATGGTTAAGCTGGCTATTTATGCATACTTGTTTTTCCCCTCTTCCCTGCAATCTTGTTGATAAACTTATTTTTAAACTGTTTGGGAGAAATATTGCTATTTTGTTAGTCTAAGTTCCTGCCACTTTGGGTTTTTCTGGAGAAATGGGACTCCAGGGAAGGTACAGGAGAGATAAACTTGAGTAGCCCATTTAAATGAGTTCTGGCAACCAGGTAAAGAAGTTGAAGAGCATGGTAAATGGTCAAGCAGGGTGCAGGGAAAGCTCCCTGTGCTCTGCACTCGCCCACATGCGGCCTGCAGGTTTGCTTTTTTTCTCTTTGATCTGACTCGATGCTCCTGCTTTTGCTGAGCTGGGCAGCGACCAGCGCGAGGAATGGGAGAGGGTGTCGGGAGGGGCGCCCTGTCCTGACTGCAGTGGGATCAAGGGAACCATCTCCATTGCTCATTGGGAAGCCTGTCCTCTCTCTTCTCTCCTCTCATTGCTTGAGGGCTTGGCCAGTGCTTTTGGGAGGACAGGGGCAAAGGGTAAGAGTGAAGCTGGTTTGCGATGGGCTGTGAGAGTCCCAGCTCTAGTGGGGGCCCAGCAGAAGCACAGAACCTTGCCAAAGACTAAGTTTATTTTTGTTTGCCCTCCCAGAAAACTAGGATCTTTGCAAATCGCCAGTGGTCCTGCAAACAAGAGGCATCAGGTATGCGCTCAGCCTCACACAAGCTGGGCTGTGGTGGGGGAGCACCTGCACAGCCATCAGGGCCGGGAGACGGGAAGCTAGAGAGAACAGAGTAGGAATGTGACACAGGGTTCCTTGACAAGTTTTCTAAGATCATATCCCTAGAGCCTTCCCCAAGAAGGAAAACAAATATGATCCTGCTTATTTGTGGGAATTCCCAAGGGATTGTCATTTGGTGGTAGGAAAACAATTTCAGATATGTAAATAGGCTTCACAGCAGAACAGAGATCTTCCATAAGAGAACATTAACTCTCGATTCTGATTCGTTTAGACATTTCCTCTGCTTAGAGATAGATGGGTGAGTCGACAAGATGGTCTCCTGAGAATTTCCTCAGATCTATGGTACTATATTTTCTCTTGGTTGGGTAATATCCTAATTGTCCTACTTGAATTTATGATAAAGGAAATGAGTGACAAGTATCTTTTTATTATATGTTCTGCATAAATATGTGCACTGTATATGCATGCTGTATTATAAGTCTGCTTGCCTACACATTTATTGTTTTGCTCCACTACAACACTGTGACCATGCATTTTGAATGACCTAAATAGAGACAGTTTTAGAAGAGTTGTGTGTATTTCTGTATAGCCTTGGAAGAATGACCTCTTTAAAAAACGCCAATTCCTTTGGCAGTGATTCGTTTGAGGGGCTCCCAATGGGCTGCGCCAGTTCTGTGTGTTACAAGGGTATGTGGAAGGCTGAATGCAGAGCTATTCAAATCAGAGTTTGCTAGAGGAGTGTCGGGGAAGCTGCCGGGCTGCGGGAGCAGTAATCAAAATCCAGAAGGCAGCAGGCAGCACGTCACGCCCAGGCACCAGAAGCCAGGGGACTCAGAGCCCATCTGCCCGGGTGCCACCACAGCTGCTCTGTCTCCTATATGAGAACCAGATTTCACAGTTGAGGGACATGGATGAAAGGGCCTTGTCCATTTGTCTTAAACTTCCAAAGAGCATATAAAACACACAGGAAACTAGCAAGAGGCAACATGCACAGAAACTAGCAAGAGGATAGCCAGCCATGCAAGGAGCAGAAACAGCAAAGCAGAAGGCCTAGAGCAGAGACAGGGAGTGAAGAGTTTGCACGACGTGAAATCAGGTGAAAAAGTAAGGTACGGTGTGTACAAATCAAAAGGGTGGAGAAGGAAGAGAAAGTCATTCCAGGTAGGATGGTGTAGTACAAAGAGCCCTTGAATGGCAGTAAAAAGGCTTGGTGTCCCTTCGCCAATCACTGGCTGTTTTATCTTGGGAGGGTTGCTCTACCTTTTCTCATCTCCAGTTCCTCAGCTGTAAAAAGAGAAGGAAATAGAAAAGCAAACAACCCTGAGCACCTGCCATGAGCAAACACACTACACACATGTGACCTCTCTTAAGCCTTAGTTCAGCCACATGTGGGAGTATTATTGTCCCCATTTTACAGACGAGGACTTGGAGGCTTAAAGAAAAAGGCAACTTTCCTGAGGAAGCTTAAAGAAATTCAGTGATCTGCCCAAGTTTACATGGCTGGTATATTGCGAAGTGGGAATTTGAACCCAGATCTAACTGGGTCTGGTTAGATCTGCTTTTCCCGCTGTAAAATGCACCCCTGCTCCCTTTATCACAGAAAGTAGAGAGTTTTAAAGGACAGTCATACACGAATGAAAGCATTTTGACAACTTCGTAAAGCTAAATATATGTAAAGAATTCTTATTATTTAAAGTCAAATCTCTCTAGACAAGCCCACGATGAGATAGTGGAAAACTGTGGTTCGGAGAAATACGCTCACTTGCCAAGTCAGTGACACTACTTCCCAGATCACCAACAGTAATAAAGTGAGTTAATGACTGAACAAAGCTTTTAATGGTGGGTTGGGCTACAGGACCTCTAAGGTCCTGCCAAGTCAGTATTTCTGAGAATCAGGAATTTTATCAAAGCAGTAAGAATGTAACTGTGCAGGATCCGACCTCGGGGGAAAACTGTGAAGTCAGCAAAATGTTTCCCTTTTGTCTCTCATTTCATTTCTCTGTTCTTTTCCCCTCTCTTTCAACCCTCTTGCCAGGCAGTCATCACTTTCGAGGCCATCCTTCGGTTTTGTGTGCTGCACAGGAAAGAGGAATTTGATAAATGAGTTCAGACTAAGGGAGAGAAAGCTCGCATTTGACTATTGGCTTCAGAGCTGAAGTGTGTGTGATCTGGGGGTTTGTCATTTAACCTCTCTGAACCTCAGATTGCTCATCTATAAGGTGAGAAAAGCTACTCTTAGAGATCATTGTCAGAATTAACCAATGCAACATGCAAAGTGCCTACCACGCAATTTGAACTCTTTAAGTGTTAGTTCCCTTCAATCTTTCAGATGCAGTGACTGTTAGCAGAGTATGATAATCCTCCAAGAGGTGTCTGCATATTTGAAAAATTATACCTACGGAAGGCAATTCAGTACAGAGTAATAACCAGTCCCACGACGGATTTGTTTCCTGCAGTGAGGCATCTGGGTGGGAGAGATAATTGGGGGCAGGGAGAGGGGTGTATGAATAGAGGGAGCTTCCCTGGGCTTCTCCCAGTTTCCTCTACAATCTGTGCCATTCCATAGCATTGTACTTATACGACCAACCTAGGTGCAACAATGTCAGAATATTTCCTTATTTAACTTGATTAAATTTCAATTCTAAAAACAACTTTTGCTCCAATCCGAGAAGCTTAAAGAATGGTTGTTGCATGTAGACAATCAGGTAAACCTGAAGAATTGTTGGTCATGTATATAAGGAAATAATTCCAGTGACCTAAGTTCTTTGTTCAGAAATGGACCATTGGCTGGGCATGGTGGCTCACACCTGTAATCCTAGCACTCTGGGAGGCCAAGGCAGGAGGATCACTTGAGCTCAGGAGTTTGAGACCAGCCTGAGCAAGAGTGAGACCCCCAATGTCTACTAAAAATAGAAAAATTAGCCAGGCATCATGGTGTGTGCCTATAGTCCCCAGCTACTTGGGAGGTTGAGGCAGGAGGATCCCTTGAGCCTGGAAATTTGAGGTTGCTGTGAGCTATGATGACACCATTGCACTCTACCCAGGGTGACAGAGTGAGACTCTGTCTAAATAAATAAATAAATAAAAACAGAAATGGACCATCTATGGCTACAACAGTATATTGATGTGTTTAACAAACAGCGATCTGGGCAGAGGAGTAGTTTGGAGATGGGTTCTGTGTGAAAAGAAGTTTACAAACTGACTCCAAAAGCCTGGATTTCTTTGGTGTTTAGTGATCATGTATGTACTGTATTTACTTCTAATAAGCTAGAACTGTTAAAGAAGCCGAGACTTTCTTCTCACAGCTGTAGAGTACAGGGGGTTTTGTCTCTTTTGTTTACTGCTGTATTTCCGGTGTCTTTAACAGTGCCAGCCAATAAACATTTGTGAAACAAATGAGTTGTGAAGGTGATACTTAGAAGAAGCAGTTCTTCAGATCCACTATAGAGATAGACTTTAGCAGGCAGTTGATTAACAAATTCTTAGAAATACGGTGAACGCAGCAAGCTTGCTTTGTTTTCTAGGTGTGGGGATACTTAAATGTTCCTGGCAAGCATTCATGTGTGTGACACAGAGCCTTCTCCTACAGCCTTTGCCTTTTGCTAATAAACAATAAATAATTCCTTGGAAACATTTGCCCTTTATGGGTAATTGGAGAAATGTTTACTTTGGTGATGGGATGAGAAAGATGTGACCTTTTAACTTTTATTCAACCGGTAGGTGAGGAAAAAAAAAAAAGGAAAAATTATAAACTAGAGAAGACAATATTCTGGCAAGCTTTCAAAAAATAAAAAAACAGTACAGTTAAATACAGTCCCAAAGCTTTGTAGGTTCCAGCTCTTTTTGGCAAAAATACTTCTTAGTTCAAAACCGAGGAAATTATTAAAAGAATTCACAAGGTTCTCTCAAATATCAAGTAGTACTTTTAAAATACAGTATTAAGTGAAAAGGAATGAAAATCAAGATTAAATATGCTTTGAAACCCATCTGCATTTTTAAGATTAGGAGGCAAATTGCAGGGAGACCACATTTTGTATTCTGTTGAAAACCAAACATTTGAAAATCAGAAAAGAAAGGTGTTCAGCATTCAGCAATAATAATTTAGGTACCAAACCTATACGGGGGTTGGGGAAAATATGGGGTGATATAAAAACTGACTTAAATAATTTACCTGCCTCTTTCAAATGTTTTATATTTATCATTTGTGTATAGATGTATAATATTTAAAAATAATTCTTTTATCTTTATAATAACTATTCAGAAATATGTGCCCCCTTAAAAAATGTTTTTTAAAGTTGCCAGGAAGTTAAAATACCAGATTGCCTGGTTTGATATCAGACACGTGGCAAACCTATTATAACTCTGTAAGTCCATCTTGCTCTGTCTCTGGAAAGCTTGAATTTGTTTTATGCTACCTTAGTGACTGGGTGAGACAGGAGATGCCCACCAAGCAGATCCCATGCAGGGGCCTCTCCATAGCTGTGGTGAGACAAGGCCACCAAAGTTAAAAGAGGGGGGAGCCCCAGAAAAGCATCAAACCTGACAGCCAGGTTTAGAGGCAAGGCCCTAATTCTGAAGGACAGCATGTCAAAGGCAGAGCCGGGTCCAAATGGACAATGGTCAGGCCAGTAAGGTGGTCACAAGTGGTAAACACAACAAGGAACTAACAGGTCCCAAACCAGGAGAATTTCCAGAGCCAGCCTCTGACCTGTCATTTTCTATTTACCATTAGTCTCTGAGGCCACTAGTGGCCTGTCCCTGAGAGTATTGGTGGAGGATGAACATGTTTGCAAATTTTTTACATGCTATGTTAGGATCTCATTTAAGGACAGTGATTTGGTGTTGCCTGACTCAACAATCTTAGGGAGTGGTCCAGGCAGGATGGAGGAGCAGGGTATCTCCCCTCAAGTAGGCAGTAGTGCATAGGTCCTTGTCCTAGGGAGATGGCTGAACCTGGTTGAAGAAGGGTATCCAAAGCAGTTTGCCAAAGCAAGAAGGGGCTAGGTGAGCTTGGTTGCTAGGGGTAGGGAAAAAAGGAGGTCAAAGAAACAAGAGACAAGACCAGGAAGCAGCCGGTTAAATAAGCAAAGTAGGAGGAAGCCTCAGTGAATTCTGGAGACTGGGCCAGAGCTGGTACACGGAAGTAAAGAAGATTGTGTTAACAACATTGTCTATTGGAATTGAGAATACTGGAGGTTGTTCAGTGTCCCTTGGGGTGGGGGGTGAGACCTCTAGAGGGTGGGCTTACATAATAGTTATTAATTTGCCTTCTAAGGGGGGCAATACAGCCAATAACTGAAAAGCTTCTACTGAGGGGACTATGCAAATTCAGGGGCCGAGCTGAATTTAGAGCAGTATGGATGAAACATGGCAGAGAACTGCTGAAGAGAGAGACACAATACTCATGTAGATGATGATGTCTGAGGGTATTTCCATGAGGTATGAAATCCTCTGTTCCCCCCTCTCCCCAATCAAATCTTTGGCAAAATCGATTTTAATTACTGATGCTTTTGTGTCAGTGGATGAACAGGTGGGACATACAGAGGTGCTGTAGCTGCAGCAAGGTGGTGTGTGCTAGAAACAGAGCACAAGTGTGGTGACGGCTGACAGATCAGATAGCCCCGTTTTGCCCTTAGAGCCCCCTTCCTTGGATGAGATTGGATGAGGGTTTCCCCCTGCTTACCTGGCAGAAGGCCCAATTGTTCCCTAATGTAAGGTGGAAGGTAAAAATCTCAAAACCACTTTTCTGGCCCAAATTTCTCTTAACAGTCCAGATAGAGAGCTAGCTGGGTGATCATTGGGAATTTAGCAACTTTTTCTGAGAGTAGTCAGGCTCTTATCTTGGTCCCCTGGGAACATGTTTGGGGTGTGGAGTTGGGTGTTAGTGAGCTGAATGTAGAGTTGAAAATGTGCCTGGAGAAGGGAAATTGCTGTTAAAAACAAAAGTGTATGTTGAGTGACTGTCATTACCTCAAAGGGCCCATGGTAGACTCCTTCAATCATCAGCTTGGGCAAATAGTCCAAATATGTTGCTTTGTGCTATACTGAGAATATAATCGCTCTGGGTAAAGAGAAAAATATGGTGATACTAATGTCTAGCCTGAAGTGGAATAAGTAAAGCTCCAGTCCTTATTAAGAAGTAGATGATCCAATGTTAGTGAAGTGGCTTTTTTGTGCCAATAAGTTGTGTTTAGCAATCAGGATTAGAACACATTTATCCCTTCCCCCACAGCCTTCTCCTCAGTCCATGCAAAACAAATTGGAGTGAAACAACACCATCTGCTCATTTCACACTCAGTGAAGAAGCACGTCAACTCTTTCTCAAGGTTAGGAAGTCCAAACTCAAAAAGACACTCCTCTATTTCTGCAGTAAAAAATACCTCCTGAAAGCAGGAACGCCATAGGCTTAGAAGAGTCCTATTATTTCCCAGAACATGACATTGCAAGGGCTGAGTTGGTGAGGGCTGAAAAGCCGAGGTCTTCCTTCCTAGGGTGTCACATGTGGCTTTACGTGGTGGCAGAAAGTCCTGTTTCAGTAGCCAATTGCATTTCTATGATTTTGTGCCTCTGATTCAGAAGAGAAGAATGGCAGTAGAAAAAGACCGTCACAGTCACCATAGTTCCTGTATCCCAGTGCTGGAAGGAAAAGAATGAAGCAGAAGGATAAGTCTGGCTCAGTTTGGGAGTTCTATGTTGTTCTGATATTTTTCTTCTATGTAGCAAACACTTTTACTGTGGGGCGATCATTTAAAAATATATAAATACTTAAATTAAACTCCATTATTCTGTCCAGAGAGGATGCTTTGAATTAGGGAGGAAACTCAGCCATTTGATGTCCCTCTGTTTACGTTACTCAGCCGAACTCTGGGTTCAGAAGTAAAAATAAGGGCGGCTCTTACTAAATCATACAAATGCCCCCAGAGATTCGAGGAGGTCAGTCCTTCTTCGGCTTTGCTGATAAATCTTAATCTCTGTACGGTTATAACCAGCCACCCATTAAATAATGCTGTTCCCAAGAGGACCCTGGTACAATAGGTGGCTGGACTTATCGTAGAGACCAGACCCTTGCAATACAAATCTGAGAAGAACCAAGTCTCGTGCTAACTACAGCACACCTTGCTGCTATGTGTGTTGGCAACTTATGATTTTCCTGGAGAAACAGGAGATTAATAAGAAAGGACACATTTTGACATGCCCAGTGCCAAACCAGTGTTCATTATGTGAAATTGTACTTCTTTTTATTCATAAAGCTCAAATACCAGTTTTGAGATTTGGTGAACAAGATCACATTAACTTGAATTCATCCATCCATTCAACCATCTGTCGGTGTGTCCATCTGCCCAATAAACGTTGCCCCAGTGCCCACGGTGCCAGCCCTCAGAGTTACTGAGACAAATGAGGTGTGGTCCCTGCCCTACTGGGGGAGTCAGACCTGCAAATCATATTACAGCAGTAAGTGAAATCACAGCAGTGTGTGCGAGGTGGACAGGTAACCAAAAAGGAGGGAGGGGTTGGCTATCTGAGGGTAGGATTTTGGGAGTGTGGGGTTCTGCGCAGGGAAAAACTTCCTGAAGAGTTGCAATATGAAAAGGGATTGGAATTTACCAGGCAGATGCATTCTAATCAGAGGGCACAGCTTGAGCAAAGGCACGGAGGCATGAAAAAGCATGGGGTATCCAGGGAGCTAGAAGTCATGCGATAATGCTGCAGGGTTTTGTGTGGCAGTGATAGGAGATGAGCCTGAGAAATAGGTGCAGGCAAGAGTAAGACAAATCTCATAGGCCATGTTTAGACATTTCTCTGTAGACAGTGGGTCACTGGTGGGATTTCAGGAGGGCATCTGTTTAGCATCATCTCTATGATGGTGATGAGGAAAGTGGATAGGGGGAAAGTGATAATAGGACAGAAAACCCAAGAGGGGCAAGTTGTCACTGTGTTCACACCATGCTTTTTCAAGCTTTGATCCTATTTCAGCCTTTGTATTTCCAGACTGGGAAACACCAATGTTAGACAACTCAGTGTTTTCAATATCTTGGGTCTTGTAGAAATTAATAATATTTTTATAGCATATTAGGGTCAAGCATACTATTGACTCAGCTTGTGGCCAAGAGGCCTGGGGGCTCCAGCTGCCCAAGGCTCCACTCAGCCAGTGCAGGGCTAGAGGGAAACAGTAGCTCAGCTTCACCTGTAACCCAGTGGAGCTACCCCTTATGTCTCAGTGGCACTCAGAGTCCATCTGTACTGGAAACAAATGAAGGAGTAAAATAAGCTCAGCTAGGGTAGAGATAGAAGCAAAGCTTTAGTCTCCTGGCTCCAATTATGGTATCTCCCCCTTATAATCCAACAGTGCTGCTTCTCGAAGCTGTGCTTTAGGAGAATTACTCTCTCAGGGAATAGGCAAATTAGTAAATAGCCTATAATAGCTAATCAAGGAAGCTGAGGATACTCAGGGCTGACCTCCTAGAAGACAATCATGTTCTCTCATATGTCTTTTGGTATCAAAGTCAGAAGAAAAAAAAAGAGTTGTGTGCTTCATAGGTTACTTCCTATGTTAATCAGGTCCACGCTATTGTTCACAGTTCATGAAGTATCTCTAATCTGATGCACATAGACACAGAGATTTTGGATAATCTATGAAAATAAATTAGTGAATGAGTGATAAAGCTAGGAACAAAAAAACTCTAATTCTTCCGACTTACAGCTGAAAGGCTGTACTTAACACTATTACTCTTTCTTATAGAGTTTTGTGTTGGCAAAAAAGGATTGTGCAATAATGTTATTTTAAATTTGCTATTTGGTATATGAATAATTCATTTAAAATAAAATTTCAATATCTTTTGAGCTTATTTTAGGGTCCTTATTTTAGGGCATTGATTAAAATATCAGCCTGTTTAGCATCTCAGCATGGCGTCGGGCAATCTTCAGGAAGATGCCTTCCCTCTGCGTGCTGTTATGTGCTTTTCTGGTGCATTTGTTTGCGTTCTGTCACATTGCATTATACTGTAAGGTTTTCTTCTTGCCATTAACCTTATAATCCAATTATTAAAGGCATCTTCTGATTTTTTCCCCTTAATATTTGCTTCATTGTGATTAAAATAGCTAAATTGAAAGTTTTGAAGTTATCTGTCAAGTTGGCAGAAATTGTAAAAGTTACTTGTCCTCACCTCATTTCTGTCTTCAGAGCACCACATCTAGGACTAAGAAAGGAATGTATGCTGTTAGTAATATTATACTTCTTAGTTGTCCTGCTGAGACCGCCAGCACAGTAGCCAAACAACTGTAATAATTTCTGGAAGGCATTTGCGACATTGACACTCGGCCCATTATGAACTGCACCAACCCCCTCCAATCATTTCCTACGGGTCTGAAAGCTGCTGTCAGGCAATAAAAGCTCTCAATTGTTACTAACTTGGGTTAGACTTGTGTTCTAGTTACAAATTTCCATTCATTGGGTGTTTCTGTTTGTGTTTGAATCAGGGCAAAGGTACATTTGAATTCTTAAAATTCATTCCACCTTTCTTTTCATCAAAATAAATCAAAAGCAGTCTCAGAAATGCCTAGTTGTCAATATGTCTGGCCAAGTCAGAAGTAAATGTCATGTCTTCTGAAGGTTGCATTTTCTCAAGAAAGCACAATTCAAGCATATTTGTTACCTCAGTTAGCCTGATTTAGTGGCTCAGTCAGTGAGCTAGGGCCTCTGGCACTAGGCAGAGTAATTTGATTTCTAGGCTGCTAGCAAGAGACTAGAAACCATCCAAAATGGTAAATCCATGTCCTGGAAGCAGATGTACAGATCTTGACATTCTTGGCAGCATAGCTGTCAGGAAAATGTGGCATCTTTGATACGGTCTTCATCTGGAATCAGTGCCCCTCAGTGTCACATGCCTGGAGAGTCTGACTTTGACCATCCATTCCCTGAGAATGCTGGGAGTGACAGGACAGATGTCCCTTTTGGAAAGTCAGTTCCCTAAAGTGATCCTTTTTCTTCTTTAACTGCCTTTAGCGGCAAAGGGTACAGCTGACAGCCCTGAAGACGGCACTACGGGCCATGCTTTGGAAAGGGAGGGTGTTATTACCAAAGGCTGTCAATCTGGCCTCCTTTCCCCTCACTTCATCCAGAGGTCTTGAAACTAATCTGCTGCTGCTCATATATGTACTTGGGAAAAGTGGTCACATTGTGACTGGGACTACTTAGGACCTCAATCCAGTGGGTAAATGTGGTTTGCATTACCCAGGTGAGAGATAAGGAGAGTGGGACCAAGATAACCTGAACCAATGTATTGTATTCTTCCCTCTCTTCACTCCCTGCTGAACTGATCTGATCAGTGTAATGTAAAAAAAATAATGATTTATTTCCTCTAAGAATTAGAAAGCAACCTCACTGGCATTCCTGTCTCAAGAGGAAATCTAAGCTGGTTACAATAAAAGGGAGGATTTACTAGACCAAGACCGAGGCATTTCACAAAATCCAAAGTATAGTTGAATAACTAGAGGTACAGAGATGCAGCTACACCTCAGGAACACCAGGGGTGTTAATGACATTCAAATATTGTTTCCTTCATCACTGCTGAAATTCCATGTGTCAGCTTCATTCTCTTTTGCTGCATACTAGTTTCCTCCACATGTTGAAAAACGTGGTCTTGGATAGTTCGTGGTTTTAAAATTTTAGACCTTAAACTACTGGTCTCGCTCTCTCAGTACTCCAAGTCAAACTGTCCCTTATGGGCTCAGTATAGGGTCTGGTACCCAAAAATGAACCAATCAGCTATAGACAGTGGATTACAGTGCAGTGATTGGCCAAGCTGGGGTCAGGTATCCACGCCAAGTCTCATCAACCATGGCCATGAGACGGAGGTGACATCATTACAATATGGTAGTTCCATGGTAACCACATGCTTGGAGGAGTGAATGACAGGCATGTCCATAGGTGTTCCACTACACATAGCTGAAAAGAAAAGCAATAAAAGAAAGAAAATTTATAAAAATAAAAGGAAAGCAAAGATATATGGGGCACAAATAAACACAAAGAAAGACTCAAATTCAAGCCCAAAGCCATTCATCAAAAAGAGTAATTTTATTTCGATAAGAAGTATATTTCAAAATAAAAACAATATTAATAAATTCTAAAACATCAAGTAACATAATATTAAAAAATAGTAAAACCTGTGAGAAATAGAAGAGAAAATGAATTGTATACCTATAAAACCAAATAGATTCCATTAAAAAGCTATTTGAATTGATAAAAAATAGTTCAATGAAACACTAAGATGAGATAAATATACAAAAATCAATAGCTAGCCTGCACTATAGCAATAATGTGTTAAAAATGTGATGAAAAAGGAAATCCCATTCCAAATAGCATCTAAAATATAATAATGGTGGGAAGCAGACTGGTATGAATATTTGATTAAATTGCTATAAAAGTTATCAAGAAGAATAAGCCATAAATAATAACACACACACATATGTTAAAGGCAAGAATAATGAGGGGGAATTAGCCCTGCCAGCTATTAGAAGGTCTTACATTTGAATAATTTAAACAGTGTGATATTGATGCAAAAATAGACAAATGAACACAATAAACAACCTTAAAATAGATCCTGGTATGCTTCAAATATTAATACGTGATCAATAAAACTGCAGAAACCAATATATGAAGAAAAATTATTCAGCAAAGAGTGTGGGACAACAGGTGGTTATGTAATGAGAGAGCAGCACATCACCAAAGTTAAGAGTCAATCAGGAGGCCAGGCACGGTGGCTCACGCCTGTAATCCTAACACTCTGGGAGGCTGAGGCGGGAGGATCACTTGAGGTCAGGAGTTCGAGACCAGCCTGAGCAAGAGCGAGACCCCATCTCTACTAAAAAATAGAAAGAAATTATCTGGACAACTAAAAATATGTAGAAAAAATTAGCTGGGCATGGTGGCACATGCCTGTAGTCCCAGCTACTCGGGAGGCTGAGGCAGAAGGATTGCTTAAGCCCAGGAGTTTGAGGTTGCTGTGAGCTAGGCTGACGCCACGGCACTCTAGCCTGGGCAACAGAGTAAGACTCTGTCTCAACAAAAAAAAGAGTCAATCAGGAATCTGGTCAAGTTACCTGCAGCATATGATACAAGTTCATTTCTTTACTCTTTAAATGCTCATTCAAATCAATAAGAAATTCAAATAAGCAAAGTTAATAAAATAGTATACTCAATGATCTCCCCTCAAAGGTGGTAATACAATTGGTAATACAATTGGTACAACTCTTTGGAATGTAATTAGCAATATATCCAGAATATGAAAAATATTCACATTCCTTGACCCAGTAATTTTTTCTCTCTGCTAAACTATCTTGACAAAATAATTTGAAAGACTGAAAAGCATTATAAACCAATCTACTCATTGCTGCCTTATTTGTGTTAACTATACTATATTAAATAGCAGCCCTGTCATCCTCTAACCTCCTCTCCCTGTTTTGGTTTGTTTCTTAAAGATCCAGGGTCTCATTCTGTCACCCAGGCTGGAGTGCAGTGGTGCGAACACAGCTCACTACAGCCTTGAACTCCTGGCCTCAAGTGATCCTTCTGTCTTAGCCTCCCCAGTAGCTAGGACTACAGGTGCACACCACCATATCCAGATAATTTTATTTTTTGTTGAGGCGGGGTTTCACTATACTGCCCAGGCTGGTCTGGAACTCCTGGCCTCAAGTGATCCTCCCATCTCAGCCTCCCAAAGTGCTGGGATTACAGGCATGAGCCACTGCACCTAGCCATCCTGTTTGTTTTTCATGGCATTTATTATCACCTGACATTTGTTTATTACCATCTCTTCCCCCACCACTAAAATGTAAGCCCCCTGAGAATTTGCCTACTTTGGTCACTACTATATTTCCAGGCCCAGGACCCTGTCTAGCACTTAGTAGTAAGTTGATAAATAGTTGTGCAATAAAGGAACGATTTCAAACATCCAAAAATAAAGAAATTGTTTAGATAATCATGATTTATCTACTCAATATGATATTGTGAAGCTATTAGATATACTTTTAAGAATAATAACATAACATGGGGGAGTAGTTATAATGAAATAATAAGCTTAAGAAAGAAAAATATATGTTTACATATATATTATGATTACAAATATAGAAAAAGAAACTTTGTGGAGAGAAATAAAAGTGGAAGGAGATACCACCTAACATTAAGAATGGTGTGGGAAAAGAGAATACAAGTGATTTTCCTCTTTTAACTAGTTTTGGGCATGTCCCAAGTGTTCCATAACATACATTTCTTTAATATTGGAAAATTTGATAAATGTTATATCAAAGTGTAAGATTTTTTAAATCACCCATGATAAGAGGGTATGATTTCAAATTAAAATAATGACAAGAAGGAAGAAGAAAGTGGAAACAGCAAAAGTGCCACAAATAGAAAATCATAAGTTAATGTTTTGGTTCATTTTAGTTTAATTAGATAAGTTTGGGTTTAAGAATATGAAAATCTATAAAGTTGATTATCTTTTGAGTCATTGTACAAAAAAAAAGGTATATTTTGCTTACTTCTGTCATCCAATTACATTACCACCTTTAAGATCCTCCTATACAGAAATTCTGAAGCTAACAGGTGAATTCTCAAAAACACAGATTCCTGGACCTTATTCCCAGGAATTTCTAACTGAAGATGACTGGGTGAGGCCTAGGAATCCCTGTGTGTTTTAAAAGCAATCTTTGGCTGAGTCCACGTTTGGGAATCCCTGGGCTAAGTGGCAGGGAGGCCTTCCCTCCTGGGAGCAGCACCTCCTATATCTGCCCTGGGGTCACTACTCCTTCTGAAGTTCTTGGCTGTCCCTCCTAGGGTATGTCTGGGGAATTGCAAAGCCCTGGTGTGAAGAGCCAACAGATTGGCCCTCCTCTGCCCCTTGGGCCTCTGACACCAGAGGGTGCATTAGGCTGGGGTGGGCTCTTAGTCCAGAATCCTCAACACAACACATTGGCTTGTGTCACCACTGAGTCAGAACCCCTCAGCTTAGTGGTCATTGTCTTGTAGGCTCGTTTTATTAATATAATGTTCTGCACTTCCTCCCCACTCATGTGAGCTCTCAGTACTGAACCTCCTTCTCAGCCATTTCTTCTGTCCCCCCAGAAGTCCCACTGAGTGGTAAACAGACGCCTCCATTTCCCTAGTCTCTGCACTCTCTCCATCTCCTGCTTTATTTGAAATCTTACTCACTCCTGGGGCCACTTCTGCCAACCTCATTTGTTCAGATCTCAAGTGATCAGTAGGTGGTGTTAGTATTCACCTGGCCCCCCTTGCCATTTCCCCACCATTTATTTCACTTACACTCTTGGGCAACAAAACAAAACAAAACAAAAGCAACAACAAACAAATCCATGCAAAAAAAAAAAAAAAAAAGAATTCTATTTGATTTTGAGAATTGTGTTGTCTTCGTTCAGGTTTCTATAACAAAATACCATAAACTGGGTGGCTTACAAACAACAGAAATTTATGTCTCACAGTTCTGGAGGATGGGAAGTCCAAGATCAAGGCACCTGCAGATTTTGTGTCTTGTGAGGGCCTGCTTTCTCAAAGATAGTGACTTCTCCTTGTGTCCTCACATGCTGGAAGGGGCAAGGCAGCTCTCTGGGCCTCTTTGAGGCACCATGATCTAATCACCTCCCAAAAACCTGTTGATGCAAGGTTTCAACATATGAATTTTGGGGAACACAACATTCAGAGAATACAACATGGCACCCAGCTCAGTGTCTTTTTTTTTTTTTTTGTCATTTCATGGCTGACTTCTGAGTCACTCCTCGTATCTTACGTGTAAAGTGGCTCACACTCTTTCTCTCCACCACTTCATGTCTTGCCTTCCTGGGTGACTTCATGGGCCTGTGGATGACCCATATTTTAGCCACACTGCCCCTGCTCTCTGCCCTCTCTTTCCCCACCGCCTTCAACACATGGGGGGAGATTGCATGGCAACAACAGGGCAGAAAAAGGGCCAATACAGAATAGCATTCTCAGTAATTCCTTCTACCAGAGAAGCTGGAGAGATGTAGCCCTCTTTTTCGTTTCTCAATTCGTGGTAAAGTTGAGGGTGCCTTCTTGGGAGTTTCTCAGCTCAGGATGGCACAGGAGGACTAAGAGAAAGGAAACAAAACACGGGTATCCCTTATGTAGGGCATAAGCCAAAGGAATAAATGAGATCCTTGAGGTTTTTATGTTATCTAGTTCAGTTCCCTAGGGTTACAGAGCAGATTGTGAGAGGTAGGGGGAGGAGTCATACTTGGAATAAGGAGTCTGGTTGTCCTCTGGTAATCTCTTTTTTTGGCCACCTCAAACTCTTTGTGGAAAGCAGCTTGGCGTGTGTGTATGTGTGTGCGTGCATGTGCTTGGGTGCATCACATACAAGCTCACTGGCCGGTAACTGGATAGAGCTGAGCTCAGAGCAGCGAGAGGGAAACCTCTAACATTTCAAAAACATACAAGGAATGCATTAAAAAGTGACCCACCAGACACTGTTACTGAAAAGTTTCTTGGCTTCCTTGACTATTCTCCAGTCTCAAACACACAGTTTTCTATCTTTATGTTCCTACTTCTTACTCATACACAGTACATCTACCCTACGATCTTCTTGAGTGCTCCAATTCCTGGACACCCTCATTTTCTCCTAGTCATTCTGCCCATTCTGGATTCATTCCCTTCCCTATCTAACTTAAAACCACATGATTTGTCACTGTAAGAATTCACTTTTCAGCACCCTTGAGTCCCTCAGTCCTTGTCTTTTTACTTCTTCACCCACTCCTAGAAATCCCCAACTCTGGGTTAATCCAACCATCCTTCTCTCTTCTTACCACACATTGCCTTATGAGTACCAGATGGAGAAAAATCACAAATGTACTATTACTAATTTCAGCCGGGCCCATATAGAGTTCCCTCTCTCAATCCCCTCTGTGACTCTTCCAGACATTTACCATTCTCCTTAAACACCCTACCACCCTCCTTCTCCTCGCCTACTTCATGCAAGAGGATATCAATGCCCTCAAGAATGAACTTTGTATCCTTTCACCTGTGACCCCATCTGCACATACCCGTCTCTGCCTCCTTTCTTTCTGGCTCCTCCCATTCAGGCAAATTCCTTCACCTGATATCTACATTCCCTCCCACAATTAAAAAAATCTTTCTATCAACACTAAATATTTATTTTTCAGGCAAATACTTATGAAGCACCAAGTACCAGGCTGAGTGATTGGGATCGAGTGACAAATAGATCCCAGCTGCAACAGATGCCTGTCGAACTGCTTGACTGGCACCCCTTTTCCACGAGTCACACATTCCTCCTTTACTTACTGGTTAGTTGCAGTGGGAGCTGCCTTAGTACCACTCCCCACCCCTTGGCCTCCCTGAGTGGTTTGAAGTGGGCACCTAAACCCAGATTGACAATCAATTTGTTAACTGGGAAATTTGTAATTGGGATTGACAGTCAGAATCAGACCGCAACGGGGTAGCTTGGAAGTTGGTAGTAGCCTTTTACTCTCATGTGGACTAGGACACAGAGAACGCCATTCTGCAGCAAGAGTAAAGCTAAGGCAGATTCAAAGAGAGGTGCAGAGACAAGACACTCTCCAAAAGAGGACTTTCTGGGTTTTTTAAGGTGCGCCAGTCTCCAGTTCCATTCCAGGCACCCAGCTGCATCCTTGTCCTAAGATGCCAGGGTCCTTCCAATAAAAATTTTTTCTGTTTAAGATCATATTTTGCATTGGGTTGCTGTTACTTGCAACCAAAAAGCAAGATCCTATTATTCTCGCTGGAAAGCTAGACTGCCTTGTTTTGCAGTTGCTGTCTGTTGGGACCTAACCATGTGTCTTTTGAAGATAGAATTTTAGGGGCCTAGGTAGCAAATGGCAGGATGTTGTTATTTTCAGTATTTTTAGTATTCATTAAGGTACTATAAGAACTCAACATGCTCAAATACAGCTGAAACTGCCTAGAAACCACAAGGCCAGGGTGTAACTCTGTTCTGTGAAGTCCTTTTGCCTATTGCCAGTTGCCTGAGACTACTGAGGTCAGATAATCACGGGCCTTCTGGAATTACAGCTGCCAAATTATCTACTGCACTGTTTCTAAGGCTATCAATTATCTCCTTTCTCTCTTGACTCTTCAACACTTCTCTCTCTATTGGCTCCTTACATCAGCATTTAAATTCACTCCCCTCTTAACAAAGTCTATTCTAGACTTAGGAAGTTTTTTTCTTCTTATCACAGGTAAACTTCTTGAAGAAGTTGTTCATATTCAGTGACAAGCCATAACAATCAGATGGCCTTACTCTCTGCTGGAACTCACTTACTAAGGTTGGACTTGACCACCTACCTTATCGCTAAATCCAATGGATGGTTTTTGGGTCTTACCTTACTTGACCATTCAGGAGCACATCACACTATTGACCACTATTGACCACTCCTACATTCCTGAAAACACTTTCTTTCCCTGGCTTCCGTGATACCACATGCTCCTGGCATTCTTGTTTCATGTCTGCTTGTTTCTCTGTAAGTTTCTCTTTTTGTTCTGTACCTTCAAGGTGTTGGTGGTTCCCTGGTTTGGTCCTAGTCCTCAGTCTTCAGTCCTGGTTCTGTCCCAAATTCTCCTGGGGCAATCTCAACCACTCAGTTGGCATTATGGTATGTACCTGAATATAACACAGACGCCCCCCCTCCCCTTAATCATCCCTCAGAAAAGAGGGAGTTGCCTTATATTTTGACCTTTAGAGTCCTTCATGTTACTAGATGCTCTCAATTATTTTGAACAACAAAATGTTTTTTGGGAGAATATATACTAGCATGAAATGATCTCATTCAGTGCTACAAAAGCTACCTGACAGAATTGGTAAGAAAAGAAACAAATTTAACACAGATTTAGAAATTACTTCTAGAGAAATAATCTTCACACTCACAAGTGTTGGATGTCCTTGTAAACAAGCCTTTACAAGTCACTACAAAAAGCAATATGG
>CM052442.1:114764783-114826076 GCA_028533085.1 Varecia variegata | reverse complement strand
CTAAAAATATATATAGAAAAAATTAGCCGGGCATGGTGGCACATGCCTGTAATCCCAGCTACTCGGGAGGCTGAGGCAGAAGGATCGCTTGAGCCCAGGAGTTTGAGGTTGCTGTGAGCTAGGCTGACGCCACGGCACTCACTCTAGCCCGGGCAACAAAGCGAGACTCTGTCTCAAAAAAAAAAAAAAAAAAAAAAAAATTATCTCAGCCGGGTTGAGGAAAATTTCTTCCCTTCTCCATTATGGCTAATGGATCTTTCCTGCCCCTAGCCCTTCCTTTTACCCCTCATTCTATAGATATGGAAGCTGTCTGGGACATACATCTTACCTCAGACATCTCTGGAGTCATCTCCCTTTGAGTTAGTATGGGTTCAGATGCCTGAGGTGAGAGGAAAGGAAATGTGACTAAGAGGGGAGGCAGGGGGAGTGGCAGGGCATGGTTCCTTCTCTGCTGGTCCCTACCCCTCTGGCTGTGGCATTTATCTTTTCTTTTTTTTTAATGGTTTGAAAGTTTTATTCCTGAAAGAATGGCTCTTATAAAGTGGGTGTGAAAAGTGTTTGAAAGGTAGAAGAGCATCAGTGGGCATTTGTCTATTTTTTTGTTCACCTTCTGTCTGAGCCCTCTTCTTTTTTTTTTTAATTTCAGAATATTATGGGAGTACAAATGTTTTGGCTACCTTGTACCCATTAGGTGTGATTTCACTCATCTCCTCTTCTCCCCCCATCTGCATGATTTCTGTTTAGTTTTACTTCCATCTGTGCACATGAGTGCTGATTGGTTAGTTTCAATTTAATAGTGAGTACATGTAGTGACGACATCTTTATTAACAGCATTGCTAAACCTGATTGCTAAAATATGTAAGTGGGGTTTTTATTTTTGGATAAATTTAATTGTTGATCCGACTTAAAAAAAAATTAAAAACATCATAAAATTTCAAATACTATGGTAAAATAAAATGTGAAATTATACATTTCAACCCTCTCCCCAGAGTAATCACCTTTAATAGCTGTGGACTTTCTGTTTTATATATACAATTATATACTTAAAATACATGGCACACATATATAACAAAAAAAAAGTTGGATTACACTGTGCATACTGATTTTCAACTTTTTTTTAGGACATCTTTCTATGTGAGTATGTTTATCACAGTTGTTTTGATAGCCTTATGATATTTTACTTTATGGATGTGTCACAATTAACCAATTTCCTTTTGCTCCCAAATTTCTGATTGCAAACACATGATCCAGTGAACTCATTTTACAAATGTCTTTGTGCACATGTGTAAGTATGCCATAGAATAAGTTTGTAGATATGAAATTGTAAGGCAAGAGGACATGTATATTAAAATTTTTGGTAGTAATTCCTAAATTGTTCACCAAAAAGCTGATTTACACTCCTATCAACAGCAAATGAGAGTGTGTCTGTTTCCCCGCACCCTTGCCAACATACTAGCTATTTTAAGACTTCATAGTCTTTGCTAATTTGATAGAAGAAAAAAGTGTAAAGTTTTATATTTTAAAATTATTAATGGATTGAGTATCTTTTTGGATTTTTATTGATGATTTATGTTGTTTCTGAGAATTGCCGATTTGTCTTTTGTTCATATTTCTATATCTTTTCTTGAATCAGTGGTTCATTTATAAATGTAAATTAAATAATACATAATTAAGAGTGAGAACAATTTAAAACTTTATAACTTGTTAAAACTCTCATGGCTTCTTGTGGTTTAAGCAACCTGAGTAATTCGAGTCTGCTTATCTGATTTCTGCTAACCATTGCTCATGTTCACCTGATGTGGATTCATAAGTTTTAAAACTGTTCTGTTTTGAAGGAAAGCGAAAGTTAAATATTTTACTTGTTGATTTGAGTAACAAATAGGAATGGAAACATGCTGTTACCTCTGTTAAGACAGAATGAACAGTTTTGGTTTGGTGTGATTATGTTCTTTTAATCAAATACTTGAATGCTAGTTTGGCTCTAGGTATGGTGGTGATTTAAAGTGGAAAATGGATTAAGAATGAAGCAGGAGAAACAAGTTTAAGGACAGAATATGATTTCCATTTTGTATACTTTGAACCCGAGATGCCAGCAGAATATCTCTGTAAACGTATTACAGAATTAGGGCTCAGATGAGATGCCTAGGCTAGAAATGTAGGGTCACAAGTTATCTGATAAAGGTGATAGTACAAGGCATGAGAATAGTTTATCCCACTTAGGAAGGAAAAAGAAAACCTAGGGCAAAGACGTAGGCATACATCCATAGTTGGGTTTCCAAAGCAAGGATGTGTTCCTCTGTCTGCAGAAGAATATACCACAATTAAACCTGGATAAGTACCTAGAATAAGAATTATGTAAAATGATAAAGTTCATTTCGCCTGTGGGTGTTTATCAAGAAACATGCTAAGTAATGTTGGTTCTTTCCCTTATCTTTGCAGGCGTGTTATGGCCCTGGATTAGGGTGCTAGGCAGAGAGAGTGAAGGCTCACAAAGACAATTCTGTATAATTCTTTGCTGAAAATGACATATATAATAATTTACTGCCCACCCTACTGGGCTGAGGTAAACAATGAATGAGTTAATATGTGTCCATGCTTAGAACAGACCTTGGCTTATCTATTCATTAAATGTAAACTGTTATTGTTGTTGCTTTTATATACTAGATGGAGAGGCTAGCTAAAAATTCATGAAAATTAGATAATGCTAATGTGATTTGGTTTATGTTTTTATCTGATGGCTGTGTGTAATTAGGTTGTTAAATGAGTGAGCTTATGTTGAGGAGGATAAGGATTTGTTTAGTTTGGGATACTTGGCTAAGTTTCTTAGGACTGAAGCTGGTTTTGAAGCCATGAGTAGGTTTTTTTAGGTGGCAGGTTTTTTTTTGTTTTTGTTTGTGGTCAGGAGGGTAAAGTGAAGAGTAATGTGAGGCAGAGTAAAGGCAAAAGCAACGGAAATGTTCTTGATCAGTAAACCATTTCTGGAAAGGTTCATTTTTATTCTGAATTTTATCATTGGTTAAGTAGTAGAGAGGTGATCATTAGATGATGAAATCATAGCCAGATAATCTTTCAAGATTGATCTATGTATGTTGGTAGGAAAGAGGTTGGAGATAGTGCTTGTTCCAATTTTCAATGCTTGAAAATTAATCTTATCATTACATATTTGCTTGTTAAGACTTCATTAATTTCCTGTTAGATGTGGATATCTTTTATGAAAGACTGATCTCTCTGGAGTTTATTCAGAGCCACAGAAATAAGTTTCAGGGTTGTGTGTATTGGGAAGTTCTGAGGAGTTAATGTTTGTCATTTTCTGAAGAAATCCTTATTTTAAAAAAATTTTGTGGAAGCTTTGTGGAAGGGTGGATTGACTTCTTTTTTCTTTGGACTACTTGTAGTTAAGTAGAGATTTTTTCGGTTTTAGAGTTGGCCTTATATGTCAGTCATTGAAATTCGTAGGTAAGAAATGTCGTAGATAACATTGTAGTACTTGGCAGTTCCACTTTGTTCACACATAAGTTTTTAGGTTTGCCTCTACATATGCATAATAGCTTTACCTTGATATAAAATTTCTGTGTCACAATCTTGTTCTTTCACACCTCATTAGATAGTCCTCCCCCCTGCATTTAATGTTGTGCATAATGTTAATGTCTACGAGGTATGAGGTACCCACATTTAAAAAAAAAAACTATGTATGTAGATTTTTGTATGTGCCTGTGTGATTTGAGATTTAGAAATATCACCAGGATATGACTAGGTGGAAGTTCATTCATTCATTTTTTAAAGACCTGGTACAGTGGAGTTGCATTTCAGTTAGACATCATCAGCTTTAAATTCATCAAGTAATGTGAAAATTACATATTGTCATAACTCCCATTTAACATACCTTTGAAAAACCCAAAGTTCAAGGCTCATATTTTATATCTCAATAAGTTGGGCATAGATAGGTTTTCCTCTAGTGTTGGAACAGATCATTTGTTTTGTTGACTACCAGATGAAATGGAAAACTTATTATACAAAAACATTTTTTTAAAACTCTGGAATTGCAGTATGGTGAGATGATCATGCTAAGAGAGGCACTCTGGAGCTGCGCTAAACTGGGAGAACAAGTTCAAATCTCATGTTGCATGCTTATACTGAATGGTGGGTAGAATGACTTGTTTTATTTAAATTAGTTTATTGTCTTTCCTGCTCTCAAATTTTAACTTAAAATGTGTGTATGATTTGACTTCTCTATACTTAGTGTAGGGTAGGAAAATTTTCTTCTTTTATTTCTTTGTTACCTCTACTCTATTATTTCTTTCTGGAATTCCAAAGGTAAGTATATTTGCTTTCTTGTCTCTGCCCTCCATTATACTTTATTTCACCTTTTTTGTTGTGTCAGTTTTTGCTTTTTGCATTGTGAGACTATATTACCGGATACATACAAATTTAGAATTGTTATCTTTCTGGTGAATGGACTCTTATCATTATCTTCAGTAATTCTATTCACCTTAAAGTCTAATTTTTCTGATATTAAACATAGCTGTATCACCTGTCATTTGGTTAGTGTTTAAATGTTTCTATCCTTTTATTTTTAGACTTTTTGTAGTCTTATATTTATGTTGTGTGTGTAGCGTGTAGCTTTTGTTTTTGATTTTTAGAAATAGGGTCTTGCTCTGTTGCTCAGGTTGGAATGTAGTGGTGTGATCATAGTTCACTGCAGCCTCAAACTCCTAGGCTCAAGTGATTCTCCCACCTCAGCCTCCCATGTAGCTGGGACTACAGTTGCATGGTTAGCTAATTTAAAAATTTTTTTTTAGAGATGGGGTCTTGCTATATTGCCTAGGCTGGTCTTGAACTTCTGGGCTCCAGTGATCCTCCCACCTTGACCTCTTAGTCCTGTGCTGGGATTACAGAAGTGAGCCACTGTGCCTGGCCTGTGACCTATTTTTGTGTGTGTGAGTGTGTATGTGTGTGTGTGTGTGTGTGCTTTTTTTAAGTTTGACAATTTTTGTCTTTTTACTAGAATGTGTCTGTTTAATGTAATAACTGATATATTTGACTTTAAATCTTCCATTTTATTCTATTTGCTCTCTACTCTTTGCTCCCCTTTGTCTCTTTTCTTGCCTTTTTTTGGATTATTTTAAGTTATTCAGTTTTTCCCTCTCTTTTAAGCTTATCTGTTATAATTTTTTTCACTATTCATTTAGTGGTTCCCATATGCATCTTTGACACATTGCTTGAATCACTCTTGGACAGTCCGAGGCCTCTGTAACACCTGAATTCCATTTGTCCGTCCCTTCCAATTTTTATGTTATGTGGTGGTTGTTTTTCATTCTGTTTAAGTTCTGCTGGGCATTATTATTATGTCATTCATTTAGATTTACCCACATATTTACTTTCTTAGTTGCTCTTCATTTTTTTTCTATATCTCTGAGCTTCCATTTGGGATCATTTTCTTATGCCTGGAGAATATCCTTTAGTATTTGGTTAGGTCTGCTGGAAATGAATTTTCTCAGTTTTTGTCTATCTGAAAAAATCTGTATTTCATTTTCACTTTTGGATTTTTCTAGAGTTGGTGCTGGGTGTAGAATTCTAGGTAGTTTTTTCTTTCAGCCCTTTAAATATATTATCCCATTGTCCACTAACTCTGTCTTTTCTGGTGAAAAGTCAGCTGTCGGTCTTACTTTTCTCTTATGAGTAATGTGCTTAGCTTCCCCCCTTGGCCACTTTTAAGATTTGCTCCTCAGTTGTGGTTGCCAGAAATTTGACTATTCTGTGCCTAGTTACGGTTTTCTTTGTATTTACCGTGCTTGTTGAGCTTCTTGTGTCTCTGGAGTGACCACTTTAATCAATTTTGGAAAGTTTTTGGCTGTTATCCGTTCAAATATTTCTTCTGCCCCAGTGGAATTTGGTTTGTTTAGGCTTCTTTTCCTTCTTATTCTCTGATAGGTTCAGAAAAACTATGGTTTTGTATTATAGCTTATCTGCCCTGTTTTTGTTGTTAGGATAACAGCAACGCTCTCTCGTGACTTTACATTCTGACCAGAGGCAGCACTGCATTAATTGGTTTATTAATTTAATTTATTGACTTTTTCAGTTTTAGAATTTCCATTCTGTTTTCTTTTATACTTTCTAGGTCTCTGCTGAAGTTCTCCATCTTATATTTTTATTCCTTTAACTCACTCCATCATATGTGTTCCCATGGGGTTTGCTTTTAGGTCTGTTATTTCTCCTGATTTTGGGGCTTGTCTTATCTTTTCATGTGCCTATTTGTGATTGAGTACCAGATACTGCTTATGAACAATTATAGAGATTATCTGGATTATACTATCTTCTCTCAGAAAGGATTACCTTTGCTTCTGATAGGTGGTCATGCTAGAGGTACTAACACTCTCAGATCACTTTATTCAGGAGTTGAGATGATTTAAAATTGGGCATCAAACCCTATGAGTCGAAATATTTTAGGCATACCTTTATTTCTTGAGTGTAGCCCTTTGAGGTCCTGATCCTTAGCTTAAGGGGTTTATCCTCCTTCTTGGCAGGCCCTTGCTCCAATTTTTGTCCCCTCAGGCAGGACTGAGTCTGCCAAAAGCTATGCTCATCCCAGCCTCTTCACCAGTGGCCTTTAGAATCTGCTGATACCTCTAGGCAAAAAGGAGCCCCAGATATCAGATGTGTCTTTTTGTATTTTCTTTTTCTCTGGATCTTGGTTCCTCAATTCTTCATTGCCTTGATTGCCTTCACACAGATAGTTTATATTTTGTCTAGTTTCTTTAGTTGTTCTAAGTGAAGGAGTTGTTCTGAGCCGTCTACTCTGTCATTCCTGGAAGCTGAATTCTCTCATTGCCCCTTTCCTCCTTTGTCTTATTTGTGTTCTATGAGAAATTTTCAAGCTTTGGTTTCTTTGTCATAGCAATTTTCTCTTTGTTGCCCCCATCGTATTTCTTTGAAAAATTAGTTCAGTTGTTTTGTGGCCGAAAGAGATTTTTCCTGATTTCAGATTGTTCTCTTTTCATATACATAGTATTCTCTTAAGTTTCTTTGAGATTTCTATAGTTGGAATTTCTGCAGTTGGGAATTCTAATGATATTATAAAATTTGTTCTTTCTTTGTCTCTCTCTCCCTCCCCCAGCGCCACCCACCCCTAAATTTTCCAGGGGAAATTTTTGTTCCAGTTGATAGAACAGTCACTTCTGGGTCTTTTCAAGTATTTATTTGGGGTGATCATGATGATGAAATGGTGTTTATATGTGCTCAGTATTGCTCTTTGAGATGGACTGTTTTGAAGTTTATGTGGGTTCCTGTTCTAATATTTCAGATGTAGATGAAAGAAGAGAAAATTTTAGATTTACAACAATTTTACATTCCTAGATCATTGGTTTGGTGGTTCGCAGGGAGTTAGGGGTAAGATATAGTCAGACAACTATGAGACACCGAGGTTTACTGCTAAAGCATTTGTTTTCCATGCTGAAATTTAAAAATTCAAAATTCAATGCTGGTAATTGGTTGTAGAGCTAGCAGTGGCAGCAGCCTCTTTCGTTTTTGTCCTCATCTCTAAACTTTACTTAGCACGTTATCCTCAACATGAGTGCTGCAGACAGATGCTTTGCCAGCCTTTTTTCTCAGAGGCATCATGGGTCCACATATGCTTGTTGTAATTCTGTGATTTCCAGTGGAGATACAGATTTTTTCCTTAGATGTTTTTATTTATTAAGAAATTTTTTAAAAATTGGTTATTTCAGTGGATATTGGGGTGAGGTGCTGGTGGGCATTAGGTAAATGCATCTTTTTTTGGCAGTTTTGCCATCTTCAACTGATAATTTAGGCTGTGTGTTTTCTCCTGGTTGATTTACTTTGGTGTCTGATCCAATTTAAAAAGTTTTTAAAAATTTTTATGTACATGTAGATTAAAATTATGCAATCACTGAAAGATTATACTAAGCTAATTAACTCTTGCCTGATAGAAACCCTTTGATAGAATGGGGCATTTTTTATTCAATACTTTTGTGAATTTGACATGCACAGACATCTTTGCGAATGCTGATTATGTTTTCAGGGCTGCACCAGGTTACGGGATTATAGATGTGGGCAAATCCCCTAATCTTATATACCTATTCTTAAGGCAGAGATATCTTTCTTTGAAACAGAGAGACTTTTCTTTGGGAGAACCAAAGCACCAATATTCATTTAAATTTTTTGGTTTTTAACCCATTAGTTAGATTATTCAATATAAATAAATATAAAATGCTGATAATAATTTTCATATATGTAGCAAGCGTTCCAGTTAAAATTTTATTTATAATTTTGGTTGACTTACTAATCTTTTTTACAGCAAATTTCACTTTATTCTCTGACTAGATGATCATATCAATTAGTAAGGGCTTATGTTATGTATACAACTGAATTTACTCATGTTACACATATTTGGAAAGTAGGATGGTATGGCTTTTATGGTCCTTTAATTTTTATAATAAGGGATTCAGAGTTTAGTAAGGTAGGTAGGACATGAGACAGAAAAGTAGGGGTGTTAAATACTCATTGTGCAACTTTTTACTGAAAGGAAGAAGAATTAGGAATCTGCTTCTGTTTTAAATCTAGAATTTGCTAGTTGGGAAATAATGCTTTGGAAGTGGTTTGACAGATTGGGTATAGTAGGAGGAATTAGGAAAAGGAGGCAGCTGGGGCCAAAGAGTAGATTGGAAAATAAAATGGCTAGCTTTAATATGCCGTTATGGGAAGAACAAGGTTATTTCTACTGTAGGCATAAAATACTCTGTACAGAGAGTTGGCTGTTGTTTCATTTTAGATCCCTTACTAGTACAATTTATGGAAAACTACTCAGACCAATGCTCTGTCATAATGTAAGTTAATTCCCATCATATGTTGTTCATGCTAGCTTAAATATTTTATTTGTGTAGTAGTATAAGCTTGGTATGACAAAATACACTTGTGCCAGATTTTCGGTTTTTAATACAGTCACTTTCATACTTGCTTAGGTGTTAGAACATCTGGAAGTAGTGGAATGCTTTGAGAGATATTGTGAACTATATATATATATATATATGTATATATATGTATCTTTGATTACATTAAACAAATGAAGTACAGTTTTACTAACCGTAAAGGACTTACATGAATGTGATTCAACTCAGTTCAAGAAATATTTAATAAGCATTTGTTGTGTATCTTAAAACAAGATAATTTCATGATGAAAGTGAATTATGAAAGAGCTAGAAGAAAATAAAAAGGTTTTTAAAAATATATCAGTGGTGTATACGGTTGTATACACCTGGATGCCTAGTGTATGTATGCCTTAAGCCTCTGATAGTACTGAACTCTATATATGCTATATTTTTTTCCTGTACATATATACATACCTATGATAACATTTAATTTATAAATTAGGCACAGTAAGAGATTAACAACAAAAAATAAAATCGAACAATTATAACAATATACTATAATAAAAGTTATGTGAATGTGGGCATGCTCACATGGGTGTTCCCTCCCTCTCTCCCTCAGGCTATCTTAATATTTTTGGACCGTGGTTGACCAAGGGTAACTGAAACTGTGGAAAGCAAAACCACGGAAAGTGAAACTGTGGATGTGGCGGGGAGCTACTGTAGTAGTATCTTTTAAGATTAGCTCTTCAATAGGGGCTGGTTGCTTCAGTCAATGGCCGCATGCCTAAGTGATTCTTTATGTGTGGCTACTACTTTCAGGGCATTGTTATACATTCACTGAAAGAAAAACTGTAATATTGGGGCCTGGGCATCTGTATTTTGAGATGCATCTGAGGGGTTTCTTATTCACAAAGTTTGAGAAACATTTTCTAAATATTAACAGAAAACAGAATATTGCTTCAGAATTTAAAAGAAATAGTGTTTTAGAATGAACTTCCTTTCCGAGGGAAAATATAATTTACATATGATGGGGTAGTTGCTAGCTATTCACTTGTGTTTAAGAAATATCTTTATAACTATGAACATCTGGAATATTGAAAAGAATTGCCATTTCTCTGAAGGTCTTTTAGTTTTTCCATGGAAATGATCATATTATATCTGATGGCTTTTAATGGTTTTCAATTATGAAATGTCATTAGAATTTGTACTGTATTCCATTAATGTAATATCTGGAAGATTCAAAATTATAATATTTTTTAAAAAGTTTTAGTTTTGGGCCAGGCACAGTGGCTCGTGCCTATAGTCCTAGCCACTCAGAAGGCTGAGCCAGGAGGATCACTTGAGCCCGAGTTGGAGGTTGCAGTGAGTTGTGATTATGCCACTGTACTACAGTCTGGGCGACAGAGTGAGACCCTATCTATAAAAAAAAAAAAAAAAAAAATTTTGCTTTAACTGCTTCAACTTTTGGAAGCAGGTACGTAAATGAAAAGTTAAACTGAAAGTCTTATGTATATAAACTTTCTTTGAGTCTTCAAAACACATTGAATTTCAGACATTCAGGAAACCTTTATTGAGTATGTGCTACATACTAACCTCTGTGTTGAGGCCATGAGCATGATTAAAACTTAAACCTTGCCCTGGTAAAATTCACACTCTTGTGGAAATGAGATAGGGAAGGAATATATGTAAACAAGTGATTTGTGCTTTGTCTAACTTTAAAGAATTTGACACTCCAGTAAAAGGTAATTAAATAACCTGACCATAATAATACATGCAAGAGAAAAGGAATATGCTTGGAGGTGGGGTGGTGATGGTGATGTTTCATAGGCTGCTGCAATAGTCTAGGCAGTCTACAATGATAACTTGGATTAGGATGATGGAGCTGGAGAGAAGTATGTGGAGTGAAAAGATATTTAAGTCATAAAATAGAATTTTTCACCTAAGTGATGAATTGGATATGGTGGTAAGTAAAAGAGAGGGACATGTCAAAGATGATTCCTAAGGTTCTTTAGGATTTGCATAGCAGAATGGATGGTGGTGTCTTTTACTGGAAAAGAACTAAGTTTTGGGGGACAAGAAGAGCATGAGTTTAATTTTGGACATAATGAGTTTGATACGCCTTTGAGTTATTTAGGGAGCAGTTGATTACAATCTGGAGTGTGTTGGAAGATGTGGGCTATAGATTGGTGAGCCATCCACCTAGAGTATGGTTGAGTTGAGAAGGATGGCCTATTATAAGACAGGAAGTGAGTGGGGAAGTTGGAGGAAATCCAGGAGATGATTGTATCATAAGACTCAAGAAGGATGTATCAGATTCTGCTGGCAGGGTAAGTATGGCGAGAAGTGGAGAATGTCTTACGCATTAGCTACCCAAGAGTCACTAGTGATCTTACAGCTTTAGGTGGAATTTGGAAGCAGGTTGAGGGACAGATGGGAAGGGAGGAAATGAAGATTGAAAAGTTCCAGAAATTTAGCCATGAATGGGGATGACTGGATGCAGTGGTTGTGGTCTCATGAATGGGGTGTGTGTACATGTGTACCTGCACCTGCAGTGGGGCCTGTGTATGTGTGTGTTTAATGGGTGAGACTTTTGAGCATATTTAAAATGGAAGGCTCTAGTTGAGAGGGGTAGTTGGAATTTGCAGGTGAAATGGAATAATCAGTAGTGTAGGTTTCTTGGGAAGCTTGGGAGAACATGGGGTTCTGAGCACAAGTAGAAAGATATGCATTTGATCTGAGGAGAAATGACTCCACACCTTTAACAGGAGGGAAGGAGTATAAGAACAGGTGAATATTTTTAATAAAGAAGTGAGGCTTTGTGTTGTGCATGATAAGCAAGAGATAATTTTCAGGAAAGTTGGGTAATAGGAAGAACTAATACAAGAATATATCATACTAGGAGATATAATAAGATTGTTAATTTTATGAGGATAGCATTATTTCTGTGCCTTTTCCCCTCCTCTGCCAGGGGTCAGTGAGGACATCAGAGATCATAGGTTCCCAGTAAATATTCACCCTAACTACAATCTTAAATGAAAAATGCATAAACTAACTACTTTTGATTGACTTGAATGAATTTTATAGACTAATGATAAAATAAGTGAAAAGAGGTCTCTTCCTATAACAGTGTTTGATTCACCATTTTAACATATCTCTCCCTGCAGTCTATTAAGCTTTTTCTTTAATTAAGTACCTGATTTACACAGCACATTTTACTCATGTTAGGATTCAATCCATGTCTAAACAAATAAAGGTAACAGCTCAGGCATAATTCAGATACACTCTTACTGTAAATGGAATCAGAATTTTACCTCAGGGCAATTCACTTTCAGGCTTCCATCTCTAAAAACCTATTGTGTCCAAAAGTGGGGATTTTAATAACGGATTCCTGGTTACTCAGAGGCTAATTATCTAGTTTATTTATCTCAAGATTAGGCAGTCCCCTTGTTTTTCACGCTCTTCTAATCTATCCCTCTGTTTGGCCATTTTGTTACTCTAAACTCATGAGTAAGATAAGGAGAAGAAAAGCAGAGAATGTAGGTAAATTAATGGCTAAAATGAAATGTTCTTTTGCTTGTTAGTTTCTTTTTCTTGAGCTTTATTTCGGTGGCTCATTGGGAGCTGTCAGAAGCGACTCCCACATAATATTCAGTGTAATAAAATGGGTTTTCAATGTGTGAGGATGCCCTTATGTTATTTAGATTATGGAGACAATTAACAGTTCTGGGCAGATAGAATTATTTTCTGGTGTTTGAAGTGGCATGGGCATATGGCCCTTTATGGGAGGGGCGCAGCCCTTCTCTCTGTGCCCACCTCCACACCCCTTCCCAGCATGGCTCTCTCCTTTGGGAGTCCTTCCCACAGCCCCAGGCATCAAGGCCTCCTTCCTCTCCTTGTCACTGCTAACACTGCTTGCTTTGCAAAGCATATGAAATACTGGCACTTGATGACAGGGGTGGACTACAACCAGGGTCAGGCAGGGTACAAAGGCCAGATGGAGAAATTCAAATTAAGATCACTAGACCATGATCCTTTAGGTAGTGGCCGTACTTTTATCTCTGTATCCTCAGGGCCTAACACAGTGTTTGATGTATAAGATGTCTCCAGAAATACTTTGTTTTTGAATGAAAGACTATTTAAAAATTATAGAGTCATAAGAGGAATCATTTAATTTATCTTTCTCCATTTATAGATGAGAAAAATGACTTAGATTCATAGCAGCTATTTAAGTTCCTGTGACGTGGCTAATTATGTTTTAGACCATACAAAGAGGTAAGTGAATATAATGTACAATCCCAGCCTTCTAGGAATCCCAAGTTAAATAGAAAGTCAAGCAGCCATGTGGTGGTTTGTTGTTTGTTTTGTTTTGCTTTTGATGCCTGTATTTGCTAGATACTGTGTTATGGCAATTTCAGAGTTGCATAAGACATACCTTTTGACCTTAAGGAACTTATCTAAAGTAACATCAGACAACATATAAGAATCCACATGTCTTAAAGCAGTATATGATTAAATGCTAAATCAATGTTAAACCTTTATGAAAAAAATGCATTTTCAGTTGCTATTCTAAAAGTGGGAACAGATTGGAATTGGGGGAACTCTGTGTCTGGAAGTATATGTCGATGATTATTGCCCACTTGATAGAGACAATGGAAGGGTGTTTCTCAGAATAAGGTCTCTGTGTTGAGATTGAGCCTGTTGATGGTTTCTTTTGTATCATATGATGCCATGTCACCAACTAAGGAATTTCGCCCAATCAAGTTGAATAATGCTGGCCTATTGTAAAATTACTTTATCTGTATATATGTGCACGCATGTCAGAATTCATGAATCCTAGAATTTTTTTTTTAACTTGGAGGGAAACTCCAAGATATCTGCTTCAAACCCTTTCTCTCTGGTCCAGAGAGGTTGCACTTTACTTGAGCTATGACTGCCACTATGCCATATTCTCTTGTAAATTGTAGCTTATTTATTTGTCTGATGAATTTCCATTTTTGCTAAGTTCTAGCACAGAGTTCACCAGTTATAAAATGAATGTCTCGTATGTATACTAATTTGAGGAATAATTGAATGTAGATGGTGGGGATAGAAGTCTGGGGAGGGAAATGGTGGAATGGTGCTTCCAGTGGATTTAGCAGAAGTGCAAAGGACCAAGAATTTGGGCACAATTCTGGTCTCCCTTTTGGCTGCTTTTGGTTTGTGATGGTATAACATTGCCTGCAAACAGCCATGATGAATATTTTCCTTTTTATTAATAGCAATATGAGGATATGAATAGATTCTGTGCTATATCTAGATAGAAGAATCTGTGAAGATAATGACATTTTGTATATAATTTTGACTTGCTCTCAAAGTTTATGTAATCTAGTTGAAAGATACTGCCTTCAAAAGGTTTAAAGTCTGGGTTGGGTAAGGTGGCTCACTCCTATAATCCTCTAATACACTTTGGGAGGCCGAGGTGGGAGGATCACTTGAGGCCAGAAGTTCAAGACCAGCCTGGGCAACAGAGCAAGACCCCATCTCTACAAAAAAAAAAAAATTTAAAAATTAGCTGGGTATGGTGCTGCACTCCTGTCATCCCAGCTACTTGGGAGGCTGAGGCAGGAGGATCACTTGAACCCAAGAGTTTGAGGTTACAGTGAGCTATGGTTGCACCACTGCACTCCAGCCTGGGAAACAGAGCAAGAACCTGTCTCCAAAAAAAAGTTTACAATCTGATGGGGATTAAAGGACCTAATGAAGTTAATAACAATACTGTTTATCTGTCCTTTGTACTAAATGAATGCTCCTGTAGCCAGAATAGTGCCAGGCACATAGTTGATTTTCAGTAAGTATTGGTTGGATGGATCAATAGAAGGTACTGGCAGTAAGCATGGGAGGGCCTCTGAGGCCCATGGCAGTTGGAAGAGGCCTGGATCTTATATGGTGCAAAGAATAAATAACTTCATTTTGTCTGGTTTTGTATTTCCAATTCCCCCAACATCAACACGTCCGTCCTCCACTACCTCCTCAAACCCCAAAGCAGTCCCTTCCTTTTGTTAACTGATTTTTTTCTTTAGAAGCAAGCCTAATCCTTTCTCATGTTTGTTTTGCCACTGCTGTGCCCGCCTTTTTCTCTCCCCCTTTCCTCTCTTCCCACAGCATTGCTGTTCATCTCCTAGGATTTAGAGGGTTCATGTTTTGATTTATAAGGCAACTATGTTTCCTTAGGTCCTTGTTGCCTCTTCAGGGAATATTGTAAGATGTGAGGCACTTTGGAGAAAGAACTGAGTTATCAGAAAAAGTTCAGAAACATCTTCTGTTATTATTAAGAAGAACACTGTAGGATAGATGGAATCTTACAATAACATAGCAATTTTTGAGCCACATTTTCAGGCTGTGATAACTACATTTTTAATTGGCTACATTTTTTAAAATATAAACCAAACTAGTTATGTTCTCCACCCTCCTTAATTTTGGCAGTATAAAGGCCTATTTCACAGAGAAGAACACATAAACAAATAAGTACAAGGAAGCTTGTGTAAATGAAGTTCTGCTGTATAGCTTAGTGACTTTCTCTGATTTAAGATGTAGCTCTTGGCAATTTTAAATAGTTTGTGTTCTCTGAGGGAGAATTCTAGTTTATTTAACTGTGTTTAGTAAAAACTAATTATGATTCTCCTGTGGGAAATAGATTCTCAAGACTCATTTATTCATTCAACAAGCATTTATTGAGTAGCTACCTTGTGGGAGGCACTGTTCTAGGAAATGGGAGATGGGAAAAGTAAGAGTTATCAATCTAAGCCAGGTGCAATTACATGAGCCTGTGGTCCCAGCTACTCTGGAAGCTGAGTTGGAAGGATTGCTTGAGCCCAGAAATTCAAGTCTAACTTGGGCAACATGACGAGGCTTCATCTCTTAAAAAAAAAAAGGGTAAAAATAATCATAATGTTGTGTAGAAAGTGATGTATGCTATAAAAGGGGTGCAGAGTGTGTTTTGGGTGTTCTAAAAATGGAGAAGTTACTTCCAGACAGATAAATCAGGTTAAGCTTCATGGGGATGATAGAATTTGATCTGGTTCCTGAATACTGGGTACATGTCCCTACACAGACAGCATAGACTGCTTGCTGTGCAGGATGTTGGTCCTGGCTAAGGAGAGGATGTGGACCTGTGGAGATGGGAATGGGGAGAGGAAGTATAATGAGCAAACATTTAGAAGTAGGAAAGCATTGGTGATTTGGTGATATGGGCAACAGAAAGCAATTTGCTTTGAGGTTTAGGATGGTGAGATGAAGTGGCACAAGATAGGGATGGAAAAGAACAGTGCTTGATCTGACAATGGGTATACTATAAATTGGAGGAGTGGTTTGAGTCTAGGTTATTTACCAAATTGGTGTTTTGTGGATCATTGTTTTTCTAGTATAGGAGTTTTATTGTGGGAGGAATAAGTGTTCTCTGCTCAAATGAGTTAGAGAATCCCAGCAGGAGAGGGAGAGAGATTGATATTGATACTTTAGAATGACTCCTGTGGTACACTCTATCCACTTGTGTTGCTGTATTAAATTCAGTGGATGTTTGAATGTTCTGCAGATTTTATCAGTTCAAATTTGATGCAGTTTTTCATGTTGTTGTCTTCAAGGATGATTAAGGAGCAGCAGTGTAGGTGATGGGGCTAGTTTCACTGCCCAACCGCAGTCCACAGAGGGCTCTGTTTAACTTAAGTAATGGCAGTGCTTTCTACCTTCCTGCTAAATAAGAAATCTAATACACAGTAAAGGGTTCTTAAAATATTTTAGTAACACTGATACAGAGTGTGGCATGGGCAGCAGTTGGTTATGCCGGTAGAGTAGATGTTCTGTGTTTCTACTACATTAAGATACAGTTGGCTTTATCTTTATGCCTACTCACTATAGTGCTCGGTCTTTCCAAGGTTTTGGGAATCTTAGGCAAGTTGGTTAACATCTCTGTGTCTTAGTTTTCTCATATGTAAAGCTCTGTATGCCAGAGACTTTTTAAAAGTGTGTTACATGTAATAAGTCATTTAATCTGTGGTTAGATACCCAGTTAAGTGACAAGCAGGAATTTGAACCCAGGCCAGGCTCTTAACCATCTCACTCTATTACAAAATTCTAAACAGTATGGTTTTTTGTCCTGGAATTCCTTCCTTCTCTAAAGTGTATTAACTCCCATCCTCTTTGATCCCCTTTGTTTAGTCAAACCTACTTCCTCTGTTTCAAAGAAAGGAAAGTTCTTTTTCTATTGTTCAGAGCTGTTTATGACAAGGAGAATGCCCAAGTAGATTTTGGTTTGGAATCTTGCTATTACTGGTTATTTACTGCCCCCAATCCTTTGCTCCAAAGAGAGCTTTTACTGTGAAAAGTTTGGTATGTATTGTAGGCTATTATGCTATACAATAGATCCAAAATTGTGTCCCTAGGAATATAAATTTTGTATTAAGAAAATCTTGGTCAACCTGAGCAAGAGTGAGACCCGGTAAGTAAGATTACCAAATCTTACTTTTGGATTTTTTTTAATATATATTTTTTACTGAGGTATAATTAAAATGTAGGTATGGTTGAAATGTAGATACGTTATTTAGTCAATTTTGGCAAATACACTAATTGGGGTATTTTTGCATTTTATCAATTAGTATAGAAACATATTTTTATTTTAAATGTTTGGTTTGTTTGTATTTGTAAATTCATATATGTACTTTCAATTCATATATTTTTACCCAGATTCATAGTCAAACAATAACTTATTAGTGGAGGTAATCTTTTATGTGAGCTTCTGCTATACTTCAATAGTTTCCCTTCAAAAATGGACTGTTAGTATTGGAGCTACATGGAGTGAATAAATTTCCTGGGAGGAAACGATAATAAAATATTCAGGAAGTTATTAGGAAATGAGGACTTGTGTTCTTGTTCCGTCAGATAAGCTGCTCAGACCTTTGTATATATCAAAAGTTTGTATTAGAGGAAGGAATGAAAGATTTGATAACTTTCTTCTGATAGTGCTAGGGACCTTGGACTATCAAGTATGATGTAAAATGAAAAAAAAATTTCCCAAAGCAAAGTTATTTAAGAATTGTTTTTTTTTTTTTCTTTCTCTCTCTCTCTCTCTTTTTTTTTTTTTTGAGTGATTCTGTTAGGGAACAAAAGTGAGAGCTTTCTGAAGTTAGGTTATGTAAATAAGAACCCAATGGGGAAAACTGTTCCTGGGGGGAGACCCGTAGTAATTGACGGCAGAGTGCTTCAGGAATATAAAATAAGTGGATGAGTGTACATTTCCCCTGTTGGTTCCACTAACAATTTTTCTTCTCTATGCTTTGCTCTCTTGTCACCATTAGACATGTCCTTAATTTTAGCTACTTTGTTCTAAAGTAACTGTGAACGCTGTAACTCTCTAGGCAGTCAGTGTTTTTCTCTTTTTCAATGGAATTGGTATACTAGTTGTTTTGTTTTATTTAACAGAGTTAATAGACTTGGTTTTTCTTTGGCATGTGTTCATGGCAGAGGCAATTTACCCTTAAGTTGGTGAATTCTGAATCCCCTTACTTGCTGGGCCTCTTCTAGGGCCTGGGAGAGGCTCTAGCAGTGTGTTCAGTAGTTATAGATTTCTGTAAAATTTGCAAAGTTGAGATTTCTTTTCCTATTCTTTTTCTTCAGAAGAGACCCCAAGTGATATATACTTCAAACCCTACAAAACTCAGATCAGCCTTAGTTCTTGGTGTAGTTTGGGTATTGATATCTAATTGTGGCTAAGGTAGGTTGGTGAGTGGATTAAAGGATGCCAGGAAGGAAGCATTAGTGAGGAAGCTGAGCCATTGACAGACATATGTAGTGGCCAGGAGTCTCTTCCTGCGAACATGGGCCAGAAAGTGACAGAAGAAGCAGGGCAGGGCTGGAGGAAGACTGGTGGAGGAAAAGTGCTGCAGCAAAGGTGGTGAGCAGATGAAGGTGTTCCCCTTAGATTTAAACGATGCATTTGCAAATAGCGTTTCCAGTAGCATAAAAATAACTGAAGAGTTATTCCAAGATAATATATTTCATCTTGAAATTTACTAATACATTTTTAGAATTTTAGAATCATTTTTTAAAAAAATTTGAAAAGTCAATTTTTAAATTAACTGATTGACTTAAGATTAAAATCTTTGTCTTATTGATTAGACTATTTTGTTGCACACAGAATAAAAACACCAATGTAAATTGTTCTTTTGGGTTGCTTTAACTTGGATTTTGATAGCTTCTTGGTTTGGTAGATGTTTCTTCTCTCCGTTTTTTCTTTTCTCATCATCGTCTTGCCTGTATCTTTTTCCACCTTTTCTTTTCATCTCTCGTTCTCTTTACTTTTGAATTCAAAGCTCTCTCATACTTCTGAGGATTTCAAATGACTGAACTATGGGTCATCACATTTTAAAATTGTATTTTAATATTATGTTCTTAAAGATAATTAGGTGCTCTGCATGGCCTAGAAACAGATTTATAGTTAAACAGAAGTGTAATGTTCTGAGAGCCGATTGTATCTAGCCTGTGGTTTGCTGGCTCAGGTTCAGATATGCTTAAAATTATTTTACTTTTCCTAAAATTCCTTCTAATTGGACTAACTTTTCAGGGCTGATAAGAACATTTCTAGAAAGTTGTGTGGATCTGCCACCTGGTGGTGAAATATTACAGCAAGTGCTAAATATTTGATCAGAGTTTAATAATGGCTTCTTGTTTTTGTAGGCATCATATTTAGATTTGGAGTCTACTTAGGCTCTTTAGATATGTGACATTTTCGTCCTGTAAGTTTTTTTGGTTGAGAATGTGATAGAGGAAATTTTCACTAATGTATTTCTGTCTACTGCAGTATATAGGACTCAGGATTCCTGGCTTTATGAAATTTGTATATTACTGAGTTGAAATAAACTATAAGCACTTTGAGAACATACTCAAACTCAAAGATAAGAGCTTTTGAGAAGAGAATATCATTGTTAGTTATTCTAAAACTTTTAATATGGATAGTCAATGACTCACAGAAAAAACAATAAAAGTTCACAGGGCAAAGGTGTTTTTTTTTTTTTTTAATTTTTGGAGACAGAAATAAAGCATTTTGTTTATTCACTTTAAAAAATAGCAACAGGGAGCCAGGCGCAGTTGCACATGCCTGTAGTCCCAGCTGGGATGCTGAGGTGGGAGGATCCAGGATCGCTTGAGGCCAGGAGTTCCAGGCTGCAGTGGCTATAAACGTGCCCATGAATAGCCATTGCACTGCAGCCTGGGCAACGTAGGGAGACCTTGTCTCTTAAAAATAATTGCAATGGGCATGTTAAAACTATTTTTTAACAAATAGAATGACTAACAGTGTTATTAATCCTCAAATGAATTCTTATTTAAAAAAATTTTTGTAGATACAGAGTCTTGCTGTGTTGTCCAGGATGGTCTTGAATTCCTGGCCTCAAGTGATCCCTCCTGCCTTGGCCTCGCAAAGTGTTGGGATTGCAATGTGAGCCACCATGCCTGGCCCTCAAATGTATTATTAATACAAATAAGTATTTATTATATATGGGTACTGTGTTAGGTATACAGGATAAAATAGTGAATAATACAGAAATGTTTCTTGTTCTCGTGGAGTTTATAATCCAGCTAGAGAGGTACATAAGCAAGTACTTATAGAAATAATTGATTACAGGCTCACGCCTGTAATCCTAGCACTCTGGGAGGCCGAGGCGGGTGAATCGTTTGAGCTCAGGAGTTCGAGACCAGCCTGAGCAAGAGAGAGACCCTGTCTCTACTAAAAATACAAAGAAATTATCTGGACAACTAAAAATATAGAGAGAAAAAATTAGCTGGTCATGGTGGTGCATGCCTGTAGTCCCAGCTACTCGGGAGGCTGAGGCAGAAGGATTGCTTGAGCCCAGGAGTTTGAGATTGCTGTGAGCTAGGCTGATGCCACAGCACTCTAGCCTGGGCAACAGAGTGAGACTCTGTCTCAAAAAAAAAAAAAAAAAAAAAGAAATAATTGGTTACAATGTTAAGTTCTATAAAGGACAGGTATATAACAGGAAGAGCTAAGTCAGGCTAGTGTATCAGGGAAAGCTTCCCTAAGGAAGTGACATTTTAGCTGAAATCTGACAGCTACAGACCCTGCCAAATATGGGTCTGTATCCCTCTGAAGTGGGTTGGAGGTTGACAAGTATGAGGAATGGAAAGAAGATCAGGGTTGCTGGTGTAGTGAGAGGGAATTGTGTGTGAATGAAAACAGGAAAGATAGGGTAGGAGTAAATATTATTCAGGGCCTTATTGGGTGTGTCAAGGACTTTGATCTTTACCATAAGAGTAATGGGAAACTGTTGAATTGTGTAGTCAAGGAGTATCAGAATCAGATTAATGATGAATGAATTGGAGCAGGGCAAGACTGGAAGGAGGACAGTTCGTTAGAAAGTCATTGTGGTAGTTTTGGCTTAGACTAGAGAGTGTAAGTGGACATGATGAGAGGCTTCCATGTTTGGAATGTATTTGAGGTAGAGCAGATAAGACTTGGTGACTGATTGGATGTAATGGAAGGGGAGAGGTAGAAGGAGATAACAAGGATGAGTCCAAGTTTTTGGCATTCATTCACTCAATAAAGATATAAAAGTATACATTATATAGTTTGGTCTTAAAGGCAGAAAGTTGAATAGCCACAGTGTTCAGTTCATAGTATTAAATACAGTATCATTGCACAATGCGGGGTGCCTCTTTGTGTTTTTTTCCTCCACCTTCATCTGCCATCCTCACTCCGATTTCCTTTCCCTCCTTAGCCTCCTACTCTAACATGGTTTATATATATTTTTGAGTATTCATCAAAATATATAAAATATGAAATGTTTTGTGTTTTTAACTTGTGGTACCATGCTGTACATCTATCTTGTTTCTTATTCTGCCCATTAGCTGTATGGCCATAGGCAAGTTACATACTTTTTGTTTCCACATCTGTAAACTGAAGATAATAGTAGTACTTAGGTTATAGGGTTGTTGGGAGGATTAAAAGAGTTAATTTTTGTAATGTGTTTTATGATTTTTGCCTTCTTTCCTTTGACTTGGTACTTAAGGATGTGTCCATCTTGTTATACGTACATCTAGTTCGTTGACGTTCTTTGGTGCGTGGTGTTTCATTGTGTGCATCCACTGCATTTCCCAGGTTGCAGGCACCTAAGTTTGTTTTAGCTCAGTCTGCCACAAATACAACCACAATGAAAGTTCTTTGCCACAATTCTTTACTGACCTTTGTATAAATCTCTCTGAGATATAAACTCAGCAGTGGGATTGTTAGATCATAGGGCATGCATATAATTTAACTTCACTAAATAGTGTCTGATCATTTTCTAGAATGTCTGTATTACTTTACACTCCTACCAGCAGTACATATGAGTTATCATCTCCTCGTGTCCTTGCCAATGTTTGATAGGACTTATCTTTCTAAATTTTCCTATTTCGACTCTGGTGTAAAGAGTTATTTAAGTGTTGGTTAAATTTGCGTGTTTCTGATTACTGACGAGTCTTGCAGTGATTGCAGCCATTCTGTCTGCTTCTGTAACCTTCCCCCCTGTGTCCTGTATTCATTTTTGTATCAGGTTTCTAATCTGTCGTATTGATTTGCAGTTCTTTGTACATTTCTAATCTCATTCTTGTTGGTTTTAGACATGGCAAATCATTTTTCTCCATCATCTCTTTTTATTTTGCCTCGGTGTCCTTTGAATAGAAATCTTTAATTTTATTGTGGTTAGACCCATTGATTTGTTTTTCATTTATTTTTAATTCACAAATAAAAATTGAATATATTATGTACAATGTAATGTTTTATAATTATATGCATTATGGAATAGCCAAATTGAGCTAATTAACATGTGCATTACATATATTACATATACTTATCTTTGTGTTTCTGTGTTGAAGACACTTAAAATCTATTTTCTTAGCAATTTGAAGAATACATCGTAATTACAGTTATCATGTTGTACAATAGATCTCTTGAACTTATTCCTTCTATCTAACTGAAATTTTATATCCTTTGACCAACATCACACAACTTTCTCACCCCCTAGCCCCTGGTAACCACCATTCTATTCACTGCTTCTATGAATTTGACTTTTTAAAAACTTCACATTTAAGTGACATCATGTGGTATTTGTCTTTGTGTGCCTGGATGGTTTTACTTAACATAATGTCCTCCGGGTTCATCCTTGTCGCAAATGACAAGATTTCCTCCATTTTTAAGGGTGACTAGTATTCCATTGTGTATAACATACCACATTTTCTTTATCCATTCATCTATTGATGGACACTTAGGTGGATTCAATGATTTGGCTAGTATTTGTTTATTTATTTTTAGAGACAAGGTCTTGCTCTGTTGCCCAGGCAGGAGTGCAGTGGTATGATCATAGCTCACCACAGCCTTTAACTCCTGGGCTCAGGTGATCCTCCTGCCTCAGCCTGCTAAGTAGCTGGGGCTACAGGTGTGCACCGCCACACTTGGCTAATTTTTGTAGAGATGGGGTCTCTCTCTGTTGCCCAGGCTGGTCTTGAACTCCTGGCCTCAAGTGATCCTCCTGCCTTAGCCTGCCAAAATGCTGGGGTTACAGGTTTGAGCCACCATGCCCGAGCTGTCTTGGCTATTATAAATAATGCTGCAATGCACATGGGAGTACAGATATCTCTGACATACTGTTCTAGGCTCTGGGGATGAGCATTGAATAAGACCAACATAGTCTTTGCCCTTATGGAGCATACAGTTTAGTAGGGAAGAGAGAACATTTAAACAAACATATAAATGAAATGATACCAGCGAAACATGGTAGGTGTTTATGGAAGGATGGGAAAGGGATACTTAATCAAGTTGGACTCATAAAATGTCCAAGCATTACTCATATACTTTATTAAACTTAGTTAAGTGCTATTATAAGACTTTAATATCCTGGTGTGTTATATGTTTACCGTTCACTCTTTCATGTACAATGCACATGAACTTACAGAGAATAAATGTGCCAAAGTCTTGCTTGGAATTTAATCAAGCAGGGTGCCTTTTTGCAGTTGTTCTTGCTTACACATTTGATGTAAGTTCTTATATACAATTAAATTTAAACAAAAGCCCAGTATTATAATGACAGCCTACTTTATTAATAACAAAATTTTTAAATGATCAGTTCTAAGTCCAGTTATATATAGAAGCTTTACTCTGAATCTGCACAAAAGTGAGTTAATCTGCATAAACCAGTGCATTTGTCATTTCCAGTACAGTAAGATTTTTAAATGTGATACTTTTGAATATGTACATGTAATTTTTTTGCAGTTTAGAACTATACTAAAAATCTAATTGAATATTTAAAGAATTCCTGAGGCTGTGCTATTTATGTTTAGTACAGTAGTCACTTTCTACTTGTAGCTATTGAGCCCTTGAAATGTATCTACTTGATTTGAGATTTTCTATGAATATGAAATATACACTGGATTTTGAAGACAATATACAAAAAAAATTTCATTCTTTTTATTGATCACATTTAGTGGTATTTTGAATATATTGAGTTAAATTGATTATTAAATTTAATTTCACCTGGTTTTTATTTTTTATGTGACTATTAGAATATTTAAAAGTACATGTGTGGCTTTTATTATATTTCTTTTGGACAGCACTGACGTGAAATATCTCTTCAGGATCTCAGAATTCTTTAGAATGTGATGCTTTGGCACAGCCTCTCAGTTTACATTCCATCTCATGAACTCTCAGGGCAGGAAATGCAGTTGGGTTTCACATGAAATTGGAACCAGAAATTGATACCATGAGTATACCTCTGCATCTTTATTTTAAAAAATTCTTAAGTCAGTTTATATGTAATTCTGACGTGTAATTCTGTTGATTGTAATCAGAATACCTTTACTAAGTTACATAAGTGTAAGTCTTACTTCCCAAACAGGATTGTAAACTTGAGGACAAAGATCATGTTGTATTTCTTGCATATAGCTTGCTTACTAGATTGTAAATGTGATAAGTACTTGTTGAGCTGAGAGAGTGCCAAAGCATCACACACTGTAACAGTGATTGTTAGAGCTACTCAGAGGAGAGAGAAAACACTTATGGATGTGGTGGTCTGCAGTAGTGTCAGTGAAAAGGTAGTATTTGAGCTGTGACCCATAACAGTAATAAAATTACCTAGCATTGTAACACCAGATACTTTTCAGAAGGCTTGAGTGGGACCATCATACTTTTGCCATCATAGTGTGAATATCGGTGAAACTTTGTAAAAGTGTGTTTCAGATAAAAGCAATGCAAAGAAGACTGACTAGACCCTGACCTAAAAAAACAAAGACAAAACTAAAAATCAGCTCATGAAGCTCACCGGACTAGTGCTTTACCAGCATTTATGAAGAGGATTTTATTTTAGAAAAAAACAGTTTCATGTTTACATGACGTTTTAGTCAGAGTTCTCCAGAGAGACAGAACCGATAGGAAATATCGATGAGAAGAGATTTATTACGGATATTGGCTCACTCGATTATAGAGAGAAGTCCCATGATAGGCCATCTGTAAACTGGAGAACCAGGGAAGCCGATAGTATGGCTCAGGACAAGTTCTAAGTCCCCAAACCAAGGAAGCCTGTAGTGTGGCACAGTCCAAATCTGAAGACCTCAGCATCAAGGAAGCTGATGGTGTAACTCTCAGTCTGAGGCTGAAGGCCTCAGAGCCTGGTGGCGGTCACCCCCTAGTGCAAGTCCTGGAGTTAAAATTTAAAATATGCATTATTTTTTACATAGTAATTCTGCTTCTAGAAATCTATCCTACAGATACACCTCACATGTGCAGAAAATTATAAGCACAGAGATGTTTACTGAAGCATTGTTTATAATAGCAAAAAATTAGAAATGACTTAAATACTAACCATTAGGTATAGCCCTCCTATGTAGGATGACCATGTGTCCCAATTTTCTTGGGGTGGGCCCAGTTTACACCTGTGCTACCAGCATAATTATTAAGTGCACTGCATTTTACTCTCAGAAATGTCCTGATTTGGATGATAATTTATGTTTGCTATGTACCCACACTGATAGCATGGAATACTATGTAGCTGTTAAAAAGAATGAGGTAGAACTACATTGACATGGAAGTATAGTCAAGATAAATTGTTATGTGAGAGAAACAAATTGCAGTACAAGGTATATTTTTCCATTCATTTTTAAAAGTAAAATCCCTAACCTCTCTCTGTATACGAATAAAAGAGAATGAGAGACAAGATTTGTTGAAAACGTCTGGAAGGATTTGTACTAATTTGTCTCTGGTTAGAGATGGCAACCTAGTGAATGGGCATATATTGAATTTTTAAGATAAAAACAACAGTAACAAAAAAAGGGGGAACTTTTGATTACCAGCAGATTCTATAATTTTTAACCAGAAAGCATTAATAAATAACTTATTAATAAATTATTTTAGTATAAAATTATAACTATTATACTCTGTCCTTTAAAAATAATAACTATTACAAAGAATGTACTAATGGAAAATTTAAAAATTGCTACTGTCATTCCACATCACAAAATCAACCTTTTTCATATTATGTCCTATTCCTTGTCTATGTGCTTCTTACATAGTTACAACCAGGGCACAGATATGTCATATGTTTAATCACACTCTGTAGCACATTTTTTTGCTACAAACTAGTAGTTAGCACTTTTTAAAATGTTTTCTATGTGATAGGTACTGTGTTAAATGGCTTACATATATTATATGATTTAATCTTCCCAACTGTGTACGAGGCAGTGACTGTTATTATCCCCATTTATGGATGAGTAAACTGAGAAGAGGTAATTTGCCTAAGACTACTCAACTAGCAAGTGGCAAAACTGGGATTTGAACTCAGGCAGCCTGACTCTTGAACCCATGTTCTTATCCACTACTCTTTTTTTTCTTTTTTTTTTTTTTTTTTCCTTGAGACAGCGTCTCGCTCTGTTGCCCGGGCTAGAGTGAGTGCCGTGGCGTCAGCCTAGCTCACAGCAACCTCAAACTCTTGGGCTTTAAGTGATCCTACTGCTTCAGCCTCCCGGGTAGCTGGGACTACAGGCACGCGCCACCATGCCCGGCTAATTTTTTTTTTTCTATATATATATATTTTAGTTGGCCAGATAATTTCTTTCTATTTTTAGTAGAGACGGGGTCTCGCTCTTGCTCAGGCTGGTCTGGAACTCCTGACCATGAACGATCCACCCGCCTCCGCCTCCCAGAGTGCCAGGATTACAGGCGTGAGCCACCGTGCCCGGCCCTTATCCACTACTCTTATTGGCCTCCCTTCAGGTTTTTAGTGATGGTAATATCAGTGTACAATAATTTACTTAGCCATTTTCCTAGTTAAATATCTAGTTTATAGGCTTTAAAATCTGAACCTTATAAGTTATTGCATTAAACTGGTGCCTACTATGTGCGGGAACCTATTTTAGGTACTGTGGGCATTGGTACATATATAATGCAGTTATGGTCTAATATTATTTGACCTTGCCTTATATAGTACGTTCCTGAAAAGTTATATATATGAGATGAAAATTTGTTTATTCAATCATGTTTTTCCCAATTGAGTTTCATTATTTTAAAGATATATTCCTCCAGAAAAACAAATATTTTTCATTTAAATAATCAGAAAGTATTTAATAAAAATCAGCACTGTTTGACACCTTCCAGGATTCTGCTTTTGTGCATAATGAGCTGTATTCTTTCTTATGACACCTGCAAGAAAAATTATTTAAATGAACGCATGATTTGTGATCACTAAATAAAAGTGCATAAAGTTGAGCTCTCTGTTTAAATCGAGTAATTATGTGGATAATCCCCCTATCTTTTGTTTACTTTCAGAATATGTATTCATGCTTATATTGAAATAGGGTAAAAATACAACTTTAGGGTTTGTATAGAGTGGTCACATTTGTAATTCAGGAGGGTTTAGATAGCTTTCTAACTACTACTTCTGTTCTTTGGATCAATGTTAGTTGCTACTCTTTTATCTTTGGGATATAAAAATATCAATTTAATAGAGTAACCTAAGTACTAGACAAGTGTCAGCTGCGGAGGAGATACTTAAGAGCTTTATTTTAAAGCTCACCTGCTGGATTTCTAGATACTTGTTAAAATAATAGTAAAATACATGATTATCTGACAAATAATTTAGAACCCACTTTGTTTAATTATGACATTAGTGTTTAATGGCACTTTTGCTTATCTTTCTATTAAAATTTTGTATTAAATACAGCATTTAGTTGATGATGGTTTCATTGAAAATATTCATTATTTCATTGATATTGAATGTAGTTGGTGTTTGGTTACTCAGTGTAACTTCTGTACCTGGTCTTTTTCAGTGTTCTTACTATCTTTTGTTTATATTTTAAATCAGTCATGAAGATTTTCACACATAAATGAAAAGTGAAAATAATTATTATATCATAAAGTACCAAGTTAATTTGTATATTTCCAATTGTTGTATAAATGTCACAATTATTATTTTTTAATAAACATTATTAGATAAGTTTTAGATTTACAGAAAAATTGCAAAGATAGTAAGTACAGAGAGTTCTCATATACTCCATACCCAGTTTTCCCTATTATTAACATCTTATATTAAAATGGTACATTTGTTACTATTAGTAAACCCATATTATTAACCCATATTAAGTCCGTACTTTATTCAGATTTCCTTAGTTTTTCCCTAATGTCCTTTTTTCTGTCAGAATCCCATCTGGCATACCAGATCACATTTAGTTGTCATGTCTCTTTAGGCCCTCTTGGCTGTGACAGTTTCTCAGACTTTTCTTATTTTTGATGACCTTGATAGTTCTAAGGAGTACCGGTCCGATATTTTATAGAATGTCCCTCTGTTAGGATTTGTCTGATGTTTTTCTCATGATTAGACTGGGCTTATAGTGTTGGGAGGAAGAACATAGAGGTAAAGTTCCAACCATTATCACATAATTTCAACAGTACATATTTGACTTATCACTGTTGATGTTGACCTTGATCACCTGGCTGAGGTTGTGTTTGTCAAGTTTCTCCACTGTAAAGTTGCTCACCTTTCTCCATATTGTACTCTTTTGGGAAGGAGGTCAGTCACTATGCTCAGCTATACTTAAGGAGTGAGGTGTTATCCTCTTCCTCCAAGAGTGTGGGGTATCTGTAAATTATTTGGAATTCTTCTGCATGAGAGATTTGTCTCTTTTCCCCTATTTTTTTTTTTTTTGTTTGTTTGTTTTTTTGGAAACACAGTCTTGCTCTGTTGCTCTGCGTTCCAATCCCAGACCTGGAACTAGCCATTTTTTGAAGGTTCTTTCGAGTAGAAAATGATATGTAGAGACCAAAACCTATGTTCGCTACTGCTGGGTTGGTCATGATTACTAGGCCTTCTCAGTGAAGTGAACTAGGAAATACATATTTTTTAAATAAGTAAAACATGACTTCATATTGATTGGCATTTAACATTGAGGGCTACAGGGTTTTACTTCATCTCATCGATTTTACACCTGTATTGCTTTTCTTTCACACTGAGAATTCTGTTCTCCATGATATTGATGAAGTTTTTCATTTGCTTTGTCCCACAATACACACACACAAGCACACCAGTCTTGGAATGACAGTACTAATACTAACTGTAGCAAACAGTTATTGAAACAGCTTAAAATTTTTTGTAGTTCTTTTGGTCCTTAGGATATATCCTATGGTTTGGTTACTGTGTTCTTAAATTCTCTTGGATTAGTTCTTCTCTGTGTGGGTATAATGACAACTGAAGAATTAGGTTTGTTTCATTTCTGCTTTCAATTTTTTAGAGATTTTTAAAATTTAATTTTGTTTTTCAATTATGTAAAATATTTATGTGGTCTCAAGTCAAATATATGAGCAACTTCTATTCAGAGACATCTAACTTCAATCTCTGTCTCCTTCACCACATTTTCTCTCTCTATGTGTATTAAAAGTTATCTGTGTATATATTAATATCCTACCTTTCTTTGCTAAATATACTCACATGTTTTCAACCTTGCTTTTTTCACTTAATTTATTCTAGAGATCACTCCATGGTAGAATATAAAGTTATTCTACTATTCTGTTTACAACTGCATAGTACCTCATTGTGTCAAGGTACCATAGTTTATTCAACATGTCCCTTATTGATGGACATCAGGGCTGTTTCTAGGTTGTTACTATAAGTAGTGCTGCAATTAATGGCCTTGCTTGTACCTATCTTTGTATTTTGGCCAGTGTATCTTTGGGATAGATGCATAGATATGGGATTGCTAGGTCATAAGGTAAATGCATATATAACTGTGCTAGATGTTGCAAATTTTCCTCTATAGTGAGTGTACCATTTTGGATTCCCATCAACCTATTTCCCTGTACTTTGCCTAGAGAGTATGTTGAACATTTTGATTTTTGCCAGTTGCTAGGTGAGAAATTTCGTCTCAATGTAGTTTTAATTTGCATTTCTTTTACTGTGAGGTTGTTTATCTTTTAAAATGATTAAGGGCCATTTGCTTTCATTTTAGTAACTAATTCTACATCTATGTGACAATAATATGCAGCAGTGTGGAAAGTCTTATTTTACTCTCAGAGATACATTTACAATTGCTTTGCGTTAACAGTACATATATGACTTCATTATGGGTATTTTGGGTGGTCGTGGTCCATCTTTCTGCTATGTTAACATCTTTTTTGGATTTTGAGGTTTCCCTCTCTTTTTTCCTTTCCTCCAAGATTATTTTATACTGAAAGTGTGTTATCAAGAGATGAAGAGCTCAGTGAATGAATAAAATTTGTCTGTGACTTAGTATGACAGCTTACTAATGCAGGATTGAGTAAACAAGCTTTTGAACTTTGTTTATTTCCATCAGTAAATACACAGTTGAATAGGAGAATTCTAGAACCTGGTATAAAGACATTATGAGACTATGACAGGATTCTTCTGAAACATTTGTTTCTTTTGCATTGAGAGTTTGTGCATGCACAGCATTTCTTGCAGAAAATAGGTTTGATATTATAAGATTCATTATTAAGGATCTTGTGTTCTTCTCTTTTGCATGTATTTAAGTTGTTAGATTGTCCTGAGATTTCATAAGTATTACTTCTTTTAGTAAAGCTGCTGACAGCAAAAGCTTTCAATAAATTATTCATATGCTGTTTGTTTTTATGTATTCATGAATTAATGCATCTTTACTCAGTTTTTTTTTAACTAAACTTGGTAACAATTTGTAGACATATGGTGTGTACTTGAATATGATTTGTAATGCTTGTTTTCCATATGAGGAAAGTACTCTATTAGCAATATTTAGAGCAACATGAGCTTCTAGAACATAACTATTACTGAGGAATAATGGAAAATAGCTTTCAAAAATGTGAAATAATTATTCTCATAAAACTTCTGCTCTTTTAAGATAAAAACACTGAATTTTATCATTCTCTACTTCTTGTTCACTATCATCTGTATATTTACTGTTCACTTTCATTCACTGAAACTTTAGATCTTGTTTTATAGTCTTCCTCTCTATTCCAAGGCTACCATTGTTCTGGGTAATCGAGTTTCTACTTCGTTTGCCTTTCCAATGTCATTTTCAGTTCTTTGACTGGATGTGTTCTGGTCTTCACTGGCTGGCACCTGCCCATCCCTCAGGTTTCACATCATTTTGCAGGAATGTCCTCTCTGACTCTCTAGGCCAATTAGCCTTTCTCCGTGCACCTTGTGCATAGCCTTCCATGGCTCCTATCACACTGTTCTGTGATTGTGTTTGTATGTGCTGTGATTGTATCATTGTGTGTCTCCTCCACTATAAACACTGTAAGGGCAGGTACTAAGTGTCTTGTTGTCTTAACCTCAGTGAATAGCATATAGCACCTGCTGTATGCCAGGCAAGTTTCCTGCTCTCATCGAGCTTATAGTACATGGTGGGGAAGGGAGGGTATTAAAGTAGAGCAAAAAACTAAAACAACAAAAGAAAAATTTTTTTGCTCTTATACATAGTAGACTATTAGTAATATTTTAGAAAGAATTAATATATATTATTATTTTAAAGATCCCTTCAAGTTCAGAAATGTTGAATGCTATTGATGTTACTGACTTAAACTCTTGAAACTCAACTCTCTAAAAACTGTAATATACCTTTTTGGACCTAGTTATCTGTGGTAATTAAGTTATAGTTTAGACCCTTTACATTTTATTCTTTTTGTTTTTTTAATCTAGTTTCCTTGAACAGAGCTGTGGTAATCAAGAGCTATTTAGAGGTACACTTTAGAAGTAACAGTGAGGAGCAATGGTTAGCTTCCAAAATATTAAAGTAAAATTATATGGCTGAATTAACAGCATGGTAGGATAAATTATGTTTTTATTAAGAAAGGATATGTTATATTCATTTTCCTTTATAAAGGTCAAGACCTAAATCTTAAAATTAGAAAGTTTCTCCTCAAATAGCTAAAATATAGATTTGATAGTCAATAAGTTATCTGATATAGGTAGAATATTTGGAACATCTTTCATAAAGTACAGGTCACTTTATTAATTTCTAAGTCTTTAATTATATGAAAATTCTACCTTAAATCTATTTAAAAATCTTACATACCCAGAGTATCAATTAAGTTTTTTCGTTGCAAGCATCAGAAACTTTAACTAACATAAGCAAAAAAGGAATTTATTGGAATGATACGGTGTAGCTTAAAGGGCCAACAGAAAAGGTAAAGAACCAAAGAAATGCCCCCTGTTTCAGTTAGGCCAAAGGGATTAATTTTCTGTAAATTATTACTTTTCTGGGTGGGGACATTGAATTTTCTTATGTCTTTATGCCTAAGAGTATATGATAGTGTGTTCCATACTTTCTGGTATGTTGTTATTGCTTAGACAGTAAACAACCCAATACAGTATTTTCTCTTGACGTTTTAATATTGCAAAAGTATTTCAAAATAATAACATTCTCCTAGATAACAATACTGTTAATCACATCTAATAAAATTAAAATTAATTCAATAATAATATTTAATATACTCAATTTAAAATCACCGAGATATTCCTTAAGTGTTATTTTGTAGCCCGGGATCCAATAAAGTTTCACTCCTTGCATTTGCTTTTGTGTCATTACTCTCTTTTCATCCAGAACAATCTTCTTGCTTTTGTTTGTTGTTTATGACATTGACTATTTTTTTTCAGAGTCCAGGGCAGTTGTCTTGTAGAATGTCTCACTTTCTGGATTTATGTTATTATTTTTTCATGCGTAGATTTAGGTTAAACACTTTTGCAAGAGTACCACATGCTTCTTACTGCATCCCATTAGGATGTGTGTGATGCGAGGTTGTCCCACTACTAGTAATACTGAATTTCATCGCTTAGTTAAAATGGTACCTTCTAGATCTGTCCATTGTGAAGGTAAACTAAAAAAAAAAAAGTTCCTAAAAAGTTTAGTTTCTAAGTAGACATTACTGAGTAGGTGTCAAAGAGAGGGTGTTGATAGTTTCTTAAAAATCCATTAATTTTTACTGTTTAGATGGCATACCAGTTATTTGTACTTGACAGCCAGGAAAGAGCTTTGTTTTGATTCTTCACAGTTACTGTCATGATTCATATTAGTTTTTTACCCTTTGTAGAAATAACGCAACTGTTTTTTTCTTTAGAGAATTCTTAGAGAATGTGGTGGTTTTAAAGAGTATTAGTGAAGGGTAACATGGGCCATTACAATGCTGTTCAATAGAAATATAGTACAAGCTAAGTGTATACTTTAAAATTTTCTAGACACCACACTGGAAAAGTAAAGGTGGAATTAATTTTAGTAAGATATTTTATTTAAATGAATATATCCAAAATATTTTAACATGTAATTAGTATAAAATTATCAATGAGATATTTTATTTTTTTGTGTGTGAGATGCATTAGCTCTTCTAAATATGGTATGTATTTTATACTACTTAAAGCACATCTTAATTTAGATTAGCTACACTTTAAATTCTCAATAACCACGTCACATATCACTATCCATGTTGGATAGTGCAGATCTAGTGGTTGTGATCTTGGGCACAGGGGAACCAGACTAACTTGGTTCAGATCTTGCCTTCTTACGAGCTAGCTTCATGACTTTGGGAAAATTATTTAGTCTCTTTGTAGCTTAGTTTTCTCATTGTAAAATGAGGGTAATAACAATTCCTTTAGTTGAAATAACTCAGAAGCAGAAAGTCAAATATTAGATGTTCTCACTTATAAGTCAGAGCTAAATAAGGTGGACACATGGTCATAGAAAGTGGAATAATAGACATTGGAGACTGAACGGTGAGAGTGTTGGGAGGGTGGGGGTAAAAAATTACTTAATGGGATACAATGAACACTTTTCGGATAGTTACAGTAAAAGTCCAGCTTCACATCTATGCCTTATATTGCTGTAACAAGACTGCCTTTGTACTCCCTAAATCTTTAAAAATAAAAAATAATAATTCTTACCACTAGAGATGGAGGATTGAAAAAATTAATACAGGTAAAGCACTAGAATGGTGCCTGACACATAGTAAATGCTTCGTAAATGTTAACTATTATTATTATGCCTTTAGACTTGGTCCCATAATTCCCATTGTCTTAGAAGTGTCCTTGTATTTTGTTAGGGAGACTAGGATTAGATCTCAGATTCCTTGACTTCTGTTTTCTATCTCACTGGTTTTGCCCTCAGTCCCTTGCTTTACAAACTCGTCTATGGTGACTTTATAAACCGGTAAGATGAATTAGATTTTCTGGGACAACTTTAATTTTAAGCGTTCTCTCCTCTTGTTACCATAATTCATTAAAATGAGTAGAAAAACTCAACACCTATGCAAATGGTAATGAGTTAATGAAAGATTTATCATTATGATGAAAAAAACCCACAAAATATCACAGAAGATTGAGAGCTACAGTATACTGGGTCGTTGTCTTTCTCTTTGTAAAACAAATATCTCCCAGAAAAGTCTATATGATGTAGCAATAAGGTAAAATGGATTAGCATACAAAATAGAGGTGATCTTGAATTCATAAGTGTAGTTGTATCCAGTTCAGAGTTATTTAGAATGTATTCCAAATTAGTTGATTATCCAGGTTTATAGTAGGTCAGAATACAGAAAAGAAGTGTTTAATGAAGTTTTGCAAAGTAGATGTCCTATTTAAAGATGACTTGACAATTTACTGTGATAAAACATTTGGTACTCAGAATACTAGTAAGGTATTATTGCTCATGGTAGAAAAATATGACGTCACTTAATAAAGAAATGTCAGTTGAAAGCTTTATAAGTATTCACTTAATCAATGAATTTCTTAAAAGATGTTGCTAAAATGAAATGGTGGTCATTGAATATTACAGTGGTATAACAGTGTCTTGATTCAGATCATTGGATTGCACCTCCAAGGTAATTTTCACATTATAACATCCTTGTGGCCATATTTTCATCAGTAAAAGTGGGACTAAAAAATACTCTTGTTTCAGAAATTCCAGAACCTTTGCATTAGTATTTGGTGAATTTGCATCAGTATTGGGTCTTACTCTTAGAGAGTCTTTTGGCTACCAATATGAAAAAGTTACTTGTAAGATGTTTTCATGAAAGGTCTGCAATTAATGTGAAAATTCTTACCTTTTTTTTCACCTAGCAGAATGAAAAATGACCAATTCAGATTTTCCTCTGATTTTGAGCTGAAGTATAAATATTACTGAGATTGTTGGCATGTTAACTGATATTATTAATATAGTTTTTCTAAGAATTCTTAATTTCCAGATGACTGGTCAGAACGTTGATGGTACTATTTGCAGGTTATCACATTGCATCTGGTCGTCTTGCAGATCATGAAGAAATTACATAAAATATTAACTTTATGATACTTTTAAAAAGTGATATTAAAACATTTTTACAGACAGATTTCAAATCATCTCAGTATAAAATTTTGGAGACGAAGTCTGATCTTAGAAAAAACAATGAAGATTTGATATTATGCAAAGTCACTAAGAATCACTAATACTCAATTCCATCTTGGCCCTGCCACCTTTCCTACCTGTAGGATCCTGAAAGAGGATAAATACGAAACACCAAACATAAACCGAATAGCAATAGCAAACCTGGGGTCATTTTAACACTTTCTGGTAGTCTAGCCTGGTGGTCGGGAAGATAGACCTTACAAAAGAGAAAAAAGAGCAAACAGATAACTGCTGTGAAGATCACACGTGGGGCAGAAGGATAGGGGACTAGGATCTCTTCAGGATTGGTTGTCAGAGAAGGCCTCTGTAGAAGGGACAGTTGGGTTAAAACATGGTGGACGAGAAGCAGCTAGCCATTTGACAGAGTGGATGCAGAGCGGGTGTTCAGGCAGAGGACAGCAGATGGAAAGGCCCCAACATGAGAAAGAACATGGCTTGTTCCAGAGATTAATATGGCTTATTCCGAGTTTATTGAGTGAGAGGAACTGTGACAGGAGATTAGGCTGGAGAGAGGCAGGGAAGATCCTGTAGGCTGTGGTAATGAATGTGGATTTTATTTTAGCTGTAATGAAGAGCCGTTGAAAGATTAGGTAGAGAAGAAAGATGATAAAACTTGGGTTTTAAGGTCACTTAATATTATTTTACACATAATAATTGTCAAAATGTGATTAAAAGTAAAAAGTACAGTCTGTATTATTTTACACATTACAATTTCTAAAATGTGGTTGAAAACTAAGGTCCTAGATTGTTAGCAATTTTGGGGGAGATATTGTAGGTTTTTGAACTGCGAATAGTTACTATTTATTGAAGACCTGTTACCTGCCAAGCAATGAGATAGGTGCTTTACACAAATTCTCTCATCTTCACAAAAATTTCTTTGAAAGGAGGCATATTTTTTCCTATTTGACAGAGGTGGAAATTTCAAACACAGAGAGAAATTAAATAACTAGCGAAACAGAGGTAAGATTCAAAACCGTGTCTGTCCAATTTCACTGTCCCAAGTTTTGTCCACTGTTTTTTTTTTTTTCTCCTTTTGGTGGGGAGGGGATGGAGGAGTGGGGAACGGCAGACAATTGAAGAAAAGGAAAGCACTGTTACCATATTTAATAATGTTAGTTGAATAAATGAATTCAGGCATTTTTTATTTTTAGGAGTGGTTAAGAAGATAGGTGCTGTACATTAGAACAATGTATCAAATTGCATTTCACTTTAGAAATTGAATTTCCCTATAGCATATTGTGATCCTGAACAAGAATTTCAGATTCAGCTTTGATTAGAAGTTGATATTGACTGTTTTTATGGTATACTTGTATACCGTGAAGTTTTTAAAGCATGCATTTTTATCAGTTAAAATGATCTATATAAGATTAATAATTAATTACATATTTTCCACAGGAAAGGGTTTCTGCAATGTCAGAAAACAAGGAAGATGATGTGTCTGAGGTGGATTCAGTCTTTGGAGGAAATAGCTGTGCAGGGCAGAGAAGAGAGGCTGAGCTCTAGAGCCAGGAGCACTAATTGTTATGTAGCAAAACAATGTGGAAAATACTTAATCTTAAGTGTTGCCTGCTCTTAATTGATAACATACATGAATATATTTCGTTGAGCTCTTTGAATATTGATTTATTTTGGTTTTCTAATTTTTAACTTTTTAATTATAAATTGAGAACCTCAAGCAAGGGAGCCTGAATTATATGGTGTTATTGCACACAAGGGGATCAGAACAGATAAAATATAGGATTTAGAGACTGACAGGATGGGATGGGACTGTTGAAAGTATCTTTATTAAGAAGTAAAAGAAATTGAAGTCCTTTGACAGTAGTTTCTTAGCTTATAATGAAGAGATAATTTTCTTACGAATATTATATAGAATGCTTACATTTGTAGGTGTATAAAAGTATTTGCTTATTCTTCTGCCCTGCATTTCTGCTACTATTAAACTTTGAACCTCTTCAGGCAATAGGACAGGTAGATTTCATTTGTTTCTGCCAGTATTCAAATACCATGTTAATTTTTTACTCTGGGCATAATAAAATTTAGAATTATTACTGGCCACACAGTTGAATTATGCAGTGAATGATATGATTTGTTGATATGGGGGGTGGTTTACAACTGAAAGAAATTCCCTGTGGATATTTTCCTTTCATGAGACGGAATTCCATCAAGAAGTGTGAAGTCTTCTATCAAAAAGTGAGTAATAGTCTATCAGGAAGTGAGAGTTATTCCATTAAAAAGTGAGAAGTTTTCAGAGACTTGGGAATGTAGCAGATACTAGACAGGATCATTAAGCCTATTTTATAATAATTTGCCCAGTGACTCTGGCCACAGTAAACTAAAATTAATCAAATTTAAGTGGATGAGGACTCAGGACCCTGGTAAGAAGAAATAGGATAGTTTTTATACAATGTCAGCTAAGGAGTGAGTATCTGATAACCACTCTATTGTGACAAAAGAAAAAGTGCTTAAAGAAAATGGTGATAGATCTTTTAAAAAATAATCCTTTGTTCCTGGCAAAGGATTGTTTAATCAACAACAGAAAGAGTTTTGTTATTAAAAAAAAAGATGACAAGAAGAATGCGTATGTAATTGTCCGTATAAAAAAAGTAGCAATACAGAATTACATGGAGGAAAAAGCATTCTCTCTGTGTGCTTGCCATCAGCAGCTCAATCCCACTACTATCCCTGGGAGAAAACACTGTTAACTAATTGATTTTGGGCACACATGTCTGTACATGTATATATGTTTTAATATAAGCAGGGTCATACTGTTATCCCAGACTTTTCATAATGTCCCCCTCCTGTGCTGCCTGTATGTGTGTATGAATTTATTAATGAAAATAGCTATATTTCTGCTTAAATAATACTGTTTTTATGTAAAGTATTCAGAGAATACCAAAGGTAAAATAAAAAATTAAAAATCAACTGAAATCCCTGAGATAATCCCTATTTTGGTGACCTTTTTAAAAAATTATATCCCTTTAGGTGTTCACACAAGCGTGAACATACATCCACATCTACCACATGTATGCATAATATTTATAAATGGATTAGACATACAAGCTGATTATTATTATCATGAAACTATTTTATATACATGTGGGAATTTTTATCTCCCCTCTCTGTCCAGTTTCTTCCCAATCGTTCCCCTGCCCGTAACCAGTAGTACCAACCTGGTATGAGCTTTTCCTACCTTTCTAAATGCTCCTATATGATATGAAATTATATAATTTATACTTTTTTGTATTATTCATTTTTCACGGAACTCATTCTACATCAACTAAAACATAGCTCACTCATTTTTTGCTGGATAATATTCTAAGGCAGGGATCAGCAAACTACAGTCAATGGATCAACTCCATCCTGCTGCCTGTTTTTGTAAATAAAGTTTTATTGGAACTTTATTGGGCAGTCTCACCCATTTTTATATTGAGTGGCTTAACCTTTTAAATTCTTTCTCTGTTGACACAGTTCCCCCCACCCTAATTTGTCTTTTGGTTTTATGGTATTTTGCCATAATTTGTTTTTTTAAAGAAATGCAATGAAGTAAAGAGTGTCTCTTTTCTTTTCTAGCTTTGGGATTTTCTAATTTTGATTTAAAAGGTTGCCTAACTCTTTGTATTTCCCTAAAATATCTTCTAAGATTTTTATTATTTTAAAAAATTTTTTAGAAGCAGGGTCTTGCTCTGTCACTCAGGCTGGAATGCAGTAGCACAATCATAGCTCATGATAACCTTGAACTTCTGGGCTCAAGCAATCCTCCTGCCTCAGCTTCCTGAGTAGCAGGGACTACAGGCATGTGTCCCCATGCCCAGCTAATTTTTAAATTTTTTGTAGAGACAGGATCTCGCTATGGTACCCAGGCTGGTCTCAAACTCCTGGCCTCAAGTGATCTTTCCACCTTGGCCTCCAAAGTGCTAGAATTACAGTCATGAGCCACCATACCTGGCCCATAAGATTTTTATTGCTTACGTATTTTCATAGGTTTGGAATGCATTTTTATATGTGTATTGAGTGGCAATGTAGTATAGTGGTTTAGATCACAGGCTCTGGTTCTGTTATTTACTACCTATGTGACCTTTTATAAGTTGACATTTCTGTGCTTTGATTTTCCTCTCTAAAATGGAACTGATACTTTTACCTGTCTTGTAAGATAGTATGGAAGCTTAAATGAGTGGTTAATATGTAGAAAACGTTTAGAACACCGTCTGGTATGTAGAAGCTGCGGTCCCCAAGCCCTGGGCCGTGGACCAGTACCAGTCGGTGGCCTGTTAGGAACTGGGCCGCACGCACAGCAGGAAGTGAATGGCAGGTAAGCGAGTGAAGCTTCATCTGTGTTTACAGCCGCTCCCCACTGCTTGCATCACTGCATGAGCTCTGCCTCCTGTCAGATCAGTGGCGGCATTAGATTCTTGTAGGAGCACCAGCCCCTACTGTAAACTGCATGCGAGGGATCTAGCTTGCACGCTTCTTATGAGAACCTAATGCCTGTTATATGAGGTGGAACTGAGGTGGTGATGCTAGAGCACTGGAGAGCGGCTACAAATTTAGATTATAGTAGCAGAGAGGTTTGACTGCCCAATAAATGTAATGCACTTGAATCATCCCAAAATCATTCCTCCCCAACCCCAACCCCCAACCCCCAACCATGGAAAAATTGTCTTCCATGAAACTGGTCCCCGGTGCCAAAAAGGTTGGGGGCCAATGCACAGACGCACATAAATGTTTATTATTATATGTTGTGGGGTGGGCGTCTCATTTTTCTCCCATATGGATAAAGAGGTGCCCTATTAACATTTATCGAGTTCATCCTCTTCCCCAATTGATTTAAAATGTCATCTCTATTGCATATTAAGTTTCCAAATATGTATACGTCTGTTTTCAGGCTCTGTAGCCTGTTAGGTGACTTTTTATCCCCTGCTCCACAGTCACAGTGGTTTAATACTTTAGCTTTATAAATTGGCAGCTGTTGAGTGAAGTCTCTTTACTTTGTTCTATGAAATTATTTTGTCTCTTCTTGGCTGCCTTTTGTTCTTCCATATAGTTTTTCAAAAAATCATCAGAATTTACAAAAACCCTGTTTGTTATTAAGTCTTAGCATGGAAGAGAGTGATTCTCATTGGTCAATATTATTAATAGAATAGAACCTGTGATGTCCATACTTAAGCCAGTGAAAGTTTTAGACACTATCTGGTTGTATAATCTAGAGTTTTATACCATTCACTACTAGGTGGATACTGGGAATATTGTGAATAAGAACACTGTAGAAAGATCTTACACCTGCAGTTCCCAAACTGTATCCTGAGATACCTTGATGCCTCAGAGAAAACACACAGGGACATTTCAAACTTTCTAGGGAAACACAGCGACATCTGTTGGACACTGTGCAAACCTTCAACATTTAATTGTGCTGCCATCATTTTGTTGCTGTGCTTATCTTTGTGAAGTTAGGCTTTTGGTGGTTGCTGTTTTAAAAAGCAAGTACCCTGCAAAAATCAGTGTGGAACAGGAATTTGGGTGGCGGTATCCAATTGCACAGCTTCTAAGTTTGAAAAGTTGTGCAGTGCCCAGTAGGTGCACATATTCCCATAATACCTAATTGTGTTTTTTAAAAAATGAAATAAAAAAATTATTTTTCCAGTTTATGTGTATTATTTTTCAAAAGGATACTAACTTTTGAGGGCTTACTCATTTGTTTGAACCTAACTATTTAAATAAATGGAACTGTTAGGTATTTCTTTTGGCCTAGGGAATTCTTGAAAAAAATTAGAGAGAAAATAAGGGCACAAGGAGCCAAGAAAGTTTGGGAACCTCTCCACCTTAACAAATAAGTTATTACAAATATTTGAAGATTAAGAACATTTGAAGTGCTCTATAGGTAGAGTGTATGCCGTGTTAAATACTTCCGAATATGTTGGCTTATAATAGGGAGAGCTAACCTTGCATGGGCAGGCACCAGGGACAGTCAGCATTTCTGAGAAACTTACATTTAAGCTGAGCTTTGAAAGATGACTAGGAGTTGAGTGAAGAGGGGTGGTGGTAGAAATAGCTTGTGGGAAGAGGCAGAAGCCATGGGGGACTGATGAGAGTGGACGGGGTGGCTAGCTGGAAATAAACAGGCTAGAGCACATGGCGACTGACCTGGCAGTTCACTCAAGGAGTTTCTTTAGACTTCTATGCAAAAGGCAATGGCAAGCCTTTGAGGGGTTACTGTGGGAGTAAAATACACAATGATATATACATAAATATTTAAATAACATTGTATGCTCAGTTATATAGAGTGAATATTTTTGTAACATTTTGAAGTGCCCTGATTTTCAAAGGCGTTAGTAAACTTTCTTATGAGTGTAATTTGCTCTTAATTTTTTGAACACACTTTTTTTGTTCAACTTGGCTGATATGGGTATGGATTTTTTAAATGAAATAAAAGCAAGACAGAATGTTAAACCATAAAACATTTAAATTGTTGTAATTTTTTTGGTATTTTGTGACATAGGAAAAATTTCATCCTAAGTTTTAAGTAAAATTTATATTATTTATTATATAAAATAAAATAGTTAAAATTTTTAATTTGTACATTTTAACCACCAATCTATTTATATCTGTTAAGTTCCCGAGTTTAAATTTATTTTATTATTTTATTTTTTTTTGAGACAGAGTCTCGTGCTATTGCCCGGGCTAGAGTGAGTGCCGTGGCGTCAGCCTAGCTCACAGCAACCTCAAACTCCTGGGCTCAAGCGATCCTACTGCCTCAGCCTCCCGAGTAGCTGGGACTACAGGCATGCGCCACCATGCCTGGCTAATTTTTTTCTATATATATTTTTAGTTGTCCAGATAATTTCTTTCTATTTTTAGTAGAGACACGGAGTCTCACTCTTCCTCAGGCTGGTCTCGAACTCCTGAGCTCAAACAATCCGCCCGCCTCGGCCTCCCAAGTGCTAGGATTACAGGCGTGAGCCACCGCGCCCGGCCCCGAGTTTAAATTTAAATGGTGTAATACAGATTTAATAGTTGTACAGGAAAGATATAAAAGTAATTTCTCATAGTTTAACTATCATTTTGAACTTCTCTTTTGTTTATATTTTGACTTATTTTACTATAGGTCCAAAACAATATGAAAAATTTTAGTAGTAATAAATAAACTAACTGCAGGTTACTTTTGAAAAAATTCTAAGTTCATTTTCAAGAGTTTTGAGACTTGAAAAATGAATTTCAGTGTTATGAAGTGGGAATGGAGACCTGAAACTCTTTTCTAATAACACCCCCTTGTGGCATTTGGGAAAGTGTGATTAGTTTGATTGGAATTGAAATTTATAATGTAAGTGTTGGAAAACTTTTAAAACAATTGAAAATTATTTCCTTCCCTTCATCAGTGTGTTTCATATGTCTTTAGAACCAGTCTTTCACTATATAATACAGAATTAGTGTCATGCTTAAATTTATAATGTAAATATTTGAAAAAGTCTTAGTTTCATTTGTTGGACTAGGCTTCTCTGATTGTTCACATGAAGAAACTTGATTACAACTTGAGTTTACAAGAGAGTTGCTCAGTAGTTTTCTTGAAGAAAAGAGGTAAAGCTTTAAGTTGGAAACCTTTCTTTGGCTGAGAATATAAAGTTTATAGGAAATACTTTCTTTAAATTTGTTCTTCCCATATTTAAAGAACTAGCCATGGACTTGGAGAAATTAAGCTGATTCTTCCTGTGCTCTTTACATCAAAATGAATTCTAGATGAAGATTACGTATAGAAAGTGAAACCACAAAAGTGATAAAACAAGGCTGAAATTTTTTTAAATCTTGGGATAAAGAAGATCTAAGTATAAGATTTAATTTTATGTTGTTTAAAATTTATCATTTTCTTATAATAAAAATCATAATCAAATGGAAAAAAGAATATTTGTAAAACATGATAGCTATGCCAAAAGATTGCTTTTTAAGTCAATAGGGTGAATAATCCACTAGAAAAATGGACAAAGTGTATGTGTAGTAAATTTATGAAAGAAATACAAGTAGCCAATAAACGTGAAAGATACCTTATTTAAAAAGAAGCAATTTTCTGCCTTTGTGTTCTACAGAAGATTTCACTTTGAATACAATAATTTTAAATATTTATAAATCTTACAGGGTTTGAAATAACTTTTATTAGATATTCATATCATATAACAAGTCTTGATTATCTCAGGTACAAAAGTTTTTTTTTCCCTAATGTTCTTCTAAAAAGAGATCAAATTTTGGTTTCCTAGTAAAAAGTAAATTTTATTTATTAGACATTCATAGTGAGGTGACTATATGTATCATACCCAAAGTACGTAACCATTTAAGAATAATTTTTGGATATGTTATATTTTCTTACAGAAATAGCAGAAAAACGTTTTGCTTAACTTTTTTTTTTTTTTTTTAATAGGAGCCAGCATTCGAACATTCACTCCATTTTATTTTCTGGTGGAGCCAATGGATACACTCTCAGTTAGAGGCTCTTCTGTTATATTAAACTGTTCAGCATATTCTGAGCCTTCTCCAAAAATTGAATGGAAAAAAGATGGAACTTTTTTAAACTTAGTATCAGATGATCGACGCCAGCTTCTCCCAGATGGGTCTTTATTTATCAGCAATGTGGTGCATTCCAAACACAACAAACCTGATGAAGGTTATTATCAATGTGTGGCCACGGTTGAGAGTCTTGGAACTATTGTCAGCAGAACAGCCAAGCTCACAGTAGCAGGTAAGTTTTGTCAAGTGATTTATTTACATTTTAAAATTTTTATTAATATGAAAAGTTAATCTTGATAAAAGCAATATTATTCTGAAGTTTTCATTAAATTGGTAACAACAGATATACTCATTTAACAGATACTAATTGTGCATATACTGTGTGTGTGGGGACTATGTGAGGGCTTGCTCAGCACTGTATGGAATAGACTGTAGCACTTTTCCACTTATCTGATGGCTTAAAGTTGCTAACAAGTACTGAGCAGTTCTTGTTTTCTTTTTAACTTGGAAATGGTAGAGAAAGTTGTATAGGAAAATCAAATCACTTTAATGACTTTTATTCGACTCAGTATAACCATTTAGTATGGTTTTGGAAAACTTGGAAAAGCCAGAATCCTGGTTCCTTTGTATCTTAACCAAGGAAATGACATTTAATTGGATTATTTTAAAATCTATAGAGTGTGTGTGTGTGTGTGTAGTTAGGTGGAAAGCAGAAAGTTGTAAAAAGAGGAACATTTACTCCATTTCAGAGTATTCTTATTTTAAGAATGACGTAAAGTGTGTGAAGAATTAAGGATCTAGAAGAGTAGATGTGGTTCCTTAAATAAGTCATGTCTGTTTTGTAGTAGACCAGCATTCTTGAGATAGTGTTTCTGTACTTGAGAACCAGATGAAATAGTTTTTGTGAAAGGTTATATTGTACAAAAATGGTGTTATCTTTAAATCCTATATTTATTCTCACTTTGGTGAGATGCTAACATGTGAGATAAAATCTCACCAAGACGGTAGCCTCCCATCTCATTCTTACTGCAGGGTTATGGTTTCACATCTCATGCTCACTCTAGGGTATATTTGCTCATTCATTCAGAGCATGATGGCTGTTTTTCTTGTTGGGGCCAAATATTCAAATTTGAATTTGAGTATGATATAAAGCCATTGTAATTATTCTATAACCACAGATTGAGGATGGAAAAATAAAGAAGGAAAAAAATCTGATTCTTTTGGCAATTTTTCTCTTCTCTATTTTCTTTTTCTTTCTTCTTTTTTTTAAAAACTCCATTTGCCAGGTTTTCCCCAACATGCTTGATAAATTAATTAGTATAAAGACTGCCTCTACGAATGTCATTTAGGTCATCTTATATTTATTGTTTATGTTCTTAACTATCTCTTACTTGGGCTTTATTTGTGACTCCCTCCTCTCAGCTTTCCCCTACATCCTCCCATTACCAAATCCAGTGAATTCTGCTTTCTAATTTCCCTTTACTTCATCCACTTTCTGCTTCCCGGGGCTACTTTTTGTCTTCCCTTATCATAACCTTGTAACTATTTATCTGCCACTGTATTCTTCCCCTCTTCCAATCCAGTCTGTACACTGTGATTAGAGCATTCTTTCTCACCCTTTAGTGGTTTTCCAGTAACATTGTCAAGTTAATATCTACACTGTTGGCCGGGCGCGGTGGCTCACGCCTGTAATCCTAGCACTCTGGGAGGCCGAGGCGGGTGGATCGCTCGAGGTCAGGAGTTCGAGACCAGCCTGAGCAAGAGCGAGACCTCGTCTCTACTAAAAATAGAAAGAAATTATCTGGACAACTAAAAATATATATATAAAAAAAAAATTAGCCAGGCATGGTGGCTCATGCCTGTAGTCCCAGCTACTCCGGAGGCTGAGGCAGTAGGATCGCTTGAGCCCAGGAGTTTGAGGTTGCTGTGAGCCAGGCTGACGCCACGGCACTCACTCTAGCCCAGGCAACAGAGCGAGACTCTGTCTCAAAAAAAAAAAAAAAAAAAAAAAATCTACACTGTTTAGTAACAGGTCTCCTGATTCCTTTTCTGAGCTGCCCCTGGCTTCTCCAGGCTCATTTCTTAACATTTCACCCTGCCTCTGTCTCTGTCACCACCACCATCACCACCCTCATCACCCTCACCACAATTTAAGCACTGGAAGTACTGAGTGTTTTGAGTTCCTTTCATTTGTTCTTTGCCTTCTGGCAATTGTTCATGACTTCTCCACTGCATATTAATTCTTTCCACCACCTTTTGCTCTCTTCCCCTCTACTAGATTTGTCCATCTTTCCTCTTAGCTTTTATATCCTTCAGGAAGCATTTTTTGACCCAACATCTAAGTAAGCAAGCAGTTTTAATACAAGGTGATACTGCAGACAGGATTCTATAGGAGAGTTATTTAATCCACTCTTGGCCTGGGTATCAGGAGGAAATAGCATCTAAACTAAGGGGTAAATAGTTCTTTTTAGTAGTTGCATAGTTTTTATTGTATAGATGTACACGCTTCAATTTATTTGAAGATTCCATTTTTTGTTAAACAATTATGTGGATTAAAATTGTTGGATGTTACAGGGAGTACTTTAGTGAACTACCTTTGGCAAATCTTTATTTCTGTAGAATAGGTTCTTAGAATTGGGATTGCCAAATCATAGGGTATACTTGTGTGTATATGTAATTTAAAAGGATAGTATACTAGTTTGTCAGTTCTTGAAAATGTTACCTCTAAAATTACCATATGACTTACCAGTTCTACTCATAGGTATCTGCCCAAGAGAAATGAAAAGATATGTCCACACAACAATTTGTATGTGAATGTTAATAGCATTATTCATAATAGCCAAAAAATGGGAACAACCTAAATGTCCATCAAGTGTTGAATGAATAACCAATATGTGGTATATTCATATGATGGAATATTATTTGGCAATAAAAAGGATCAAGTTCTCATCTATATTACGACATGGATGAGCTGCAAAAATACTAAGCCAAGTTAAAGAAGCCAGTCACAAAGGACCACATATTGTATCATCTCATATATATGAAATGCCCAGAATAGGCATAGAGACTGAAGGTAGATTAGTGGTTTTCTAGGAGTAAGGACCTGGGCATGGGGGGCTGGGGCGGATGAGGGAATGAGGTGGCAGAGAGGGGATTAGGTATGGAGTGGGGAATGCCTTTGACTGAGTACAAGGTACCTTTTGGGAATGATGAAAAGATAATGGTTGCACAATTCTGTTAATATACTGAAAAATCATTGAATTTTGTACTTTAAGTGGTGAACTTTATGCTATATGAATTATATCTTGATAAAACTTTTTTAAAAAAAACATTGTGCCAAACTGCCATTCTAAGGGACTTTTTTGATAGGGTTCTTTGGCTGCAAACAGTAGAAACTGATTCTGGCCAAGTCTAGCAAGAAGGGAAATTTTTGAAAGATCACCAAGTAGATAGCTTATAGAATTAAATATGAAAGGTCTTTTTTCCTGGGCCGCCTCATTTCTTCAAAGCTTGAGCAGTAGCCTGGATGTGGGTGTTTTGTGCCCAAAGGTGGGGAGAATGGGATGGTCTAAATACAGACATTGTTGTTAATCCCTTCTTTGTCACCTCTAGGTCTTACTCCTACTCTTTTTTTCTCTTGCAATTCTCCACAGGCAGCAGGGCAACTGGCTTCCTTCTTGTGAACACAGGAAGCTACAGCATTCTCTGCCTTGATATGTCAGTTACTAGTTCTTCCATCTGCTTTCCCTGCTCAGAAACTTTTGAAATCTCTTGTCTGCCAATTCCCCATATGTTGTTGTGGGTTTATATTTCTAAAAAATTTCTCATTTTCATGAGACCTCAGGAGGAAGAATTTTTTTATTTTTTTTAATAGAATCATTTCTTGGTTTTATTTATTAAGATTCTCCCCTTTTCCAACTTTATTAGTAACTGTTTATTTTCGTTAATTCCCGTTCTAACTTTCTGATTTCTTAAAAGTAGATATTTTGATAATTTTATCTTTATTTCCTTCAAAAATCCTCTTGAAATAAAAAATGAGAAAAAATTTGCAGCAGCACCAGAAAAGCTGTGTGATTTATATTTGGACTAATTCACCATCATAAAACTAAAAAAACCCTGGAATTGTTTCTCATAATTTGTTGGCTTGTCTTAAAGAAACATTTTGTTGTGTTTTGAGCATAGCAGAATCATATCTAATATTATCAAATATTAATAATAATAATCACTAGTGGAGTATTTATGCACCGGTCATATGCTATATATGAATTATTTGTAAAGTATTAAATTTTGGTTTTTTTTAACAAACTTGTGGGGCCTGTATTAAATTTTGTTTTTTTTTGACAAACTTGTGGGGCCTGTTCTCATTTTGCTGACAGAGAGGCTTAGTGAGAGGTTAAGTAACTTGCCAACTTTATACAACCATGAAGTGGTAGAATTGGAATTCAAATTCAGGTATATGACTTGAGAACTGATGCTGTTAGCCACTACCTTCTGTGGCATCTATAGAGTATTTATGACTGTAATTTTTCATTAACATTTTATTTTGAAATAGTTTCAAACTTAGGGAACAGTTTTAAGAATAGAACCAAGAAATCCTTATACCTTCACCCAGATTACCCAATTATTAACATTTTACCACCTCTGCCTTATCATACCCCCAAATATGCATACACCCAAATATTTTTTCTGAACCATTAAGAGTAAGTTCCAGACATGTTACTCTATTACCCCCTACCTAAATATGTCAGAGTATATTTCTTAAAAACAAGGACATTCTCCTAAATAATCACAGACATCCATCAAAATCAGGAAATTAACCTTAATACAATATTATCATTTAATAAATATTCCATTGATTGTCTCAATAATGTTCTTTTTGGCAAAAGACAAAAGCGGAAACTTCCCCCACCCCTTTTTCTTTCTGGTTCAGGATTACGTGTGTCACTTAATAGTTGTGTCTCTTTAGAGTCATTTGATGTAGAACAGGTCCTCAGTTTTTCCTTGTCTCATTTTGGGTTTGTTTGATTTCCCTCTATGAATAGATTCAAGTTTTGCATTTTGGGGAGGAATACCACAGAAGTAATGCTATGTTCTCCTCAGTGCATCATACCTGGAAGCATATGATATTTTGTTCTGTTGCTGGTGATGTTGACTTTTATTACTTGGTTAAGATGGTCTATGCAAAGTTTCTCAATTGTAAAGTGAAGTTTTTACTTTTGTTAATTAGTAATAACTATTTTGGGAAGAGATACATTGATACTCTATATATATACTATTCCTCATCAAATTTTCATCTGCTAGTTTTAGATCCATTGTGGATTCTTGCCTGAATCAATTATTACTACCAAGGTTACCAAGTGGTGATTTTTCTAGTTCCGTCATTTCTATAAGGTAGAACTTTTCCTTCTGCTCCACTTATTTGCTTATATTAGCATGAACTCACAGATTCTTGTTTAATTGTGGGTTATAATGCATTGATACCATTATCCCAGATTTAGTCAGAGGAAACTCCCTTCAATCTGACTTCCACGTCCTTTTGATATGCCCGCATTGTTCTTCGGACAGTTCTTTACTTTATGTCATAAGATGTTCCAGATTCATCTTGTACTTTTCCCTACTCCATTCCTAGAATCAGCCATTTCTCTAAGAAGCATTGGTTCTTTGTTGTGGAGAATGATATTTAGAAATCAAGATAGGGTCACCATATGTACTCATTGCTATTGGAATGACATTGACTCTGGCCCTTCTTTATGGACAGGGCTAGAAAATACATAGGTGTATAGAGGTATATTAATTAGTGTATATGTAGTGACTTTATAAAATATGTACATATTTCACACATATCTTTATATTGACATCACTATATTTTTATACCTATAATTATATAAAACCATAAAGTTGACACTGATACCTCTATTCTAGATCAGTACTATGGGGTTTATTCTACCCTTCTCCTTTTCCGTATTTGCTCCTTGCTTCTCCAGCTGTGAGGAATCTGATGCCAGTTATCCTTAGTATATTTACTTATTTGCTCTTATCCCTCTATATAGCCAATTTCCTGACCCTTGAACCTCCTTCTCGACCTTGGTTCCACCATACGTTGTGGCCACATAGGCTAACTTGCCCTTGAGCCCCACGACTACATTTTAAAGTAATATTTAATTACATTTTATTTCTTTTTTTCCTGTATTATCCAGGTCTTCCAAGATTTATCAGCCAACCAGAACCTTCCTCAGTTTATGCTGGGAACAGTGCAATTCTGAATTGTGAAGTTAATGCAGATTTGGTCCCGTTTGTGAGGTGGGAACAGAACGGACAGCCCCTTCTTCTGGATGATAGAGTTATCAAACTCCCAAGTGGAACACTGGTTATCAGCAACGTGACTGAAGGAGATGGGGGACTTTATCGCTGCATAGTTGAAAGTGGTGGGCCACCAAAGTATAGTGATGAAGCTGAATTGAAGGTTCTTCCAGGTATTAATTCATCATCAAGACTAATGGTTTTACTAATGGGTAAAATTATTCTGTTAGAATATTTTTAATACATATTGTTAATGTGTGATATAACAAATTACTGTCAGCATAAAGAGTCTCAGTTTCTCACAGGAGTAAAAAGAAGAAAATATGCCAGAGAGATCTACCCCTTAGTGAATACATTATTAGAAATTTTTGCAGCAATAAAGTATGTTCAATATCTAGTGGCATTCTTCTTAGTTAAAGCTCTTTTGTTAAGCCTTCTCCCCACAGTAGGATACCTTTATAGTTAGGTCTTTTTATAATACTTGAACAATCAGTGACTCACTCAGGCTAGTTCATGTAAGGGATAGGTAGGGTGGTGACTTTTAATATGGCAGCTCTAGAACTGGCAAACAAGAGTTCTTGGATCTTTATGGTGTGCCCCATTTTAACATAAACTCAGCTTCTATTCTATTTCAGTCTTTCCTTCTTTTTGTATGTCTTCTCATGCTTTCTGCCCTTACTGGTTTTCCTCATAATCAGTTTTGTAAATCTGTTCTCTCTGTGTAACTTCTTACTCAGGACTTCCTCTCACTTGTAGCTCATCACAGCCCTTCCAGCCTCTTGATGTTTCCTGACCTTTCACCTTTTATTCCCACTGCTAGGTGCTTGATTCTTTCCATAGTTCTCATTTCATGTTTGAATTTATGAATGTAATTGGACCATCCCTCCATTGTTTGGGCACAGTTTTTATATATGACTACTTCATGGGCTCGTTTTAACTTACGGACTGGCTTGTGGAGTAAGACCAATGTTACGAGCTGCAACTCCTGAGGGTGTTACTGATGGGCCTTGAACTGATTTTTTTAAAATGCAGCTTCTGTCTTTTGTTTTCATCATTCCTGCCCTTGTCATTCCTGTCCCAGTATATTCTTAGCAACCACATTATCTTTTAAAATGTATGTTAGATCTTGTTACACCTTTGCTGAAACCCTCTAATGGCCTGTAAGGCTTTATATAATTTTTTTATTTTTTTAATAAAGAGACAAGAGTCTTGTTCTGTTACTCAGGCTGGGTGGAGTGCAATGGCATGATCTTAGCTCACTGCAGGCTCCAACTCCTGGGCTCAAGCAATCCTCCTGCCTCAGCCTCTCAGGTAGTTGGGATTACAGGCATGCATCACTATGCCCAGCGGATTTTTTATATTTTGTAGAGATGAGGTCTTGCTATGTTGCCCAAGGCTGCTCTTGAACTTCTGGCCTTAAGCGATCTTCCTGCCTTGGCCTCCCAAAGTGCTAGGATTATAGGCATGAGCCACCACACCCGGCCTACTCTATATAGTCTTAACACTACTTCCCTCCCTTACTGTCCCTCTCCCATTTCAGACTCTTCTCTCTCTTCCTCTGTGATTGTGACTACGTTATGTTTCTAGAACACACCCCAAACATGCTCTTACTATACTGCCTTTCTATTTGCCATTTTCTCTGCCTAGAATCCTCTTCTCTCAGATGTCTGCCTGGCTTACTCTATCTGCACAAATATCACTTTATCAGTGAAGCCTTCCTTGAACACTCTGTTTAAAACAACAATCTTTGGTTTCTACTCCAGTGTTTTCTCTGTCCTCCTCCATTGTACTTCAGAACATATCCCCACCTGACATACCTTTTTTGTTGTCTCTCTCCCCTACTGGTATGTAAGCTCAACGAGAGCAGGGAATTTTGTCTGCTGCCAAGAATGGTTCCTGGCACATAGAAGCCGATAAGTATTTGTTACTTATTTATTTAATTGATTCCATCAAAATTTGATTACATATGCCTAAGTAATTCAAGGTGAATTTTAAATACAACTATTGGTTAATGGGTGCAAAAATATCATTAGATGGTTAGATAGAATGAACAGTATTTGATAGCCAACAAAGTGACTGTAGTCAACAATGAGCTGTGCTATACTTCAAAATAATTAAAAGAGTAGAATTGGAATGTTCCTAACACAAAGAAATGATATATGCTTGAGGTGATAGATACCCCAATTACCCAGATTTGATTATTACACATTATATGCCTGTTTTAAAATTCCACAAGTACCACATAAATATATGTAACTATTATGTACCCATAATAATTAAAAATTTAAAAAAGAAAAAATTAAGTGTTATAAAATATTCGCTGGTTTTTTAAGGCTTGGTATGAAAAATGGAATGTAAAATATCTCAATAATTTTTTTGTTGGTTACAAGATGAAATGATAATATTTTAGATATAATGAGTTAAAATATATCAAGAAATTTTTAAGAAAAGAACTATTGCCACATACCAATGTCTTTTAGCCTACTTTCTGACTTGCTTTTATGTGACAGAGATAATATTTTTTCTTTACACCTGGGGTGACATTCAAGCAAATCCTTAAAAATCTCATCCAAGAAAATAAAGTTTATAGTATCACTACTCAATGTCTGAAACCAAAACATAATGCTAAATGTTTTGCTTACTTATGGGAGAGCTGTGCTTGTCTCCTGTAGAGTTTTTGAGACAACATTATTTGGGTTGAGCCGGGCGTGGTGGCTCACGCCTGTAATCCTAGCACTTGGGAGGCCGAGGCGGGCGGATCGTTTGAGCTCAGGAGTTTGAGACCAGCCTGAGCAAGAGCGAGACCCCGTCTCTACTAAAAATAGAAAGAAATTATCTGGCCAACTAAAAATATATATAGAAAAAATTAGCCGGGCATGGTGGTGCATGCCTGTAGTCCCAGCTACTCGGGAGGCTGAGGCAGTAGGATTGCTTGAGCCCAGGAGTTTGAGGTTGCTGTGAGCTAGGAGGACGCCATGGCACTCACTCTAGGCTGGGCAACAGAGTGAGACTCTGTCTCAAAAAAAAAAAAAAAAAACATTATTTGGGTTGAATTGGTTAAGAGGCAGAGATGGGTTGATGTCAGTCATAGAAACATGTTTTGTGGTTGGTTAGAGAGGTTGGAGCTGGTTATCATCAGCCCTAGAAGCAAGTGACTCCACTGTTAATTGGCTGACTCTAAAGCCTGATCTTGTCACTCATTGGTTGGCTTTCAAAGGCACATTCACTGCCATGAGTCATCACTAATCTATTAGGCAATGTTTGCTTGTTACCATGGCTGTAGAACTGTTGTTAATTGGTTAGACAAGTTTAAAGCTAGTTCTGGAAGTTGTTACCATGGCTAGAGAACATCTTTTCCAAAGATTGTAGGAACAGGCATCACATTTCTCTGCCTGAGAACGTTTTTCTCAAAACTCAACTTTAAGTTAATATCACCCTATTACGTAGAGAACTGTATCTTCTACCCACAAGAGTGTGGCCTTTTCATATGTCCACAAGAGGACAACTCTATAGAGTGAACACACATTAATTCTAGTACCTGAATAAGAGATAGACAAGTATAGCGGTAGCTAGATGGTTGCTCTGTTACAAAATCAAAGGATTGACAGACTGAGCAAATTTAAAGGATGAAACTCAGAAAGATTTTCAAAAATAATACACAGGTTCAGGAAAGGAAAGGAAACCTCTTAAATCTTTGTGAGTACGGAGGATGCCAAGGGTCCTGAGCTTGCTTGGTCTCTGCTGTTTATACCTTTTATGTGGCATTTATGTCATCTTTTAAAGTGAAGGGGATTCACGTCGAATCTCCCTCAATTGACCAGTGTGCACCCTGAAGGCAGGAGCTATAACTTGTACGTCTTTAAGACCCCTAAAGAGCCTAGCATAATACTTTGCACAGAAGTATTTGCATAGAATTTATTTAACAAGTATTTGCATAGAATTTATTTAACAAGTATTTGCTAATTTAAATGGACATTTTTTATGTCACTTTTGCTTCACATATTTTGTCATACAAAGCCACACAGACTGAATAGGAATTAGTCATTCTTCATGATTAAAATGGTAAAGTGCTTTGCCTTTTATTTAATCATTGTCTTTTATTTAAATATTTTTTTTTTTAGATCCCGAGGTAACTTCAAACTTGGTATTTTTGAAACAACCTTCTTCCTTAGTGAGAGTCATTGGTCAGAGTGCAGTGTTGCCATGTGTTGCTTCAGGACTTCCTGTTCCAGCCATTAGATGGATGAAAAATGAAGAGGCACTTGACATAGAAAGGTAAATGCTGTCTGCCTAAAAGCCCTTCTCAGCCTTAGCTTGAGACTTGGTCTAATCCTGTTTGGGACTATTAATTAATAAAAAATGATAATCTACTTTATTTAAACACATCATAATGCTCATATATCATCCTTGAAATATGTTTATAAATGCTATATATGATTAGGATGTTTAGAGAAAAAAGTGCTTTCAAAATATTAAGTGATAGTTACTCGATTTGTTCTTTCTGAAGCTGCACTATGCTTAGCTTAACACTTTGGGGTCTCTTTCCCTAAATTGCTGGAAGAGCTTCCAGTCCTGAGTAGCCTGAGTTTTCTCACTCATTCTCACTCTCATATGCGTTTTATTGATGGTAGTTTTTTTATTTGCTCAAACAGTTTAAGAAACTGTAATCTTCATCCTTTTGTTTTTGTCTTTTAAAATCATCTCAGCCTTCTGCTGTGATGACAAATTCTTCATCTTACACAAAACACCAACTGCTCTATCATCCCTCCCATCTCCCCATATTACTTCCTTATGTAATGGGTGCTTTTCTCACTTGTATTCTCAGAAGAGAACTGGGGTGGTGGTAGTTAGGTGTGCTTTGGTTTCCAAAACAAAGCTATCTTGCTCATTATATTAATAGAATGTTTACTAGCATCCCTGGCCTCTACCCAATAGTTGCCAGTAGCACTTCCAAGTTGTAACAACCAGAAGTGTCCCTAGACACTGCATGCTGCATGCTGACTACAGGCACTGTTCTAGGTACTGGGAACCAAATAGAGTTTTTGCTCTTGTAGAGCATATATGCTAGTGGAAAAGAGTCAAGATAATAATCAGATGAACATATAAAATGTCAGGTTATAATAAGTGCTCTGAAGAAACTTAAGAAGAGTATGCCAGGGACTTCAGAAGAGGTAGATATGGCATTGCTGTTTTATACAGAGTGTTAGAGAGTTGTTCTCTTAGTAGGGTGATGGTCAGGGTGGGCCAGAGTATATAAGTTGTGGTCAGATCTTCCTGGAACATCCAGTTTTATTCAAAGATATCTTTGAAAGCAAATGGTTTTTAATTAAATTAAATGTTGGATATATCATGGTTAATAATATTCCTCTGAATTTTAAAGATCAATCAGTAGACTTTGAAGATCGAGTAGACTTTTTTCTGCCTCTAGCTCTCTCTCTAGGCTCCTGAATAGTCAGATTATGTGGTGGAAAAATCTGAGAAGCACTGCCCTGGTATGTCACTACCTCAAGAAGCTTCAAAAGAATACAAGAGCAGGGCAGTGTTGGTGTTGTTCACATTGGTCTTTCTGGAGCCTTGCACAGTATTTGCAAATAACTGGGGAGGGGGAGTGGTAACCAGTATATTTTAGTTGAATAAATAACTGAATGTAATGTAGGAAGATATAAGTAGGTGAATGGAGCATAGGAGTGCTTCAGGTTGGATGTCTATAATTAAAATATCTTTGTTTCTGCCAGAGCCTTATGAGATATGTCGATGGACCTTAGTTGATAAATTGTTTAGACCCCAAATTAGAGATTTAGAAATTGAAAGAAAAAAGTGGATAGAAATCCAGATAATGCTTGGCTGGCTCTAATGAAAAAAGATCTTAAATAATTAGATACTGTTCTCTATTACTAATCTTAAGACCTCTTTGAAAATATTTGAAAACATTGCCATGGCTTTTATAAATGTCTAAGAATTGATGTGTTTATTTAATCTTTTAATTAAATTTGTTCAGATCCAAAATAAACATAGCTAATGAAATAGGGAGGTGGAAATAGATCTCGTTCATTGAGTAGTTCAGTTTTGCAGGGAGAGAATCCAGAAAGTATAAATGCTAATGTTCAAGGTGTCTAACAGCAAAATATAACTTAGAAATCAAATAATGTTATCTTTTAGTGGAATGATAGCTCCAAACCCAGCTGCAAAGAACCAGGTTATAGTTAAAAAATGCTTTTGTTATTATTACAACTGACAGTAGTAAAAAAACTAGGTTACTTAAGAAAACAGAGGACTTCCACTTTGGGAAGATGGAGTAGACATATTTTTCCCTATTCCTTTCACTAAATACAACTAAAAAGCCTGGATGTTTTGTAAAACAAACATAAGACTATGAAAGGTGGAGAGAAGTGGAAGATTGGCTAGGGATCTTGGGATCCAAGGAACAACATGATGGTTAGTTTTCTGGGTTTTGTTTTTGCTTCATATATCCCAGGGTTTGAGATGAAGAAGCAACTTGGAAACACTAACAGGCGCATATAAAAAAAGCCCCCACAAAAGTATGCCCTCTCTAGCCAAAGGACCAAGAAAGGGGCAGACAAACAAGACAAAAACTGTTAGACAATTACTCTACTCCATTCAAACACCACAGAAAAAACTGTGGCCCCACACTGCCAGGCCAGTCAAAGACCAAGTGGGAAACCCATACGTCCACCCTTGCCAGGTTGTAATGACGTGCCCTGGTGTCCCTGCTAAATGGTGTCAGAGGCTGAATCAGGAGCCAAGACTTTCATGAGTTGGGCTGGTATTCATCAACATCCTTGTTGATTATGGCATGATAATGGTTGATTTGTGCCCAACTGCCACACCCAGGGAGACGCTCTTTGGCAACCGTAGTTCTTGCTCCCTTCCCTTCCTCTTTTCCTCCCTTTCCTAGCCAAGCCACCACAGGAAACTGTCAGTAGGCACTGTGACCCCATGACTTTTGATTTGACATTTTACCCTCTTTATATTTTCCTTCTATTAGTATTCTCAGTGTGGCATAGATGTGATGGAGTGATTCTCTGATTGATTCCAGACTTCAAAATTACATAATTTACAAAAATACTGGCCAGAGTAGGGAGACAGGGATGGGCTGGAGGAAGTAGAATTGGTATGTCCCTATCACTTATGTCCCCAAAGTGATATTCCTTTGGGAATAACTAGAAGTGTCAGAGAAAATTCATTGTAATATTTAATTTGTATTTGTGATGTTTATGCATATAAAAAATGAGCAGAGCAAGTTGGGCTAAATTAAAGTGTGATAATTTTGTGTTAGTCTGTCTGTAGCCATACAAATAATAATACTATTACTATTTTCTGTATTTTATGTGGAGAGTTTTTCAGGTATTATTTTCCTGGTAATAAAATGTATCTATATTTTTTTTATGCAGCTCTGAAAGATTGGTATTGCTGGCTGGTGGTAGCCTGGAGATCAGTGATGTCACTGAGGATGATGCTGGGACTTATTTTTGTATAGCTGGTAATCAAAATGAGACAATTGAAGCTCAAGCAGAGCTGACGGTACAAGGTATGTAGATATTTACTGTATAAATAAAAAATCCTATGTACTTTGTAGGTCTGCTAATTTTTTAATGTTAATGTGGAAGAGACAATCCAGCATAACAGTTAAAAGCATAACTTTTAGACCATACTGCTTGGGTTCAAATTGTGGGTCTTGTATTTCCTAACTATATGACTGTAGAAAACTTCTCTAAACTTCATTTTTATCATCTGTGAAATGGATATAAGAGTGCTTACCTCATTGTAATTGTTTTGAGGATTAAAAGAGCTAATATTTGTAAAACTCCCAGAATAGTGACTAGAATTTAGTAAGAGTTCATTGTTAGTTAATGTTATTATTAGATATTTTTAGTAATAGTAGTAGTGAGGGGGAGGATGTGATCTGGGGCATCTGGAAGGTTCAGTTCACTTTTCTTGTCTCAGGATGCTTTCTCACAAAGACATCTGTGTTCTCTGACCCACAACCATGTCTCTTCTCAACATTGGCATTCCACTCTTTTGGGTGAACAGGTTACCCAGGAAGGAGTGCACTGTGGCTCTCAATGTAACTTTGATGTTTATTTCTCTTTGTTCAACTAATGCTCATCATCGTTGCAGGGATAGTTCTTCCCTTTGCTCCATACGTGCCCATTTCCCCGTCTGACTTAAAAATCAGCAGTAAAGACAGCACATACACACATAGTCTTTTCTTCCTCCCCCTTTCCCCTGCCATTTCTCCGTATGGAAATGTGCCCTCAGGAATTTTGCAGTCTCTCCTGAGATTTGTCTGCACTCTCATTTATCTTTGTTTCAAATAAAAATCCTTAGGCTTTTCTCCATTAATTTCAGAAAAATCCAACACTACTTGGATATGTAGAGGTATATATTAGCTTGTGATATTTATTATCTACTTGTTTCAAATTGTATTTGATAAAATACTTCATGATCTGTGATTTGGGGTTGATAGCAACCTTAGTTTTATTTAATATGAAAATTCATTTCTCTTGGTACATTTTGTGGTTTTCAGAGCAAGCAGTAGCTAAATTCCTGGTCCCAGCAGTCATCAGAGGACTCAGATACATTTTTCAGAGGAATTAGAGAGCAGACTGTTTGGGGTTCAATGCTGGTGAAGGCATAGAATGCTTATATTTTCTATTGCTGTTTGTGGGTGGATTCATAATCTCTGAACATCAAAAGAGCAGGTCATGGAGTTCACATAACTATTACGTCAGTTGAACTCAGTGCTCATGGCTAGATGGAAGGTTGGATATAGGGCATAGCATTGTAGAATGGTCAGTTTAGTTTTTGTAGATAGGATTGGACAAATAAAGTATTAACAAACTCCATCTTATTTGGTCTGTGTGCCTCCCTTAGTAGATATTTTTTCTTTTTCTTTTTTCCATTAGTCAGATTCTTGCCTAACACTCTGTTCCATTTTCCTCCCTGTGCCTCAGTTTCCTCTACCTGTCTCATTATGATTGTTAAAAGCTTCAAATGAGATGTATAGTTTCTGTCATACTTGTCAGCTGTTCATTTTTTTCCCCATGTTTTTTCATGAGGACATTTGTCCATATGATTACTATATTCCCCAATTTATGATGGTGTAACTATTTTTCAACTGTACAATGGTGCAACAGTGATACACATTCCCTAGAAACTGTACTTCAAGTACCCATACAACCATTCTGTTTTTCAGTATAGTATGCAATAAATTACATGAAATGTGCAACACTTTATTATAAAATAGGCTTTGTATTAGATGATTTTGCCCAACTATAGACTAATGTTAAGTGTTCTGAGTACATTTAAGGTAGGCTAGGCTAAGGTATGATGCTTTGTAGGTTAGGTGTATTAAATGCATTTTTGACTTATGATATTTTCAATTTATGATGGGTTTATTGGGATCAACCCCTTCGTAAGTCAAGAAGCAGCTGTATTTTCTACCCTTTTATTTTTATTGTATGGAATCTAATTGAGAGTCTGTTTATCAACTGAATTAACTGCATTTTTTAGTTACAAGATAATACATCCGTCTTTCAGTTTGTACCTGGTTCCATCTTAACATTTGCCTGGAGAAAGTACTCTTTAAGTAAATATATTATAGAAAACTGAGAAAAGAAGAGTGAGGGGTACTAGATATTAAAAATTACCACAGAACTCTAATCAAAACAGCATGATATTGGTACAGGAATAGACAATAGAAAAGAATAAAATCCAGCTGTTACATGTAATTATGGAACTTGAAAATATTATAAAAGTGGCAGTTCAGAGGGAAAAGGTGTTTTGTTTAATAAATGTGTTGATACAGTAGAATTGCAACTGGAAGAGAAGAAAGCTGGCTCTCTACTTCATACCAAAGGTCTAACTGTGAAAAAGAATATATTGGATAGAGTTTGTTTTATCTCTGATGGAAGAGGCGATCTTAAGAAAAGCAGAAAATAACATGTCATAAGCAAAAATCAAACAAATTTGATTACATACAAAAAGTAATTTTTTAAAAGTTATGTAGAAAAACCCCTATAGATAAAGGCTAAGTGCAAATGATAGACTGGAAGAAAATATTTATATAACTGAGAAAAAGTAAAAATCCTTAAAGTGAAAAAAGAATTTTCAGAAACAGATTTTTTTTTTTTTTTGAGACAGAGTCTCGCTCTGTTGTCTGGGCTAGAGTGCCATGGTGTCATCATAGCTCACAGCAACCTCAAACTCCTGGGCTCAAGTGATCCTCCTGCCTCAGCCTCCTGAGTAACTGGGACTACAGGCACGTGCCACCACGCCTGGCTAATTTTTTCTATTTTAGTAGAGACAGGGTCTCACTCTTGCTCAGGTTGGTCTCAAACTCCTCACCTCAAGCGATCCTCCTGCATTGGCCTCCTAGAGTGCTAGGATTACAGGTGTGATCCACCGTGCCAGAAACAGATTTTTAAAAAGGAAATAACCTGAGAAAAATTGATAAAGAATACAACCAAGCAATTCACAGGAGTTGTATTAGCTATTTGCATTTCTTCATCAGTAGATAGTGAGCCTTACTAGTAACCAGAAAACTATAAGTTTAAAAGATACCATTTTCCCCAATCATACTAATGGTAAAAATTAAAAAGATTTTTTTCTTTTAAAACCTCCAGAGCATGTGGTGTGGTGCTCAGAACTGACAATAATTACTGATATTACCTCACTA